>OY755187.1:14905393-15279509 GCA_963576735.1 Bedellia somnulentella | reverse complement strand
GAAGCAACGGATTAATCAGTAAATTAAAAAATTATGACGTTCAAAAAATGATAGTTTCAACTTAATTTTGACAAATAAACTTTTTTGTTTTTTATGTTTGTCAAGGTTTTATTTTGTTTGTTTTGCTTTGTAGCACGTAAAATCTTAAAAACAAAACTTATGTCTATGTTTCTATGTATATGTATTTATGTAGAAGACGTTCTCGTTTCAAAGGTTGCAGGTATGATCCCCGCTGAGAGCAACTTTTGTGTGATGAGCCTAAATGTTTGTTTCTTTATCTTGAATTAATTTCTATGTGCATTATATATTTATTATTCAACAAATCGTTAAGTTAGTATCCCAAAATATTAGTTAAGTTTGAGGCTAGCTTGATCTGTGATGATACGAGTATGTCCGTATAAAATTTATTTATTTGTAAGTAT
This sequence comes from Bedellia somnulentella, assembly GCA_963576735.1. Lineage (NCBI taxonomy): Eukaryota > Metazoa > Arthropoda > Insecta > Lepidoptera > Bedelliidae > Bedellia > Bedellia somnulentella. The sequence continues at coordinate 15,279,087 of OY755187.1, read as the reverse complement.
GTATACCAGACAGCGGTCGCGGGCGTCTCGCGGCCGGCAAGTCGGTGGGGCGCGCGGCGCGGGCGGGGGTCAGCGCGCGCTCGATCATGATGCGCTTGCAGATGTCGCGCAGCGTGTTGGCGATGACGCGCGCGGGGGCGTCGCAGCGGAACACGTGGCACATGTGGCGGCGCGACAGCCGGTCGCGGGCCACGTACGCGAAGTCTCTGTGGGAGGATTGTTGTAAGTCTATGATGGGAACGATGGATTTTCTATACGTGTAATGACGGTTCAAAAACTTTTAACCTCTTTGATGTTGAAAAATTTATATAGAAATATATAGAATATTACAGAACTTTAATTCAGAAGCTGTTTGTAAATAGAAGGAATTAATAAAAGACTCCTTACATACCATTCTATATAATTGTCAACCCTACATAAAAATAACATATACTCACGCCATTAGAGCCCATTGCGATAGGCAGAGACTATCGATCGCCACTTCGTTTACATCCATCAATCGTTTAATACATGCTCTTTAATTTATCATATTTCAGACGCTGTGGTCTTCCTCTATTTACATTTGCTCTTTAGATCCCGTTTACCAATTTCCTATCATCCATCCTCTCTAGGTGCCCAAACCATCTTAACATTCCTTTTTCTATCTTTCTTACAATATCATATTTCACGCCACATTTTTCACAAATCACACTATTTCTCACTCGATCACATACCCTTACATTAAAAAAAATTTAGGGACCTCATCTCTACAGCAAATCGCAATCTGTCACATCTCCCTGTGTCTCTTAAAAAACATCGTTTTAGTTTTATCCACATTCACTCTAATTCCCTAAGTCTCACATGCAATATTCATCATCTCTTGCAAGTCTCAACTTGCACTTGATCGTCAGCATACAAGAGGCATACAAGAGGCATTCAATAATGAAGCCATCCATTCTTATCATACGCGTTCTCTTAATCAATAAAGGAGCAATACACCTTTTGGTTCTTGGCTAGGAACTTTCTAAGTCCTGCTTGCACATCCCATATTTATTTTATTTTATTCTCATCTTTTTCATTCATCACTCTTTCAATCAATACCTTACAATTACATACAATTTACCGACGATGCTGAGTAAGCTGATGCCGCGGTAGTTTTTAGCCTCCTGGTGTGACCCTTTTCTTTTATATAGAGGCACAATCACCGCCTTGCACCAGTCTTGAGGTACTTTGCTACTTACCCAGAAATTTTGGAAAAATGTACAACCAACCAGCCACTAACCCTTTATCAGCCCTCAGCATTTTGATAGTTATCCTATCATACCTTGCCGCTTTCCTTACTTTCATACTTTTCATTGCTTTCATTATTTCTTCCATACTTATCCCACTGTCACTAAAGGAATTAATAAAAGACTCCTTACATACCATTCTATATAATTGTCAACCCTACATAAAAATAACATATACTCACGCCATTAGAGCCCATTGCGATAGGCAGAGACTATCGATCGCCACTTCGTTTACATCCATCAATCGTTTAATACATGCTCTTTAATTTATCATATTTCAGACGCTGTGGTCTTCCTCTATTTACATTTGCTCTTTAGATCCCGTTTACCAATTTCCTATCATCCATCCTCTCTAGGTGCCCAAACCATCTTAACATTCCTTTTTCTATCTTTCTTACAATATCATATTTCACGCCACATTTTTCACAAATCACACTATTTCTCACTCGATCACATACCCTTACATTAAAAAAAATTTAGGGACCTCATCTCTACAGCAAATCGCAATCTGTCACATCTCCCTGTGTCTCTTAAAAAACATCGTTTTAGTTTTATCCACATTCACTCTAATTCCCTAAGTCTCACATGCAATATTCATCATCTCTTGCAAGTCTCAACTTGCACTTGATCGTCAGCATACAAGAGGCATACAAGAGGCATTCAATAATGAAGCCATCCATTCTTATCATACGCGTTCTCTTAATCAATAAAGGAGCAATACACCTTTTGGTTCTTGGCTAGGAACTTTCTAAGTCCTGCTTGCACATCCCATATTTATTTTATTTTATTCTCATCTTTTTCATTCATCACTCTTTCAATCAATACCTTACAATTACATACAATTTACCGACGATGCTGAGTAAGCTGATGCCGCGGTAGTTTTTAGCCTCCTGGTGTGACCCTTTTCTTTTATATAGAGGCACAATCACCGCCTTGCACCAGTCTTGAGGTACTTTGCTACTTACCCAGAAATTTTGGAAAAATGTACAACCAACCAGCCACTAACCCTTTATCAGCCCTCAGCATTTTGATAGTTATCCTATCATACCTTGCCGCTTTCCTTACTTTCATACTTTTCATTGCTTTCATTATTTCTTCCATACTTATCCCACTGTCACTAAAGGAATTAATAAAAGACTCCTTACATACCATTCTATATAATTGTCAACCCTACATAAAAATAACATATACTCACGCCATTAGAGCCCATTGCGATAGGCAGAGACTATCGATCGCCACTTCGTTTACATCCATCAATCGTTTAATACATGCTCTTTAATTTATCATATTTCAGACGCTGTGGTCTTCCTCTATTTACATTTGCTCTTTAGATCCCGTTTACCAATTTCCTATCATCCATCCTCTCTAGGTGCCCAAACCATCTTAACATTCCTTTTTCTATCTTTCTTACAATATCATATTTCACGCCACATTTTTCACAAATCACACTATTTCTCACTCGATCACATACCCTTACATTAAAAAAAATTTAGGGACCTCATCTCTACAGCAAATCGCAATCTGTCACATCTCCATGTGTCTCTTAAAAAACATCGTTTTAGTTTTATCCACATTCACTCTAATTCCCTAAGTCTCACATGCAATATTCATACTAAAGTTAGTCTAACTATCTATTCACCTATTATCCCTATTTTACTATCTAATAACCCTACCTATTCTAAATAATGAGGCTATATATACTAAAAAGTAGCAGCCAAACTTTTAAAAAATTGTACAAATTACTGGGACACTTTTGGATGTTGAATGGAAAGAAGATTATTAAATAAAGGTTGGTTAATAAATAATCTACAGACAAATCGCCGTAATATCCTTTAAAATATCCGATACAAACCCGAGGAAGTGACAGAGTTGAAAATTTGGTATTACTTAAGTTCATACACATACAAACATATACTCATAGCTATAAATACCAAAAAGTGCTAATTAGAGCTTTCAAATAAGAAGTCACTCATCCACTTATTGAAGTGGAGAAGGGAAAAGATTATAAAATATAGGTTGTTGGTGAAAGGTCTCCAACCGCATCGCCCAAATATCACTTAAAAAGCCCTGATTCCCTTAGCCTCTTACCACCCACGGGAAAAAGAGTTAGGGCTGTTATGCCGACAATACACAGCCTGAATTATTTCACACAGCATGAATTGCATTTTAGTACGTCTAAATTTCCTTAACATGGGTAACATTTATAAGAGAATAATATATATTAACTTATACAAACCTTTCACTATTCCAAGGAAAGCAGAAACAGATAAATATCATTATTTCAAATATTGTTTTGAAATAGATTAAATTATTAATTAATTAATATTTAAACGTTTTTCAATTGAATACATTATGAATAATTTTATAAGAGTATTTGTAAATAAAGATAATTCATACCGTCCGTTATCTCTGCCGACCCCCCACACTCGTATGGTGTGAATGGGCTGGGTGTGCAGTGTGGTCAGACTTTCAGGATCAATAAGTTTGAGAGCACCATCGTCGAGATCCATAAATAGGTCTTTGCCCTGGAAAATCATAATTTAATAATTTGAAACACCAAAGAATGAGGGATAGGTTACGAAAATATGTTTCACTGCTTAATTTCCATATGCCTATAAAGTTTGTTCTTACTGTTTTTAAACGGTTAGCTTTTTGAAGTGAACTTCGATCTGCGCGTAATTATAACAAAGACCATAACAACCGAACAAAGAAATAACCCCTTCGGACTTTTCTACTGTTTTGTATCTCTTTAGTTACTAAACAAGGTAGTACAAATAAATAAAATAATCTTGATACAACATTGCAGAAACGTCTGTGTGTCTACACTTGCAAAGCTTTTTTAGTCGACAAGAAGCAAAACTTGATTTGCCAGCTACTGTTAATAATAGATATAGAGCACAAAAATCAGTAACCCATCAAACTATACCGTGCATTACAGCAGCCAAAGACCGGCCATATTGTTGTAAATTTTGTAGAAGGCGCAGAAAATAGGTCCAGCAGTCGAAGATTTTATTTGAGATGTTTGTACAAGTGGTTTTATACAAGATGTTGTAGAAGCGGTTATTACACGAAACGTTATAAAGGAAACGGTAGCAAATGATCCTGTTGTATAATAAATTGTAGTCTACGTTAACTTATCACACGTTCTCTCACTACCGTAATCTTTTCGTATACCACAAACTTAATCTAAAAGACACTTACATCTCCCCAGCGCCCAACTTGGTCCAGCAGATCGTTCTTGCCCAGACTGAGGTCGACGATGCACTTGTTGACGGCGCGGCTGGAGCGCTCGGGCGTGAGGTCCGCCTCCGCGATCTCGACCCAGCCCAGCGAGCGCACGAAGAACCGGACCGAGCGCCCGTCCGTGTCGGGCCGGGCGGGGAAGCTGCGGCGTCTGGGAATGTACGAAGTGGATCAGTATGTCTCTCATCATGTAACATATTGGCTCACACACATTGTAGTGCTACCAAGACTGAGAACTTAGGAGAACGATTTGTTTTTGTCACACATGTCATTAGGGCTTAATTGACAATGATAACAATGAACGCGTATGAACCCTATTAGCTTGCACCAGCCTAGTGTGGGTAGGCAGACATTTGCGAGCAGCGTTTTTATTTCACATTTGCTGAAATCTTATGAACAGGGATAATTGTCAAAAATTAAATTTTCGAATGAATTCCAAGAATCAAACCCAAAACTTCCGGATCGTAAGCAAAACGTTCTTATAATCTCCCACATAATCCACGAAAATTCTCAACTTACTTATAAGCCATCTCCTCCTTCCTCTTCCTGTCATCCTGCGCATCGAGATCCAAGGCTCCACTGGTCGTACTCCTCGTAACGGAACTGCTCATGACGTCATACTTGACATCCGACAGGTTGGAGCAGTCCACCAGCGACATCCGGGACTCCTTGGCCTCCACCGGCATCCGCGGGACCTCGCGCTGGATCGTGCCGCTCTTTATGTGCCAGTAGTATGGGCCGTCGTTGTCTGGAAGTTTGAATAGGGTTTTTTAGAATTTTAAATAATTTTAGAATTTTAAAGATTTTTCCAATTTTAAAGACTTTAACGATAAGTGAAAATATTTGCATAGGATAGGTATCAGTTTGATTTCTTTTGCTAAAATTGTACTAAAAATAGTATACACACATATATTCACCGCTGTTAATCCCAAAAATGGGTACGTGCTCTACGAACCCAATACTACGCAGCGTCAATAATAGCGTCTATCAGAAGAACTACACTTTTAGTCAAGATATTAAGTTTTGCACTTCATGTACACTTATAGGACTATCATTAAAATTTTTCATAATCGTAATTAATGAAATGAAAGGAACTTGAATGCCTTTCTGATTCGAATTATGGGTTTATTGATTTTGATATGCAAGATATTCGAAGCGTTTAATTCACCAGTGTAAGAATCACAACCGGAGTAGGACGACAAGGCGAAAATAGTAAATAAATTGACGATACGGAGAGACGTTGGAACCAGCCCCTAAAGCATGGATTTTTCTAATTTTACGGCCTATCGAGTGATGGAAGGTGCAATATAAGTTATATCTCACAAAATTGTGCAATGTTCTTAACCCGAAGATTAAAGTATAGTCCAGCTCTTAACAATTTGCTCTTCCCAATCCCCAAATAAACCTACCTTCATGTTTCTCCCATCCCGGCGGCAACTGTGGCTCCTTCTTCTGCCGCAGTTTGACGGGCACCGCGTACAGATCCTCATTGGGCCCGGCGCAGTGAGGGACCGTGGCCTTCTCATTGTCTTCCTGGTCGGCTCGCTCCTTCTCCGGGGGCGTGGTGTCGCCAGGATCCGGGGTGAGGATACCGGTCTTCTCACTGTAAGAAAAGGTACGGTTTGGTAAATATTCATAAAGGTGAGTAAAAGAAGCGTCAAAGTTTAGAGAATATTGTGGATATGTAGTGCCTAAGAGCATACATAGATACATATAATACCAGATTGGAAGGTCAGTGGTGAAAATATTGTAAAAGAAGCTTTGACAGAGAATATTTCAAAGAAGCAAGATTTGGTTATAGTACTTCCGCTACATTGCCCAAAAATAATTTGAGGATTCCCAAAACGTTAAGTAGCATTTATTGACACCCACGGAAAGACACGAGCTGGTGCTGTTCTGCCGCGACTGCACAGTTTATCCTCCCTTAGTAATTGTATGAATTAAAGTAATGTCATTAAAGTTGTCCGACAGCGTGTCATGCGCGGATCTACCTATATGGGTAGGATGAGCATACCCACAACCCTAAGCTAATTGCACTGCACACTACGCTTTTGAGGCTGAAATTGATAGCCTTGAAAATAGTTTCTCTCTCCTACGCAGTTTGTAGTTTGAACTTCTATAATTCCCTTCTTACCGCTCACAATGAAAGGAATCCCTAGGCGCAATTAAAAATTTCTAGGTACTATAGTTTCGGCTGTGCGTGGATCCTGAGTCAGTCAGATAGTTATGCCTTTTATATATAAAGATTTTCATTATGATATAAAATGGTAAACATTTTCAGTCTTCCGGCAATACGACTTACAAATTCATGCGAAACAACCCTTGACCAACTTGCACTCCAAATTTTTCGTTCTTTCCTACCCTAATTTAGTACTCGTAGAAGAAAAATCATACTTACTTTGTATTTGAAATAGGTGACGCTGCTTCATCTTCGGCCCTGGAAAAGAAACTTGAAGTTAGATATACTTTAGTTAGACCACAAAAACTTTTACAATGGAAACATACATTATAGTTTCTTTGCTTTCGTAAATAAAATATATAATGTTTTATTCAACACGTGGGACCTTAAATAAACTAGAGGACATCGACTCAGCAAAGAGTTCAATTTTCAGCCATTGAGAAAGGACTCTTCATTATCAAGTCATCGTTTGGTCAGGTTATGTCATATATTATATTAAACTAGCTTTTTGCCCGCGACTACGTCCGCGTGGACTACATTTTTAGCATCCGGTTTACATCCAAAATACCAAAACACTATCTTAACTTCTGTTTTTTATATTTATATTCCCGTAGTCGTTGTAAAGGATTTATAGAACGTTGAGGCGTTTTAAGTGATTGTTGGGCGATGCAGTTGTAGACCCATATGACTACCTTTTCCCCATTCAACTTCCAAAAGTGGATAAATAATTACTATCTCTGAAGCTATGGCTACCCTTTTTTGGGATTTATAGCCGTTAGTATATACTTGTGAATGATTGATAAATGATTTTTATATATTCCTTTTTGAAGCGATTTTAACAGTCAATAGCATCAAATTTCAAACTTCTAAATACAGAGATGTCAAAAATCTCTATACTAAAATATATGCGTATACTTGATATTTCATAAGAAACCTGAAACAAACCATTTTGCACCAAGATTCTAAGTTCAAAAATGAGAATATCTTTAGTATATAGCCGTGTGGCGCTGCGGTGGCGGCCCGGTGATGCCCCCTACACTGACCGTTGGTGTTTGTGTGAGTTTGTAGCCGACCAGCAGTCATAGATGTCAATTCTAAATTAAATTGTAATATGATAATGTTTACATACCAACTGACCCGACAGACTTCGAACTGTCACAAAAGTTTAGTCTGAATTGAAGTATTTATGACATAGAAAAAAAGAAATCATACCGCGATGTAGAAAGTAACTACTCGCGCCATCTACTAATATAATATTATACATTTGTAAGAATTTGGTTTGGAATGTTTCTATTCACCCCGCATCGCTGAACTTAGCGTGTCTATTCACCTCATTGCGCTAAAAGTTAATGGTTTCTTGATGCTCCTGCGGAAACCCTTGCGAAATCCGGAATTATTTATTATATTATACCCTATATGTTGGCCAGGTGAATAAGCAACATTCATGCCAAATTTGATCAAGATCCGTCTGGTAGAATTAACGTGATGACCGGACATACAGACAAGCAGAAAGACAGACAGACAGACATTTTTTTCAAAAAGAGCAAATTTGGCTTCAGTATCGAAAACTAAACATATTCCACCGGTTTTCATTTTTTTTTCTTCAATGTACAGTTTTGACCTCGGTACAGTCTTATTATAGTACTAGTGGATCTGCCCAGCTTCGCACGGGTAGTGTAGTTTTCAAAATATCTGAGGTTTCTGCAATCACTGCTCAACCTTTGTGAAATTTATCGCCACTTATAGCACTCCTGAATAGTGTAGCTTTGTGACTATGAAAGCGCTTTTATAAACGGTTCAGTATGTCTAAAAATAAGCCCTTACAAACAAACAATCAGAGTTGAAAAACTTTGCATACATCATAGCCGTGAGTATATGTCACGGCTATCTTTTGCCCGCGCAATCGTTATACAAAAATAATCCTTATTTCATGAATTAGTTTGGTGTTTCTGTACCAATTTCCATGATTCTTTTTTTTATTGAATAGGTAATAATGTTAACGTTTTTAAATTAAGGATGAGTGAGAGTATAATAAACGTAAAAGTAAACAAATATTATCAGAATGCTCCGAACTGTCAAGCTATCAGGAGTTACACGTGTTATTGTGAGTTAATCATAAGAGATAGGCATATGCTGTTGCGGGATATTTTTTAGACAATTTTATGTAGAATATTTCCGTGATAGGTGATTTCTATGTAACTTTAACCATTAAGGCTGCACACGCGACGGAAGCTTAAAAAATGGAGTAACTTCCCCCGTTTTCCCAAAATTTCCCTGAATTCCCCTTCTCTACTATGCTGAAAAGTACACTATAAACTGCCCGGGTTTCCATAAGGAACATACAAACCGGCAGACAGACAAAAAATTTAATGATTGCATTTTTGGCATCAGTATCGATCACTAATCAATCACCCCCTGATAGTTATTTTGAAAATATATTTAATGTACAGAATTGACCTCTCTACAGATTTATTATAAGTATAGATAGATAGATGAAAAAACAAGAAAATCTTTTAAGCAATAAAATTTTATGAATTCGATAGAAAGTCCAATTAAGGTCTGCACAACGATTAAACAAAATAAGGTTCTGAAGTAAAAGCTTTGATATGATGTATGCAACAAACACACAACTTTGTTAATACGTTCTCAGACCGTAAGTCAGGCAACCCAAGCAGTTAACACGGTAGTAACAACTCTGTCACGACTCGACCATTTTATCGTATACACTTCGTTTGCACTTGGGATTTCATTTTCTTACAATGTTTCTTTCTTGCACTACTTTATTTATTTGCTTGCAGCTTGAACACATTTTCTCGACTAAACATGTAGTAAGGTTGTGGGACCTTCTGGATTTTCTGAAACGGTCTTAAATATATACTCATACATACATATACTGACAGCCATAAATTTTAAAAAGGGGTAGCCAGAGCTTCAGAATAGAAACTCCTCAGAACATATGGAAGTTGATAGGGGACAATATGGTAGAAATAAAGAATCGTTGGTAATGGGTCTCCAACTGCATTACCCAACAACCACAACCCTTAGTCGCTTCTTACGACACCCGTGGGTAGAAAGAGGTAGTGATATTCTAAGCGCATACATATATAAAATAATTGTCAAAAAAATGAAAGCAACGTATACCACCCTCACCAGATGAAGAAATAAACTTCCAATATTGCACAACAAAAGCCTGGAAGGTTTCCGAACCTCAAAGGAAACAAATAGAAACTTTTTCAATGGATTGCAATGGCTGTCGGGTGTTGCCAGTTGGCAATATTGTGAAATGTGTGAGTACAGCTTGCAGTCGAGCCGTAGGTACGTGCCGATGGCTTCATCTTAGGAATTCCAGTGTTGTTTTAAACAAGCTATATTAACGTGCTATATTGCTTTGAAGAATAATTCGTTAGAACTCTTACATTTCCTACGCTTGTGTGTTTCCAATTTGCTCGTTATGTTAGCTATGTGAAATATGTTGATGGTAATGTTAGTAGAGGAGCACAACTAAGAACACATACTTACACTCTCCACTATGAATCTCAAGAAAGAGTTGGGCTTCAGAATAAGTAATTCCTCAGCCATTTTTGAAAGTTGAGTGGGGACAAGATTGTAAAATAAAAGGTTGTTGGTGATGGGTCTTCAACCGCATCGCCTAAAACTCTTCTTTAAATCCCGCAATTCCTAAGTCTTACGAACACCCACGGGAAGAAATGGGGTGGTGTTATAGTAAGCCGACTCTACAAAGCGCACAGGATATGCTATGCATTTAGGAGGTGTAAAGGATAGAAGAGCATGTATAAGCGTATTGGTGTACGAAATGGAAGCGCGAGAAAATATTTTGGATTGTAAAAGGGGCAATCGAAGTCGTTGATTTACGCCAAGATTTGTATGCTTTGAAAACGACTTCGAATTCACAAATTTTATACCGAAGCATATAATTCAGTTTGATTTTAGATATGCCAAAGCTGATCAGGAAAATTTGAATACAAATAATAGCTACAGCTATATATATAATAGTATATTTTAAAATAGCAATGGTCAGAAACTTTCTGCATGCCATTTGAAAGCGTTTTGCACAGAGTTACAATTTTTTAGTGTAATTTATTGTATGAATTTTTACCGATGTATCCTAATAAAATTATATACATGTAACGTTCAGGTAAAACAATAGAGAGAAGGTAAAAAAACACAAGCAGAAATTCGAAACCCAACACTTTATACTAATCGAAATGATTAAAATTCTACATTCGGTTGTCTTATAATTTGAAACTAGAAGTTTTTAATTAGCCACATACTAAATATTTATGAGAAAAACTAGTTAAAATGGAATTGGTTTCCTGAAAGTGCAATATCAAGCTGTTTCAGTGCAGTCACATCTTTGAGATGCGGCCACGAAAGGTTGCGACGCGGTCAGCGATACGACGTATTGTGTTAAATTATTCAGTAACAAAAGATAATACTAAGATGTAATTCTAGCTTTAGTATGAAAGAAAATTATTAAGAATAATTGATTAATTAATTACAAATATCCTCACGCTATTGAACTCGTAACTGAAGATCGCGAAGGTACTTTGTTTGTCTAGTCTCCTATTTTTGTGTTGGGATTACATTAAGCTTGAAAAGAGTATATTGAGGATTATCTTTCGAGGTGGAGAGCCAATGAAATTATATACAAGTAGTATCCATCCATATGTTGTTTAAAACCCATTATTACAAGTTACACCTTATCATTTGGTGCGGATAGCTCTTAAGGAAATTAACAACATGGTCATGTTAATATTCCAAATTCCTTCTGTACAGAATATAATACAAAACGACAACTATAACTTTGTCTTGTTCAATCTTCAAAAAAAAAAATCTCTACTACCAATTTGAAAGAAAGAAAGAAAGAAAGAAAGAAAAACATTTATTCATTGCTAAGCTTGAGTAAACAATACATGAAACATAACAACAGAATAATATTAAGGTTGGTTTTACAACAAAAGAAAAAAATAAAAAAAAATAATAATATATAAGTTAACAAAAAAAAATCATAAAAAAAATTATCTCAAAATAAAACATGAGTTATAAAATAAGAAAAAAGCAAACATAAATAAAAACGAACCAAAATATATGATGACTTAATAAAATTATTAAGAACCTGTCACAAGAATAGCCATTACCTGCGTAGCAATGAATTGGCAGATGACTCAGCATTTTCGTTGTGAGTTAATACCTCACAACACTGATTTTCAGTCACCGCCAAGTAGAGGTGATGCACGAACTATTAATATATATATACATAATGCATGCATATATTTTAAATATATAAAAATATCAAACAAATCAACAGAACCATAAACATGAATATACAAAATTGATATATTTAAACAAATTGACAAAAAGTTAAATAGAAAAATTTAAATAAATAAAATACAATGAAATGATAATTTCATACGAGACATACCTAAAAATTAATAAACGATAATAGCAAAGACATTTTAAATAGTCATACATATCCGTATACTTTATTTACAAAGGGAAAACTAATATAATTGTTTGATCCATTGATTGTCTACTTATATTTAATAAGGAAGAATTTCTTCCACTATAGCAAAAAGGCTTTACTTTTCCACGACATGCGACAGTCGCTCATCGCCTCGCCATCTCCACAGCCACCTCTCGTTACCTCCCGGGTCACGGATCCTCTATCTCTGGAACGGCAGCGCCGTGATTATGAGCTGGCTATTGCAGACTGGAAGTGTGTCCGGAATGCTCAACTACTGGAGATTGCTTTGTCTAGCTATCTAGCTCTTTGGCGAGAACTTATTGTTCGGAGCTCGTTTGAAGCGATTATTTTTAGGTCAGTTTGATTGTGGAGTTGGGTATTAGTTTTTGGAAGAGTGGGGGCGAAAAATTCAATTGCCTCTGATTAATATGTATGACTGATTGTCGCTAAAAGGAAAGAAAGAAATCTATTGTTTGAGAATGCACGTAGATTCAAGATAATGGACTAAGGAATCGTTTTAAAAATTGAGAATGGGCTCAAAAGATAAACATCTGAATCGTGAAGAATAAAAGAGAATAATTAAAAAGACTGATGAATGTAAATAAAGCTCAAAAGCATTGCCGGAATCGTACAATATGACGATCAATAGTCTCTGTCTACCATAACATAACATAAACGTTCAAGCCGAATATCCCCGAAGGGGGTGGCAGAGGTACTAATACTTCTGAACATCACGTGACTTTGTCACCTGGTGCTCAGAGTACCCACGTTTTGAATGGACAGTGTACTCACGTGATAGGGGGCAGGCCTATCGCCGTTTTGTACGAATGCACTGTCACATGACTAAGTACAACTCAGCCATGTGGGTTTCCTCACGATGTTTTCCCTCACCGTTAACAACCATGATAAATTAACCACAAATTGGTGTAGGCCCGACCCAGGATTTGAACACTAGTCGTTTGCACGATAACCGAGTGTTCTACCCACTGGGCTATCACGGTTTTTAATATTCCATCATATTTGCCCTCAGCGGGAATTTGACAAAAGTCAAACAAGCCAAATGCTGAGTTGTGTCGGCTTAGAACAAAACTACTCTATTTTAAGTGATATTTATTTATTTAATCACTTTATTGTATACAAACAGTATTTTACTAAATAGGTACAGACAGTCATTAGAGTCTATGTACACAAAGACAAGATTTCAGAACTATTTGTTCGAAGTGATTGGAAACTCGCCCGAAATGATGTTTTATTTTATCGTCTTTTATTTTCATACATACATACATATACTCACGGCTATAAATCCCTAAAAGGGGTAGCCAGAGCTGAGTGACTACACTGTCCATGCAAAACGTGGGTACTCTGAACACCAGGTGACAAAGTCACGTGATGTTCAGAAGTATTAGTACCTCTGCCAACCCCTTCGGGGATATGCGGCGTGAACGTTTATGTTATGTTATGTTTATTAAACAAATCTGAGAACCAATTAATTAAAATCGTGAATTATGTCATAGTACACAATATAAGACTATGATATCCTTATCTCAGAACTAACTAAGAAATCCAGCACAGCAGTAACGGGAATAGTTATGTGACGCCAACTTCAAAATGGTACATATATATATGACATTATTGAACATACATGTATGATATGATATTATACATATTGTATGTGCTGCCAGTAAATTTCTAGTAGATCTAGCTGTCCATTGAAAGTGCACATTGCTGACATTGATGTGTGTTTTAAAATTTACATTTAGGTGCAGGTTGACTTTTCAATTGAAAACCTCAGCAGTTTAAAATATGACCTACTATTATTATTATTTTCTAATTTATTTCATTTATTTCTGTTATTAACTACACATCACATGTACAAAATACATTTCATAAATTAACAATTCAAGGGTTGCTAGCTTTTTCTTATCAGGTTTCAGATTGATGACAGCATAAACGGCGAGATATTGTCTGAAAAACGGTGTCAGATTGGTGTGACGTCACGAATGCATTGTGGCAGTGCATTGACCTTTGAACTGCGCAGTTGCATCCATCGATCGTGCGCATATCATGGGCGGCCACGGATGTAGCGGGGAGCGGAGCGGAACGCTAGCTCTATGATTTGATGTTTATTGGTTTGATAATAAAATATGTTTTATAATTAATTTTGTTTGTGTGGTTTGCGCTACTGTACAACGTCAATACTCAGTAACATCACATTACCTGAAAACCGGGATATAATGTAATTTGTATTACGAGTATAAAGCTTCTAGAGGCATAATCTTGGAATACAAAAGTTATTAACATTATTTAGTAGTTTATTGTTTACATTGTCGTATTAATATTTTCTATGTACAAATAAGTATTATTAGTAATACCCATGGTGTAATAATGATTCGGAGACTCAAAAGTTTTTTCTGATCTTTAAAACTCCTGTTGCTTATATTTTGTTCGTTTCATTATACTGGCAATTATAATAAGATAACTGATAAAAATCAGCAAAAGCGCCAAGTTCGTGGTCATAGCCACTACACATCCGTTCCGCATCCAAAAGCAACCGGAAAAACATCCGTTTTCATATATTGAGCCGACGAGCACGCTGCCTCCACGAGAATGTAATTTCAACTTTAAACAGACAGCAATAAAGTTCAAATTGAATGGAGGCGTAATAATAGGTTCACGATATTACCTTCATGCAGTACAGATTGGCAAAATGAAGATTAGTTTACTAAATACTGATGTGAATCTACGTAATACATGTTTTTAGTGTTATATACATACGTTTGTCGGAAATGAGAAATATAGTTTATCTATACTATAAAATAAGACTGTAACGAGGTCAAAACTGTACATTGAAGAAAAAAAAATAAAAACCGGTGGAATATGTTTTATTTTTGATACTGAAGCACAATTTGCTATTTTTGAAAAAAATGTCTGTCTTTCTGTCTGTCTGTCTGTCTGTATGTCCGTTCATCACGTTAATTCTACCGGACCGATCTTGATCAAATTTGGCATGAATGTAGGTTATACACCTGGCCAACATATAGGATATAATTTATCCCGGATTTCGCAAGGGTTCCCACAGGAGCATAAAAAAGCATAACTTTTATATGGTTCCCCATATTTACACGATTAATTTTTTCATCGACCGACTTTATCAGACTCTTCATTAATAGTGTTTTTGAAAAAAATAAGGGATTTATCCATTTTCATCAAAATAAATGTCCATTTAATGAATTGCTGTGTAGTGTCTGCTTAGAATAACACTACGCGGACGTAGTCGCGGGCAAAAAGCTATTTAAAATATTAGCAAGCATTTGATTGTGACAGTGCAACATTAATAACTACCATTCCAAGTTAAAAACCAATGGAGGCTTTCATGTAATATATTTTTTTCTATGGAACTTGCTCTATTTTACCCAACTGCGTCGGAGCGTGGGTTACGTTTTTAACAAGATTTCCTTTACTGTTTTACTACTAAATATAAATTACACTTAAAACAACAACATCTACACTAATATTATATACACTATAATGTTATAAAGAGAAAAACATACTTACAAATGCTCACGGCTATAAATCCCAAGAAGGGGTAGCCAGAGCTAAGGAATTGGAAATTCCTCAGCCACGTTTGGAAATTTTAGTGGGGAAAAGATGGTAAAATAAAGGTTTTCGGTGATGGGTCTCCAACCACATCGCCCGAAAATCCCTTAAAAGCTCTAAATCCGTTAGTCGCCTCTTACGTACACCCAACGGAAGAAATGGGGTAGTGTTATTCTATTGTAATATTTTAATTATTGTGTTGTTGAAGTGTAATGAATAGGCCAAATCTACAAGACCGATTTGAAAAAATCTTCACCAATGGAAAGCTAACACTTTCAGAAGCGAAGATATGCTATATATCAGCACGCTAAATGTCGCAGTGGGTAAGCATTGAAAAATACTTCACACCGCAAAGCCGGGGCGGACCACTAGTTTTAAATATTAGTAAGCTTATGATTGTGACAGTATGACATTAAAAGAGTAAAAACTACCATTTCAAGTTAAAAACCTACGGAGGCTTTTATATGATATATTTTTTCTATAGCACTTGCTCTCCTTTACCTAACAGAGTCGAAATGTGGGTTACGTTTATAAAAAATCTCATCCACAGCGGTATAACTTAGATAAAAAAAATAAAGGCAAATATTTAACACGGCAACTGAAATCCTTTTTAGGCAACTTACTATTAAGTCACAAAAAAACTAACTTTGCAGTGATTAAATATCTTAGCAACTATTAAACTATACAAGCAACAAAATGCTAGGATCAAAAAACTAAAATACGGCTGCTACTGTAAGGTATCAAATATATCAAGCGGGATCAGTGTAAAACTGGTTGAGGTATTATAAAACCTAATGTGGCGACTAATTTTTCCGAGGGGATATCATACATTCTTCACTGGCAACTATTGGACTTCATTATAAAATTACACATCTGGCAGCGATTTTTAGGTACCTTTAAAACTGAAAATGGGTATTATAATAATGTATTTGGATATTAGAATATTGTTTGCAGATTCGTAAATTCTTGAAATGGCGGCAAATGCGCTCGCTCGCTTTTTTATTTTTGTGACTATAATATTAAGTAAATTACATATTATGTGTATTGAAGTAAAAATTAATAAAAATAAAATAAATTGGGTTAGATTAAAAGTTGCTTCACCCAGCCTAATGGGCAGATGCTATTAAGTTAGGGAAGGAAAACAGAGGGAGGAAACGGGGGGCGAAGCCCCCCGCATTAAAAAACAATTTATCACCACAATAGGCCATTTGACAATGCGAAAAATAAAGTGTCA
This sequence comes from Bedellia somnulentella, assembly GCA_963576735.1. Taxonomy (NCBI): domain Eukaryota; kingdom Metazoa; phylum Arthropoda; class Insecta; order Lepidoptera; family Bedelliidae; genus Bedellia; species Bedellia somnulentella. The sequence continues at coordinate 15,262,081 of OY755187.1, read as the reverse complement.
ATTGCTGTCATCAGTATAAATTAAGAGTTTAAAAATGGTTATTTACTAACGTAAGTTGAAAATAACGATTGATTTCTTTAAAAATCCATAAATAAAAATGCAAATTTTTAAACGTTTGTCACGTGACACAAAACGTTCTTGAATGGTCGAGTTTATGATGACGTCACATGCCTGTAAAGAAACCTCTTAGCTCGTTTGTTACCGCAGACCAAATACAGGCAAGTGACGTCACTGACCCGTTTGCAGCGCCATATTGTCAAAATAGTGTTTTGACGCGCTATTTGAATATTCAATTCTTAATTTGATATTTTTCAGCAAATGTGCACCAGATTTAGAAAATATAACTTTTACTGGGTTCCTTAAATTCTACTACATCATATAAAATGGATTTTAAAAACCTGTCAAATAGCCCATTGTTTTTGTGCTAGGTTAGGTTAGGGTTAGCTTGTGTCCCTTAGAGCGGAAATAGACACCCCGCGAAGCGTGATGACGTCGACCCGCTGTTAGGTAAGGTTAAGTTGTGTAGGTGTAGGTTCATTTAAAAGAGGGAATGTTAATAAAATAGACCAAGAATAGTTTTATAGCATGTCACAATTTGGTTAATTTAGATCCCTACAAATGTAGCCAAAAGTATTTTTTTAAGATCTTGTTTGTATTTATTTCAGACCCCATTTTAGAATTTATGAAAGCCTATTTTAACTTTTTTATCCGCCAATAATTTGTCGCCTTAGAAGAAATTCAATTGCCACAAAAGAAAATCACAGCCAGATAAAATTTAAATAAAACCTCAAAACTCATTAAAAAGCCGCCGCTTTCTAGTTAAGATGCTGCCTCTAATTAGTCGCCAAAGTAGATTATTTACTATCCATTTTCAGTTTTTTCACGACCCGAAATGGCATCAATTTGTCGCCGCGTTAAATACATGCCATTTATAAATAGTTTCTTTTTATATTTTAATAACTTATCGTATCCTATAAGTTCCGTAGCTACTTTTTGCTCGTTATGATACAAACTTTAGCAATGTATTGACTTTTAACAGAGAATTCGTGTTACATACATCCAAAAATATATTCAGTTGAATTAATTACTTTTAAAGTCGGTTGAAAATATTTTTAATTAAAAATATCCAAGATAAATCCAAATCCAAGATTCGGGGCTGTGAAGAATCCCTTATTAGTACCAACTATTGTCACTGCATAGCTAGTACGAGCTATCTATTAATTAGGTATCGCGTGGTACAGTACAGTTTAGCTATCTCTTTCGCATTTACTTAGTATCGTATACTGTCATCTTATTCTAACCGATATAGTGACGATAAAATAGTGCTCATGGTAGGCCTCTTGGTATAAGCTCTCCCAATCATAAGCACGCCACGCCGCTGTCTATGACTTAAGCCTTCCCCTTCGACTGATTAGGAGGACTAATATATATAATTATAAGATATATAATTAAGGATAGGGGACTATCTACCCTATTCAGCTAAGGAACACACATCTTTGTTTGGCTTAAATTCAAGAAGAAGCCACACAGGCTGCAGGGCCGGCAACCTATCTTATCCATATCAGAGCCGATGTACAATTATTTTGTTATCAACAATTATTTTACTCTCTCTCTCTCATACTCACGGCTATGAATCCTTTGAAGGGGTAGCCAGAGCTAGGGAATCAGAAATTCCTCAGCCACTTTTAGAAGTTGCGTGTGGAAAAGATGGTGGGATAAAGGTTGTTGGTGATGGGTCTCCAACCGCATCGCCCAAAAATCCCTTAAAGCCCCAATACCGTTAGTCGCCTCTTACGTACACCCACCGGAAGAAATAGGGTAGTGCTATTCTAAGCCGACACTACACAGCCTACTACTTAGCACTACTTATTTTAATTTGCGATTTTTTATATCAACTATGTAACTATTGGTAGAAACTGTATAGGTCTAGAACTTCTCTGTATTTTTCTCTAGCTAGAAATATTGTGTACCGTTTGTATCTCAAATAAATAAATAATGAAAAAACATACATAAACATATTATGCATAAAGGTTCACGCCGTCTATCCCCGAAAGGGTTGGCAGAGGTACCAATACTTATGAACAACGTGACAGCCAAAGTAGGTAGCCACGTTTTGCTTAGACAGTGTACTCACGTGATAGGAGGCAGGCCTATCGCCGTTTTGTACGAATACACTGTCACATGGCTAAGTACAACTCGGCCATGTGGATTTCCTCACGATGTTTTCCGTCACCGTTAACTACCATGATAAATTAGCCACACATATGACTTTAGAAAAGACAAATTGGTGTAGGCCCGACCCGGGATTTGAACTCACGCCTGTCTTTTTACAGGCGGGTGTTCTACCCATTGAACTATCATGTCACCATAATGAAAAAAGAGAATCTTAATATAACATTACCTCCTATTGTCGAGGTACTCGTAGTGATGCAGTGGCTTCTCGTCGTGCATGTCGTACAGCTCGCTGTAGATAGCGGATTCGAGTCTCAGCGGGTCCATGTGGTAGTTTGGGTTCTCGTACGAGAGCAGACCATTCTCTGAAACAAATTAACGACATGTTACGTATTTATAATGTAGTTTTGTTGGTAAAGTACGCAGAGTTGCAGACTTATTGCAAAAATGGATGAGACTTAAAATTTTGAAGGATTTTGATTTGAGACGGTTTGTTTGTTAGATACAGACATAACCATCTTATGCTAAAATAAGTTAATTTAGTTACTTAGTAATAAAATAACTTATTCGATACGACCCTGGAAATCTATCATATCAACGAGTTTACTAGTGGTATCATATGGTATTTCAATATGTATTGAAATCAACATACTTCCGTGTATTATGTACCTCTGTTTACCCCAGCATTTTTACCATGCTTGAAAACCACTGACCCTCTTTTACATAGGCTACCAGTGGTCGTAGTTATCGGGGTAGTAACAGGGTATACTATGGCTTCCCCCAACCCACTAAATCGGAAGCCTTACTTGTAATGCCAATGCCTCTTAATGAAACTACCTACTTTCGACATTTTTATTCGCACTTTGATACTGTTTATCACCTACCTATACTCACGACACTTGTCTCAGTCTTTTTTTTAACTCTCTCAAACTCAACATTTTTCACCATAACTCGCCTAAGGGATGGCAGATGCACTTATACATCTGAACAGCATGTGACATTTTTGACACTAATAGGTCATAGAAAAACACGTGCTGTGCTTAGAAAAACACTACCTTATTTCTACTCGTGGGTTATCGTAAGAGGCGACTAAGGGTATAGGGACTTTCAAGTGATTTTTGGGCGATGTGGTTGGAGACCCGTCACCAAAAACATTTATTATTACCATCTTTTCCCCACTCAACTTCCAAAAGAATTATAGCCGTGAGTATATGTATGTATGTGCCACGCCCACTTGGGCGGTTTGTCTAGGCCCGACTCACTTCAACTTAAAACTTAATCTTTATCTTATCGCCGTCCAATAAAAATTCCTAAGACCCCTAAGAGGCCTATATAACATCCACGGGTCTCCATTCGTAATATCATTGATTTTGGGGGCTATAACTTTTTTCTTTTTAGTGCCAAAGCAATATTTTTTGTGCAAAAATATATGAATAGTGATAACAAATGTAAACGCATGTACATTTGCACCAAAAAGTGTAAGTAATGGTACCATATATGAAATAATTTAATAGAGTTAATCGTTAGTTTGTAATGTTCTACATGTTTCGCCACGCTTCTTGAACATTGCGGCTGAGCTAAAAACAGTGGGTTATTATGAATTGAATAGCTGTATTTATATTGTTGCTTTAATTTGGATATGTACCTTTGTATTGGGGAATAGCACTACTCGTTTCTTTTGGCACGTGTGCTGGAAAGTGGGTCAGGGGTACCAACTGTTTGTCTATACGAGAAATATATACGGACAGAACGCACATATTAAATTCAACGCAAGAAAAATACCTTTGGTACTATATCTATATTCAGTACTATGTATTCTGAGACGGCACCGAATTAACAGTAAATATAGATTAATAAGTCCAATTTATAACATTAAATTGTTAACTATATTTTTTATAAATATATTTGTTAACATAACTATCCGGTAAGCGATAAATGTGTTATTATGATATTTTCGCTAACAATTATCGTCTGTAAACGAAATCTGGAGGTAACCAATGTTTTTATTATATAATATAGTGCACATTGAAATGAGGGTTTGAACTCAATAACGATCACACATTCATATTCATGACATAAACCTTTGCCCTCAGCTAAGATCGAAGTCTCGTCGGCAAACATCGTAACTGGATTGATAAGTTTTAAACAGTACAGTACTGCTATGTGATGTTGACTTATAAAATAATAATCCTTTCTCTTTCTACAGCTGTAGCCTCTGGGTAAATAAAACTGGCTAAAGATTTGTTTTATTCTACAGATGTGGCCCTCTTCAGATGTAGGACACAAAACAGGCCTCTTTTATTCAACTTCGTGTCACTGTCTATTTGTATGGCCTACCATTTATTTAGGCTTAGAATAGTTCCAACGCATTTCTTTGCCTAAGCCTATGGACATCGAACCCGCCAAGATCTTAAAGCCTCCTCAGCAAAAGGATTCTGGAATCCATCACCATTGATACATAATATGGTAGTAACTAGATCCAAAACCCCTCGCGAGGAAGCCAAAAAAGCCGGCAATCCTGTTTCTCGAAGACAGCAAATACCTAAACCTCCATGTCTAATTGGCAAAGCAGCCTGACACCACTGAAAGTCTGATAAACATAAACATAAACGTTCAGGCCGTTTATCCCCGAAGGGGTTGGCAGAGGTACCAATACTCCTGAACTCACATGGCAAGCGCCATCTAGTTTCCAGAGAAGGTACCCACGTTTTGCTTAGACAGTGTACTCAAGTGATAGGGGGCGGGCCTATCGCCGTTTTGTACGAATACACTGTCACATGACTAAGTACAACTCAGCCATGTGGGTTTCCTCACGATATTTTCCATCACCGTTAGCAACCATGATAAATTAACCACACATATGACTTTAGAAAAGACAAATTGGTGTAGGCCCGTCCCAGGATTGGAACTCACGCCCTTCTGTTTTTCGGGCGGGTGTTCTACCCAGTGGGCTATCATGTCTGATAACTCTATATTTAAAACATGTTCGAGCAATACTCGAAGGGTGTCGTCATATCTCTGCGATAATTCAATATGAAGCCAGACTGGAGGGGAACGAAGAGTGTAAGTTAGTCGAGGAATAGATAGGCGACTACGCAAAATTGTCAAAGCTACATGAGCAGAAACCTGTTTTAAATGTTGTTTCGTGTCTGCCAAAATATTCATTTTCGAAAGAATAACACCTAGTACACCCTCTGAAAAAATTGGAGCACCTAGAAGAGTAAAATTCGTCTTGTCCAAAACTTGTACACCAGGTGTAAGAGCGTTGATACTCGAGTGAAACTCTTGAGAAGCTTGTCCAGAACAAGGAAACAACTCACATTTCCCAAAATTCAAATGCAAACCTAAACGATCAAAAGCTTGTATTAGCACAACAATGTCAATGTCATTCATCACGGACTCCAGGCTGCCACCAATAATACCCTCATCGAGATACCAAACATTAAGAGAAGAACTTAAAGAAGAGATCATCATGGATCGCAAGACTAAAAAGCATAGGGCCAAGGGATCCCCCTGTTGCACTCCCACCTCCGACTCCACCAGGTTGTCACCAAAAAATAAGTTGTTTGGTCTTGAATAACATTGATGCAGAAAAGGGTAAAAAGATGGAGATTTTTCCTTTACCATGTGCAAAACAATATCCCGTTCACTTTAATAATTACTTTCAGATATCCAGGAGCCACAGATTCTGGCTTAGAATATCACTACCCCACTTCTTCCGGTGGGTGTACGTAAGAGGCGACTAACGGCATGGGGCTTTTAAGGGATTTTTGAGCGATACGGTTGGAGACCCATCACCAACAACCTTTATTTCACATCCTTTCCCCACGCAACTTCCAAAAGTGGCTGAGGAATTACTAATTCCCTAGCTCTGGCTACCCCTTCAAGGGATTTATAGCCGTGAGTATGGATGAGCATGGATGTATGCAACACCCTCGGTAGTTCAGTCGAAATGTGAAATGTCATGTATTCCCTGTACGCCACTGTGCCAAATAATTATAAATAAATATATAACGTAACTTAATAACAAAATTTACTTTTTATGTTTAATTTAATATTATTATTATTTTTTGTGATGTAATTAATTTAATAACTTAACTTAATTTTATTTTATTAACTTTTTATGTTTTTGTGGTTTTTGTTGTTAATGTAATTTTGATGTAATATGGATTTACTTAAATCTGAAATAAATGAATTTTGATTTGATTTGAAAGCACCACCGTCTCTCATGTAACTAGGCAGGGGTTTAAAACCTGAGGATGGCCTACACTAATGTGTCTTTTCTTAAGGCTAAGTTATTCTCAATAATTTGACAGTCCATTCGTATATAACGCCTACCCCTAGCACGTGAGCACACTGTCCAAGCACAACCTGCATGCTTTGAGCACCAAGTCATATTAATGTAACTTGATATTCAGAAGTATTTCATTACCCTCCATTACCCCTTCGGGGGTATACGGCGGGAACGTTTAGATTTCAATTTTGCAAGTACCCAGTACCTACTAGCATGCATCGACCAAGTGACACAACAGTTGATATTAGCATCCACGTCGCGCGGCGTATGGCGGGCGCCGGCCGCCGACGAAGGTCACGCGCGATCGATACCGAACCGCTTCTTAGCCACGCGGCGACGGCTGGGCATTCTTACATACTTGTGTTGCCTCATCGGTTATTTAAATTAGCTTTCATGGAAGACTAGAGTTTTTGGAATTTTACAGGATTGACGTAGGTTAACATAGTATTTTCTAAGATTTTCACGATTGCACATTATAATTGAAACAACTATTGATTTTCGGATATTTTAATCGCGTGTTTATTTATTTATTTATTTATTTATTATGACATTATTTTTAAAGCCCGACGTTACCTTGCTGCTTGGAACCCGATCATTAGCACAACTAAGCGAGGGAAGAACACTAGCAAGACTCCAGATAACATTAGCTCTTTTTGTACATAGCAAATAAACGCAAATGTAACTTAAAATTTTGTGAAGGTAGTTAGTATTAATAATTTTATAGTACTGTATAATGACAAATAACACCTCAGTCTTCCCGTGACCATGATAACTGAAAAGTTTTCGAAACGTCGGGCTTTAAAAATAATGTAATAACACGCGATTAAAATATCCGAAAATCAATAGTTGTTTCAATTGACGTAGGTTACATTATTACAGATATATTAGGTTTATATCACTGTGAGGTGTGTAGAGTCTTTGAATAGCATTAACCTTTTTGCTCCCGCAGGCGTCGTAAGCGGAGACTTACGGTTTCGGGGCTATTTGAGTGCTTGTTAGGCAATGTAACTGAAACCTATCAACTTTGTTCACAATCGCACTGAACATACAAAAGCTGCTGATGAATTTCAAACTCTTAAGCTCTGACCTTCCTAGAAACCTAGGCGTATAGCTTACTTGACATTAGGCTTAGTGAAGAACAGAGAACAACACAAGAATGAAAATATTGCAGCAAATACAGAGCAAAGATAAAAACCTCTATTTCACATGTAATTTAATAATACGAGTACCATGACAAGCGTTAATATTACTTTAACACACATTAAAAAACAGACAAAATCAAAACACGGAAATCCTGTGCAGTTAATCTATACTTATAATAAATCTGTAGAGAGGTCAATTCTGTACATTAAATATATTTCCAAAATAACTATCAGGGGGTGATAAGTGATCGATACTGATGCCAAAAATGCAATCAGTAAAATTTTTGTCTGTCTGTCTGTCTGTCGGTTTGTATGTTCCTTATGGAAACAAAAACTACTAGACGGATTTTAACGAAACTTGGTACAATTATTCTTCATACTCCTGGGCAGGTTTTTGTATACTTTTCAGCAGAGTAGTGAAGGAGAATTTTGGGAAAATTTGGGAAAACGGGGGAAGTTACTCCATTTTTTAAGCTTCCGTCGCGTGTACAGCCTTAGTGGTTATAGTTACATAGAAATGATGTATGACGGAAATATTTCACATAAAATTTTCTAAAAAATATCCTTCTGCAGCATATATCTATCTTTTATAGTTGACTCATAATAACACGTGTAATTCCTGATAGCTTAGCAGTTCGGAGCATTCTGACTATATTTGTTTACTCTTACGTTTATAGTTCTCTCATTCATCTCTCATTTAAAAAAGTGTACATTATTACCTATTCAATAAAAAAAGAATCATAGAAATCGGTATAGAATAACCAAACTTATACATGAAATAAGCTATCGCGCCCTGTGTCGTCGCACGTGAATGCTATAAGGATATTTTTTTAGTAATGGTTGCGCGCGCAAAAGTTAGCCGGGAGTATACATATACTCCCTGTATGTATGTAAAGTTTGTAACTCTGATTGTTTGTCTGCATGGTTTTATTTTCGGAGATACTGAACCGTTCATTAAAGCGCTTTCACAATCACAAAGCTACACTATGTAGGAATGCTATAAATTGCACTAAATTTCACAAAGGTTGAGCAGTGATTGAAGAAACCTCGGATTATTTTTAAAACTACGCTACCCGTGCGAAGCTGGGCCCGATCCACTAGTTGTTAAATATAAGTAAAGCATACAAGCTTAAACTAGGCTTTCAAGGCTGAAAAGAGGAAAAATCATGTTTAAATTTCATAAAATGCACACGTATTAATACATGTTAAAGGAGAGAGACAGCCTCATACAGCCTAAGGAAATATAAGGTCGAGAGGTCTTCTTGTGTGTTTCAAAGGTATTCAAGACTCTTAAACGTCCTCAAATAATAATGCAGAGAGCGTCGTGAAGCCAATTTTAAATTGTTGAATAAAACCTAGCTTCTAGCTTCCTATATGACATTACATAATAAATATAATCATCAGATATCTAAAGTTTTGAGTGGTGACATTAGTGGGCGTTTCATATTGTACGAATAAGCCAAAGTGGTTTAGCAAGATTCTTAACGGTTAGAAAAACATAATGTAAACCCATAGAACTCCTATCACGTGATCCAAGCTAAACACTAACAGACAGACATTTAACCCGATGTTCAAAAGTATAAGTACCTCTACCACTCTTTCAATATGCGGCGTGAACATATAGAGTTTGAGTTGGAGAGGCTCTAATCAACACCATACCCGATGCACTTAACAAATTTCACAAGTCAATGCAACGTTGCACACTAACGAATCATTACTAATGATGACGATGTCACCAGTTGTTTGGATGGTGTCAGCAGTGACCAGTGAAAGTGATATTACCACTTACATGTCAGACGTACCCGTTTTAGTTGCTATGCCAATGCCACTTTGTATAATTAACAGAAGCAGACGCTGGTTTTTTAAGAAAATGACAGTTATTTAGAGCTGAGTTTTATTTGCACATTTTACGTAAGAATAATGTGTATTATAGATTGTATGTACAGATTAAACATATTTTATTTACAACTGTTCTTTAAACAACTTCTATAAGGGGTTGAACCATTTCTTAGTCTTAATTTCTGGCTACCATTTTTCATCAAAAATACACAGGTGAGTATGGTAGATATGTGTACATTAGTCATAATAATGATAACATCAGCAATTAGTAGTAGTAACTTATAGGTAATAATCATTTTCAAAAAATATTCAACCTCCGTCTTCGGTCAATATAACGAAATATTTTAAAACACACACATAAGATAAAATTTTGAAATTTTCCTTTTAAGTCGGGCGATAAAAATGTAGTATTTATTATTATACATATTTAGTCTAAATAGGTGTAATTTCTTTGTTGCTATCTGAGGTGGTTTCTATTTGTCATTACCTAGTTACGTTTTATATTCCATTCCATCAATGAAGGTTTATTACACCTACTTTATTCTTATCTTACTAAGCCGTGAATATATAGGTACATTCATGTAAGAATACCATACTTATATTGAACGATGTTTTAAAAAAATCCACCCGTCACCTTTCATCTGATTATCCCAAGGTCAACACCATATAAAGTCAAATAAAATTCCAAACGTTGTAAAACGGTGATTTACTATTGTATAAGAAATTAAAACAAACTCACACGAATAGGGTCCTTGACCTTTTGACAAGGTCAAATGAAATGATTGTGTACCATTCATAAATCACATTTTTACCAGTTTGTTTATTAAGTACCTAGGGGAAAAGCTAGTTGGTCATATAACTTGTTGGAATATAGTACAACGCTAAATTAGTCATAATAAATTATTTAATTAAAACTATTTAGTGCTGACTAAATAAAATACATTATCTACATTCACCACAAAAAGGGGTAAACAGAGCTTTGTCATCTGAAATTCGGAGACTTACGCCCGATTTCTGAATTGAGTATTCATGCTGAGAACGACTTAAGTATCGTTTTGTCTCATTCTGTTGTTAAGATTTCAATGCGACAGAACGATACTTAAGTTGTTCTCAGCTGGAATACTCAATTCAGAAATCGGGCGTTAGTATTAAACAAACGGTGTGAATCATGTGATGGTGTTTGGCTTGACCATTTGGCCAATGTAATTTCGGCTAACTATAACTAGGTGGACATACTCTAGAATTAATAACTGGTTAGGATGACTGAGGCACAAAATTTATTATATTCACCAAGAATGGATTGGATTTTCATTAAGACTCAAGCTGACTTTTTATGGCTTGAAGTTCAAAGAAAATTTTATAATTTACGTACATAAGTACGTTAACTAACAACCACAGTAGGTAGGTATAAATAGGTAGGTAGGTAGGTAGAAATAGGTAGAGCAGAGATCGATTTGGAAATGGCTATCCAGGTAGATAGGCCCACATCTTGCAATGAAAAATTCAACAGAAGTAATTGAAATTAGTCCCCAAACATATAAAATAAGAGGAAAAATTGTTGATTTGGCAAACAATGAGAAATACACATAAAGTAAATTTACAACAAACAAAAAAAAAAGGCACCAACTCAGCATGTGAGAAAGACAAGCAACTTGGTTGATGAATTTCCCATACGCTGGTTTTCAGTTAGCGCCCTAACTAAAACTAACATAATCAAAACTTACTTTTCATTTCTTCTCTATGCAGTCCCATGGTTACCGATAATAGTCCGTTCACATCGCAATCACTCGATAAATGTCCAACACTAGTTTCACTATTGTCTTATTGCAGTTAACTAACTGGAATCATTTATCAATTACTTTTCAATTAATAAAATATTGGCTTTCTTAATATTTGATGAGATTTGTCACTTGTTTTAAATACTAGTCAGTTAGCTCGACCCATAAAATATATTTCTCTTGCTACACAAACATACAATAAGTGTTAGTATGATTAAACCGATCCATATTTATCATTTTAAAATGTCCTACGGGTAACTTAATTAAACAAAATTACCATCTTTATAAAATATAATACTTTAGTCAAAATTTTATACTTCAATACCTTTCGTCTGATACATCTCTTAGATAAATATTTTTTTCGTATATCATACTTATTGAAACACTTAAAAACTTGTATTTCAAATGTAACGATAATCATTTACTTAATTTGGTTTATTGGTTACCAGTTCACAATGACAGAATTGAAGCAATATTAATGAAATTCATTATTACAGTACGTTTATGTACCAATCGTTTTTGTACGAAAAAGGTTATGTAATTTACCTTTGATGCTTGCGAAGAAAATCAGATGCCAAATTAGTGTGAATTAAACACTGATTTAAACTAATCATTGAAACAATTTAAATCTTTTTGTTCATGAAAACCTCATGTGGGGATTATTACTAATAAATAAAGAATAAATAAAGGAAAGAAAAATTTCGACACAGGCGGGAATCGAACCCGCCAGTGTCGAAATTTTTCTTTCCTTTATTTATTCTTTATTTATTAGTAATCATTAAAATACCGTATATAAAAATTTAGATAGATCACAGAGATAGATACAAAAGAAGAATAAAATGATTTCCCTGCCTTAGCTAAACAAAAAAATATATTCAAGTATAGGAAGTACTTGAAAATGACTTAAATACGGCAAAAAATATGCGAAAATGCTTTTTCAGGTTTAAGCATTTAAAACTGTCATAACAATATTATACATAGCTAAAAATAAAACAATGATGAAACAATGTAACTAAAGAAGTAGCATAAATTGAATAAGTCATTGTTGATGAGGACCTGTGAGACAACTTTCTCTGTCCAAAGCACTAAGTCAGTCTAACTCCATAATTATATGATAATGAGTCTTGGGAACCACGATAATGCCAGATAATAGATTTTTGTTTGTACATCGGATTGTGAGTTCACTTTCGTTTAGATTAAGTGATAAAGTATGATGAAAGAATATCATACGAGGTTCCGTAGATAATACGTGAGAGTTCTTCGTGAAGACGATTTTTTAATCAGTTGCATTGTTTGCCTGTGTATCTTTTATATACATAATAATTGATATATATTTACATAGGCAAAGGCCTCGAAATGTACTACAGTAATAAAATTTAAAGTGTGCTTTGAATAAAAACAACTTAGAAATCAAAGGTAAAAGGTAGAAAAAAAACGTATATCACATTTTTATAATTTTATAAAAAAAGCTTTAATAAGTGTAGTTACTTAAGTGAAAATTAGACTGTCACTTAAGAATTATTACACTTGCCAAAACTTAGTTATAATTCAATGTGTTTCGATTTTGACACATTCATGTGATATACATATAACTACCAGCGATTAGAAGGCTAAGCAGAGCATTTAGATATGACTGTATTTTTAATAACCGTGGATGTATTCTTAAAAAGTATTTATTTAAGAAATTAATTTGAAAACCCGTAGTAGTAAGTAGATAAAAAAGGGGCAGTCACTGCATAACAAGTAGACACAAAAAGCTATTATAAATTATAATCACTCGCAGATTTTATATGAATAAAAATATGTATCGGAATAACTCAAAGGAAGGAAAGATTCCCTATAAACGATATCCCTTGGTCAGGGAATCGTATTGTTGATCAAAGATTGAATGCATTAATATCTAAACAAAATATTTCAATAACAAACACCATTTGGAGACCTCTTCAGCAATCCTGGGAGATTGGAGCAACTCAACAGTATACTTCAAGTAAGTGTTTTTGAGTTACTAAACACACAGAATTACACGAACATAATTTTATTCAACCTTTATTCTACCATCTTTTCCCCTCTCAACTTCCAAAAGTGGCTGAGAAATTTCTAATTTCTCAGCTCTGGCTACCCCTTTTAGGGATTTATAGCCGTGAGTATATGTATGTATGTATGTATGTAACTCAAATGTTAATTAACTTACACCTTCTACTCACAGCTAAATTGCAAAAGGTGTATCCAACCCATGCCATCAACAAAACCACTTTAAAATTAAAAGACGAAGTCGTAGCAAATTTTCAACTTCTATTTACAGTACGTTTTTGTCTATATCAGTCGTGTGTGATGGGTTTCAAATTGCAATCCACCAATCATATAGCCTTGCATAAACCCGGTATCCTAAAGAGCTTATTCCATTACACTTTGTCGTTGCTGAATTCAGACGTCCTTCGAAGTTACTGCCGCAGACGCTTGTTATTCCACTACACAAATTTCAGTTTGAACGTCGTGTTTGATGGACTAGGACTAGTCTGAATTCAGACTCTGTGGCTTTCAGACGTCTTCATTCAGACAAATGGAATAAGCTCTTAATTCGCCACATGTGACACCAATGGTAAAAGATAGCACAAATTCATAACCAAACAAAACCATATAATCAAAAATTATTGGTTGATTAAAAACCGCATCATATAGCTTTAATAAGATGTCTCATCCAAACCACTTTCCAAAATAAATTAGCATAACTAAGTAAACTCAGTTATTAACATAATATCTGTCAATAATTTTCCATTTCAATCCTTCGAGACATTGTAAGTGATCAACTGTGAAAGTGTTCCAACCTGCCAATCGTTGCGTAACTTAACTAGAGGCAAACAGAAAGGATTTTGTCGTCAAGTTAATTATTATGATTGGTGTGTTGTAAATTAAAAGAACATATATATAGAGGTGTAGTGAAGAACTCGAGACGTTTGAAAAACATATTGAAAACGTTCTTAAGGCCGATTTACATTATCTTAGTGTTTAGCAGAGTGCTTTAGGATAGTACTTTAGTTGAAACATGTAAACGGTACTTGCTTTAGTATGTGTCAACTTGAGTTTCAAGTTGAATCAAAATAGAATAGCTTTCTATTTTTGTTTCAAGTAAAACCCCTCCCGCGCCCGCGCGTACCCCGGCGCGTCACTCGGCTCTTCCTCGTTGTGTGTAAACACGGAATTTAGTAATATCTTTATGAGAGTGCACAAGTGCGATGAAAAGCGGGTGTGCTTTTTTATTATTTAAAATGGCTAAATGGTCGGAAGATACAACTATTAAATTTGTGTCTGAATATGTTGTTCACGAATGTTTATGGAACGTTAAAAACAATTCATACAAAAACAAACAGGCTAGGCATAGCCAGTTTTTTTAACAACAAAGTACTTCCTCCAAGCATGGATCTGCGACTTATCCATGGACGCTCCCATAATCGTTTCGGTTTATTTACATACATACATATACTCACGGCTATAATTCCCTAAACGGGGTAGCCAGAGCTTTGGAATGAGAAATTCCTCAGCCACTTTTGGAAGTTGAGAAGGGAAAAGATGGTAATAATAAATGTTTTTGGTGACGGGTCTCCAACCGCATCGCCCAAAAATCACTTGAAAAGCCCTTATATCCTTAGTCGCCTCTTACGATCACCCACGGGTAGAAATGGGGTAGTGTTATTCTAAGCCGACACTACACAGCAAAGCAAGAGGTTTATTTATTTCGAATAAAATGTCGTCTTCTATTTGATCCATAACTACAGTTAGTATTTTGCGTAGATAGCGCGTATTTGGCGACGTCGATGCGTGTTCATCGTGGCGTCGAACTGATACTCTACTGGAAGAAATGTAAAGAGCTTATTCCATTTGCCTGAATTCAGAACGTCCGATAGCCACAGAATCTGAATTCAGACTAGTGGAATAACGTTCAGAACGCTAGGCTTCCGATAAAGAGACAAATTTCGGCTCCTAGCTCACTACATTTTTTGTAGCTCCGTCTCAGGAAGGTGGAATAACGTTCAGACGATTTAGTCGCCTCGCGCCCGCCACAGCGAGAGGACGTGCCAAAATTTTTCATGCCTATGATTGAAATTACGTAAACAAAAAAAGATAATAAAAGTTTTATAGCAGATATACATATGCTCACGCCATTAATTCCAGGGGTAGTTAGGTAGGTAGGGGTTCCATTTCATAGGGGTAGGCGGATATGTATAATTATATTCTTACATACATACATATACTCACGCTATTATTTCCGATTGTAGGTAAATACGTTTTATCACATACATGCAAATTATATTATACTAGCGACCCGCCCCGGCTTCGCACGGGTGCAATGCAAAATATACCTACTACAGAATGTCCTTATACACAACGTTCACAGCTTTTTTGTCATTAGCCAATACAAACATGTTTAATTCTTGATATTTTCCTCGCTAGAGAGCTCCGATAAACGCGTGCGATCGCTGCAAATCATAAAGTGCTATAAGGCGAAGCACGGCCATCGACGCACTATTTATAGGCACTCGCCGCCCGGCGCAAACAACTACGACCCTGCATTTTAAATTTGTAATATCTTCGGTAATATTCACTTAAATTACATGCTGTAAAAAGCATATTGATCTATAATAAATGCACAATTTATTTAAGGTACTTAATTGGATAAGGATTAATGCTGTATTGTTTAAAATCACTTCGTAAATAACCATTTTTCAGTAAAGAATAAAAATGGTTATGCTGGGTTATCCCTAAGAGATAGACATATACCACCGCGGACTTTTTTGTTGAACTTTTTAAGGTGAACAATACTGTAGTACATTATTTTGGTCTATCTCGAAGGGTTCAGCCAGCGTTTGCAATATAAGCGCAAAAAAACGTGCTTATTTACGACATCACATTAGAAACCTTTAAATTTATCAGTGTTTCTCTACTATATTATGCATTTATTATACATACAAACCTTCCTTAAGAATCACTTTATCTATTAAAAAAAACCGCATCAAAATCCGTTGCGTAGTTTTAAAGATCTAAGCATACATACGGACATACAGCGAAAGTGACTTTGTTTTATACTATGTATTGAATTGCAAATTATATTATATTATAAATACTCACGCCATTACTTCCCATCGGAGGAGGCAGATACGTTTAATTACATACATACGCGCATATACTCACGCTTTTACTTCCGCTTGTGGTAAGCAGATAATTTTAATTACATACATACACACTTAAACTCCCGCCATTATTTCCGTTAGGGGTAGGCAGATACGTATTGTTTCAAATATTCATACTTACACTCACGCCATCACTTCCCGTGGGGGTAGGCACAGGCGTATAATTACATACATGCATACATATACTCACGCCATTATTTCCCATTGGGGTAAGCAAATACGTTCGATCACATATATGCATACTTATACTAACGCCATTACCTCTCATTGGGGTAGGCTGAAACTATCGATCGCCACTTCGTACGACCCCGGCAAACTTTTTAATAAATATGCTTTTATTTTTAAGTCATATAGGAGTTCCCGCCTATTTAATATTTTGTGTGAAATATGACGTAAAAATATTTGGAAAAGGTTGTGTACATGAATAGGATATATGTAAGTATAGTAGCGAAAGAGATATATAGACGCAATGTGTCGTCGTTTATTGAATGAGAGTGGGATAGTCCATAAGAGAGTTTGATAGAGAGCGTTTTAAAAAAAAGACGGGAGCAATTTCGTACGACCGCCCGCAAAAATCGCGCGCGCGAATGATTCAGAAACTGAAATCGGTGTAGTGGAATAACAAGCGTCTGTGGCCTTCTGCGGCAGTGACTGTGAAGGACCTCCGATTTCAGCAACGATAAAAGTGTAATGGAATAAGCTCTTAAACGTTCACTCGCAGCGCGCTAAACCACTAAAGAACTTGCTTTTCAAGTTGTACTAAAATACTCTGCTAAACACTAAGATAATGTAAATCGGCCTTTACAAAGAAGGGGGAGCGAAGTAAGAAGAATAAAAGAGCATGTATGAGACGAATGATGAATGTAAGATAACCAGAGGTGTCAGGAACGTGAAAACGGCGATCGATTGTCTCTGACTATCCCAATAGAAATCAATGGTTGACATCAACATTTGTAAGTATATTATTAATGGTTAGTTTTATTCTTTGTTTAGTACTACGGGTAGTATAGTATCGGCTATTTGAATGCCAAATAAATTAGTTTTATTTCCTTCGATAAGGCTTCATTACCTTGTTTCTCCATCTAATGAAAATAAAGCGGATGAGTTTATTTAAAGGCTAAGAACAAATATACCACCATGTAATTAAAGCTTATTTATGATTTTATGATTTGCTGTGTAGTGTCGGCTTAGAATAGCACTACCCCATTTCTTCCGGTGGGTGTACGTAAGAGGCGACTAACGGTATTGGGGCTTTTAAGGGATTTTTGGGCGATGCGGTTGGAGTCCCATCACCAACAACCTTTATTTTACCATCCTTTCCCCACTCAACCTTCCAAAAGTGGCTGAGAAATTTCAAATTCCTTAGCTCTAGCTACCCCTTCTAGGGATTTATGGCTGTGAGTATATGTATGTATGTATGTAATTATAGCTAATTAGTGTAGGTTTAAAATAGCACTGTAGTAGTCTGGAGACACAGCACCAACCCTATTTTATTTTACCATCTATTTATTCCCCACTAAGCTCTGGCTACCGCTACTTGGTATTAATAACCGTGAATATATGTATGTATGATGATGTTATAAGTGACCGGTACAATGACTGGTATTCATTTACAAATATCAATAGAGTCATTGTTTACTCCATATAAAGAAGAAACGAATGATTGCACATTTTTTGTAACATCACGTCATTATTCAGAGCTATGTCTGTATAACATTTTTTACAGTTGATGCTGTTTAGGTTTTCGTTATTATTTCATACATACAAACATATACTAACTCCACTTGTTCGCATTGGTGTAGACAGAGACCATTGATCGCCACTTTGTACGATCCTGGCAAACTTCTGGAGTGTCGTTATTATTCCTCACTCGTACTATATTATATTTCAACTCATAGATAAATGTGTGACTACGAAATTGAAATACATACATTAAAGAGGTTGAGAATAATAACAGAGTGCATTATAAACGATTTTTGTTAAAATAACGGCTATGGTTTTTCCCAGTCTGGATCTCTTCTGACCCTATTTTGAGACTAACGCCCGATTTCTGAATTGAGTATTCAAGCTGAGAACGACTTAAGTATCGATTTGTTTCACTCAGTTGTTAAGATTTCAATGCGGCAGAGCGATACTTAAGTTGTTCTCAGCTGGAATACTCAATTCAGAAATTAGGGCGTTGTACTACATGTTAAGTACTTCACAGTAATTAATAATGCATCACACATTGTAATTGATTTATCACACGTGCATATATACACAAATTTAAAAACAAATTAAAAAAATATTTTCTTAACTCACTACCATAGATGTATGTAACTAAATAAAAATTTATTAAAAGAGACTCTACCTGCAGACAAACTGTAAAACAGTTTTGCAGGGCCTTGTTATAATCAAATGTAACCATTTATATTAATAAAGATTAATAAATAAATAAATAAATAATAGTCATAAGATTGTCATACTTTTATCTGCAGTCAATAGTGAAGTCAAAGGAAAAATTGATATCATTAACCATATTTCTCCAATACATAGAAAATCCATAAATGTTTTAAAAAAGGCAAGCGTCCGAATTCTTTACGCAAAGATTAATAAATACAAATGGATTTCGAATGGTTTGCCAATTACGTACAAAGTGGCGATCTATAGTCACTGCTTAACCCAATGAGAACTAATGGCGTTACTATATCTATGTATAAAATATTACGTTGTATTAGGTATAAGGGGCCAGACATTTTATTGATCTAGTGAGTACATAGGGCATATGGCATATTTAATGGGCACTTGATGCAATTCCATGGCTATTTATAACCATCGATCCATTACAGCGCTTTGAAATGGGCCAGAGGGCTTTGAACCGGTGGATACAATACTTGATAGTGAGTTGGAAACGGAATACATTTTCTATTGAATGTAAAGATAATTGTGCTTTAATTATTTTTTATCTATCTACCTCCATATTCAAAACTTTTAATTTCTAATAGAAGTAGCAAAAGCTTCTGAATTAGAAACACCTCTGCCACGTTAGGAAGTTGACTGGGATAGAGATTGCAAAAATAAAGCAGGGCTGGTGATGAAGAAGCACTAAAACAAGCCCTAAGACCTTCATTTGCCTCTCATGACACCCACGAGAAAAAAGGGTTAGTGTTGCGATTAGCCCAAGAGCAGTACATTATTTCCTAAGCATAAGGAAACTATTATGGGTGACAAATATGTATATGTATAAATGTAATACAAAATCATCTAATACATTTATATTTCATTTAAAAAAAAAAGAGTTCTCTGCAGTATAATCATATTGATTATTACAAAGTAAACATAACCTGTTTTTTCCTTATGCTAGCAAGATATTATGTGTGAAGATTTGTAAATGGCTAAAAGATAATTAATTAAGTTTGTATCAAAAAGTTTTAATGCTGTAAATCTACCGAATAAAATAAAATAAAATATATGGTAATTTCACAAAACAAGTACCCAAAAAACTATTAGAGTAGAGTCATCATGTAATGTATGGCTCATTATGGTGTATTAATTTGTATTTTTGTACATTATAGTATTACTCGTACTTTAACTTATGATTGCATCCAAAACAATAGGGCACGTTGCGTATACCCGCGGTCTCGTCACATACATACATTTCATCAAACATTACACCAACGTTTCCTGCCAAACCGGTTCAACACTCGCTTTGTACTAATAGCTGGTAAATTTGTTGCAATGCGTTTGTACACAATATGCTAATGATTCCATTTAGTTGTGATGTACTTTGATTGTTTATCAGAAAAATTTCTTTGATATCGCTGTGGACATGTTTTATCCATGCTTAACCTGACTAGAGGCTGTCCTCACCCAATACATAAGATGAGTGAGTATTTATATTAAATATATTATTACCATCTTTTACATAATCAACTTCCAAAAGTGGCTAAGGAATTTCTCATTTCAAAGCTCTGGCTACCCCCTTAAGGGATTCATAGGCGTGAGTATATGTATGTATTTATGTATAGATATAGATGGAGGCATGTAGTTTTAAAACTTTCTGAAAAAGACGGAATTGTTTTAGTGATTCTAAAGCGGTGCGACTGGGGTGGAGACCCGTTACCAACCAACCTTAATTTCAGAACCTTCTCCCCAATAATATTTAAATGTAAAGAATTGTCAAGATCTGGCTACCCATTTTTTGTGATTTATCGCCGTGACGATAGTCTATCTACATACTATCACAATAATAAAACGTAAATCTCTATTTACGCACTTTACACAATTTGGCGTCTTAATACCGCCTTGAGTGTTTCCGCAACACATTTATCTGATTACCCGCTCGCGTTATTAAGGTCGCCATTATACGCATATTTGAGGGGTAGTCCGAGAGTTGTGCACTCTATTGAGGTCACTAAGGTTTCGCCACACCAAGGCTTTAAGGGCGTTGCACTGTTGTTTTTAAACGCTCTTTTTTATTATTAATATTAAACGAGTATGTATACAATGGCGATCGATAGTCTCTACATACCCCAAAGGGAAATAATGGCGTGAGTGTATTCTATGTATGTATCCTAACCACATAGTGTCGGCTAAGATCAGCATTATCCAATCTTTACTCGTGGGTTTTCTTTCTCTATTCAACCCTCATTTCTTTCAAAAGAGGAACGATAATTCTGCAAATCTGGTTACCCTTTTTCGTAATTATTGCCTTAAATATATGTCAATAATTCTGAAATATTATTATTGTTATAAATAAATATATAATCATGATCTTAAAGTTACTGGAAAGCCAATGTTTCAGAGGCTAACATAATTTTATGTAAATTTTATCGTTTTATACTTATTTTCTCTCTAGGATTGATAATTGCTGCAATTTCAAAACGGAGAGTCCGTCCTTGTAGTACTAAAATGTAGCTCTATATAAGTAAACACTTAATTTAACAAATTTTTCTACAAAATGGAATTTGACTCAATATTTTGACTCCATGTCCCAGTGTGTTGTAACCTTTACAACCAAAACTAAAGTGGTCCAAAATTTGATTGATGAGGGAACTTCACACACAACGTTCGCGTGTCCGATAAAGTTAGGATTGAGTGTGAGCTTTGTATTAATACGTATAGCACATACGTATCGATCACGATTGTATTCCTGTGCCGTGTAGTTTTGGCTTAGAATAGCACCCCCCCATTTCTTCCGGTGGGTGTACGTAAGACGCGACTAACGGTATTGGGGCTTTTTAAGGGATTTTTGGGCGATGCGGTTGAGAACCCATCACCAACAACCTTTATTTAACCATCCTTTCCCCACGCAACTTCCAAAAGTGGCTGAGGAATTACTATTCTCTAGCTCTGGCTATCCCTGCAAGGGATTTATAGCCGTGAGTATGTGTATGTATGTATGTATGAATTGTATTTGAGAATGAAGAGAACCCTACATACATATACTCACGGTTACGAATCCCAAAAAGGGGTAGCCAGAGCTTCAGAGCTAGAAACTCCTCAGCCACATTTGGATGTTGATAGGGGAGAGGATGATAGAAATAAAGTATCGTTAGTAATGGGTCTCCAACCGCATCGCCCAAAAACCACTTAAAAAAGCCCCATACCCAGAGTCGTCTCTTACATCTGACATCTAAGAGACATCTATAGAGCTTAAGAATCTAATTATGCCCATCTCAGGCTATGGCAGCAAGTGAAGGGTAAATGCAGGTTTTGAATATTATTGATAAAGGTAAAGGTTTTAGTAATTCCTAATAAAATAAATATTATGAAGAGCAAAGTTTTTCAATAACTAATATAAATGTAAATAATAAAACTAAACGTCCAAACTCTTTTTATTCTAAATCTTATCCTAACTCACTTTTATTTTATTTACACCTTACAAAACATACACAGAAATTTTTAAGTCTGGGGTGATTGTTTGTATATTTTTCAAACCTATATTACCAAACAAACACAAACCAATATATAGCTTAATAACATAGTCCCCTTGGTCATCCCGAGAAGAAACAGAGCAGAATAGAATTGCATTATACAGCAAGCTCTATCAAGCAAAAACCTCAATTTAGTTAATAATAAACTAAATACAAATGACGAACCTCATCAATTCAATTATTTAAATTATTGTGTAAAACTTAAAATTATAATAAAAAATCAAAACTAATTTCATACAAAAATCCGTCTGGCGTTCCGAATCGATTAAAACAATCTCATAAATGTCACAATTCACTTCACCACAAAATTACGATTCGAAACACTACGTCACATTGATTTTGACAGTTATTTTGCCGCGAAACACGCGCGCAACCGGCATTGGCTGTTCGCAGACTGACTCAGAACTCTTTGCTTCAATACTTTTCGGAGAGCTAGACTGGCAATAGGGTGTGGGGATATGGACTCCTAAATCTAGGTTTTCTTAATGATACAAAGACCCTGAACTAATTATTTTCGTTATTTGTAAAAAGGAAGATACTTGTCTCGCAGTGGGGAGTTAATAAGCTTTTTGACTAGCTGGATCCTTTCCTAAAGTTGTATCCTCTAGAAATCTTTTTATTTTTGAATAAATATTTCATAAGTTTTCTCTACATACTAAATGTTAATATTGTTTTTAATAATAGGAGGTATTTCTTGACATACGTAAGGAATGGCTTATAAGTGGTATCTGAACTAGAACCTTATCTTCGAATAAAATATTTACACGTTTATACTGTATCATTTGCGATAATATCGCCTTTGCTTACCCTTCATTGGAATATAGCCGTAACTAAATGGTTAATTCAAAGAATGAGGAAAATACTGTTAAGAACTTTAACGCACCGTATATCTTCTTAAATGGTTTCAATTTAAAAGATTGGATTTTGAAATGCGGAAACGAAGTAAAATAATTTTCTTTACTACTACAATGTTTGATGAGCTGATAGCCTCAAATTACCTTAGAAAATATAGGCTAACACGGAATACCGATTAGAAGTAACCTACATTGAATTTTGGATAGGATCAGCCCTGCTCTAGAGTAGAAAAACCAGAACATACGTACGCCATTAGTTCCCATTGCGATAGGCAGAGGCAATCGATCGCCACTAACAATATCGGGATATTTCAGATTTATTTTATTTCAAACCAGAAGGATTATAAGAAAAGGATTTTGAACCGAGCTATGTAACTTTGGTAAAAAGACTGCCAGGAAGGAATATTGAAAAAAAAAGAAAGAAAGGTTGTCATTTAACTCTTATAATTTTTAAGTCACTACATTCATGTACTATTCCTACCCGTGAGCGTCGTTCGAAGTGACTTAGGTCATTGAAGCTTTTAAAGTGATTGCAAAGCCATCACCAGCCATTTTTTATTGTATATTTTTTTCAAAACTCGATTTTCATAAGTGAATCATCAATGCATTTTTTATTGAAGAAATGAACTTCATATGCCTAATTTAATTTGAACATAGCCTATCGATATTGATGACGGCATCAAATACACTCTTGAAATAGCAACCAAATATTAATTCGGTTATAAAATAGTAAATTGAAATGCATTTTATGTTTAAGAAAGACTTTTAAACATTAAATTTACTCATTTTGCCTATTGTACTAACGTGTGCGAGCTGACTCGCACTTTATGTTTTTTTACCATTTACGTATTTAATAACACAATTATTATAGCTTTCGTAATAAATCTCAAAGTAGTAGTACAAATTTTAGAATTCCAACTGAAACTGAAAGTGACTGACTTATACGACGTTCGTGGTCGAGTGGATAGGTGTCACCTTCACGGTCCGGAGGTTGCGGGTTCGATTCCCGCTGAGAGCAACATTTATGTGATGAGCGTAAATGTTTGCTTCTTCGTCTTGGATGTTATTTATATGTATTATATCATATTAAATATATCGTTGAGTTAGTATCCCATAATATAAGTCTTAATTAGTTCGGGACTAACTTAATCTGTGTATAATATGTCCGTACAATTACTTGACGATAAATATTTTCCACATACATAGTATTCCCTTGCAAAATATCGTGCATAGTAAAACAAGCGTGAAATAATAGCTCTACATTTAGTAATAATTCACCAACAACGTGCAAAATGGCCGACAAGTCAGTAATATTGAAAGACGTTAGGTGTAATGGGGCGCAGCGAATAGTGCCGACATTTGAGCTAAATAAGAAACATTCCGTTTTGATCTTTTACCAGTAAACTAAATAGTTTTAAATTAAGGTATAGAATATTTAGATTAAGGCCATTACGACGTCCGTAGTCTAGTGGTTAGGAGTACCTTCTGGATACGGGGGTCACGAGTTACATAATCGCAAAGGGCAATCATTTGTATGATAAACATAGATGTTTCATTCTTGGTGTTGGAAGTCATTTATATAGTCGAGTCATCCATTTAGATAGACATCACAAGTAATTACTGTACTATTGATGATAAGTTTCTAGTCCAAACTGGTTTGACCTTGACCAGAGTCCTTTGACCAAAGTGGCCTTTACAATTTGTACCATGAGAAGGCTCTAAATGTTCCAAGGGTCAGTGGAGATGGCTAAGTTTGGACTTAAGTTTGCCCTAATGGCTAAATTCCGTCTGACTTACTTAGCCAAAATATTTGATAGACTTAAATTAATATGTCATTGGCAGGCACATCATGTAAAGTAAAGGACTGCCGTGCACTTAAAAAAATCTGGTAAACTACAGATTTGCAGAAGTTGTGGGAAGCAGATGGACGCGGGCAGTGACCAATGGATTGCGTTGGAAATCTTTTTGGAAAAACAATGGACAATTGACCTCCATAATGAAAATCTCATTTTTTATACATACCTAGATCAAAAAATACAGATGTTGGATGTTGTGCCCATCATACCTATATACCAACCTTTAATTGCTAATCAAAAGTGGCTGAGAAATTTCTAGATGTGAAGTTTTGGCTATCCCTTTTTGATATTTATAGTCGTGGATATATGTATGTCTGTATGTTGGGTAGACTGAAAAACAAACCAAATTTTGTTTCAAATAATAATTCTTTCGGTGATTTGTTGAATAAACAGAAATGATCAGAGCCAACTGATCAATTTGGCACATCTCATTTAGGTCAGCAGTTGCTTTGTAAAAGCCGACTTTTGGTCCATGTTTTTAGGGTTGTCATGGAACTGTTTCTAGTTCAAAGCATTTTTTTTGGATTTATAAAATCGTGAAATTTATCCCGAGCGGTGCCACCAGACTTATTGAATGAAATTTTGTTTAATAGTTGTTTATTCACCACGTCAGAATTATAATAGCATTTTTGTTTTAGGATAGATACATTTTTTGATTAAATTTTCGGCATTAAATTTCATAACAAGAAGAATTATATAGCTATTTCGAAAAAATATATATCATATGTTCTACCCATCTTTTGTACACTTAATTTAAAGTTTTTTTAATTGCTTTGACTGACCAGCGCTTTCCGTGGCTTAATAACTTATTGTTTCACAATGACACAGCCATATTGAAATCTCCGCTACTAATACCTCAATCTGTATAATGATTTACGTATTTACTACTGGCGACACCATTACTTAACGAACAAATTATGCAGTTTGGCTATTGCCTTCGATGTCCGTATTCTTTATAACTAGCTCCACAAAAATTGCCCGAATGCAATTATGCAGCAGTAATATGACTTTGGATTAGACTGTAGATGAGTGTTTGAATAGACTGGTTCACATAATTTGTAAATTTCAGTACCACTGAGAAGATTTTTTATTTGTGCTTTCATTATTCATTCTCATTTCCACGTTGACTATTCCAATCAAATCAATATAACTAAAGCTACAATAATAGTGTACTTTTTAAATTCTATGCATCAGTGTTATCAGCAACAAATCATATCGTATTAAATATTTTAATTATTAGCGACAACCTTGTGATAGCTATAGTTCAAAAACCCATGAATGAAAATTTCTATCAAACATTCTAACCGACGAGAAATAAGTAAAACACGGTCATTCAATTTTAAACTCTACTCGGAAAACATTTCAGTTGATTTTACTGACGTAGGAAAGTGACTCAATACGCTGTTTCAGAATTGAATGACTGTTTCCACGGAATTTCCCTGAAAGCGGTGAGTCATCGCTGAAATTCTGAAACTAGTAGGAAATAATATCTCCAAAGGCTTTCTTAAAAGGACATAAATCGTTCTTATCTGAGTGTGTTCTAGAAATGTAGGTGTAAATTTTCACATGATATTAATATTTTCCAAAATAAACGGCAAATGCAATGAAAATTTTGTTTGTCTTAATAAGGAATTTATAAAATAGATATTGCCAACTAGATTTGGTGCCAATTAACCTGGCCACTGCGAAGACAAAAGGAAGGGTAATGATGGCACAAACATAATCACAGTATGTTCGACCATGGCTCTACCTTGTAAATTTTTGTATGTTTGCATTTCTGGATTCCTTCTGAATTGCTGTCTTGTTGCGTTTTTACGTAGTCGGGCTGTAGTTTTGGTGTAGTAAGAGGCGAGTAACGGTATGCGTCTGTTTTGATTGGTTTTCGGGCCATGCAGTTGGAGACCCAACTACAACGACCTTTATTTCTACCATCGTGTCCCCTATCAACTTGTGCCTGAAGAGTTTTTTGCTCAAGTTCTGGCTACCCCTTTTTGGGATTTATTGCCGTGAGTGTACGTATGTGCATAAAACTCCGTTAACTTGTTCTATGATTATCATCGTTACATAAGTTCCAATGGTAAGTATTTAACTCAGAGTAAATTAAGAACGAATATTCACGCTTACTTAGCTGGCACATTCATACATACATAATATATATATACTCACGTCATTAGTTCCCAATGGGGGAGGCAGAGACTATCGATCGCCACTTTGTACGATCCTGGCAAACCTCTCTAGCTTCGTTAGTTGAACTTAGCTGGTGTTCTATTAAAAGGCATTATATTAATTATATAGCTGCTGAAACAAAGCCTACACGGTTTTATTAAATAGTTTGCTAAAAGTACCAGGCACGCATAAAAGTAAAGTAGTAATATCTGCACCGGCGGCGACGGCGGCGGCGGCGCCAAGATGTCTGCCGATAGTGCTGTGCTCGCGTGACTGAACCGCGCGGACCCATTTTGGCCGAATACCATTTAACCGATTACCTCTTTACGACGACCGGTATCGATATTTTGTACTTTTATGTCAAGAGTTCAATAGGGTTTGATGGGGATCAGTAATTATAGAATGGAATATAGGGCAGACGATTAAAAGGGATTGTAAATTGATTAATCAAGGTAGAGTAGATAATTTCGACTTATCATTATTCCTTGTTTAGTTTTGATAAATTTCAGTTTTAAGTACACTGTATAATTATTCACACATGAATAATTTTTTCTTCTTCTTCTCCTTCTGTTGTATGTAAAGGTGTTTTCGGAGTGTGTGTCTTTTATAAATCTAACTAATAAAACGACGATATGCCTTACCCCCTATCAAGTACATACGTCTTATCCTATTTCTATTTTAAGTTCAAAAACAAGTTCTTCAAATATCCTCACCAAAATAATTTTCCTCTTGAACCTGTATGTGAAGCCCTTCTCTATCCAGCTGAGCTTTCAAAATTGATATCGAAGCATTCCCTAAAGAATTTCATTCAACAATAAAAGCTGAGCCAATCGCGTCAGGCTAGTAAAAACAAGTAATTCAACAAACGACTCACCTAAAAAGCAGGAATCTTCATCGAACTGCTGGTCATGTAGCGCT
Source organism: Bedellia somnulentella (assembly GCA_963576735.1). NCBI lineage: Eukaryota > Metazoa > Arthropoda > Insecta > Lepidoptera > Bedelliidae > Bedellia > Bedellia somnulentella. Next base: position 15,233,961 of record OY755187.1, on the reverse strand, counting down.
TGCATGACGAGGTGCGCGGCGAAGATGGCCGAGGCATGGGGCAGGGCCGGCGTCAGGCCGCGCAGCGACACCGGCGGGGCGCTCAGGATACCACCAGAGAGCATCACCCCCACACACGCCACATTGCTCACTGCGGCCCTGAAGAAATAAGTTTATGGTAAGGATTCTATAAGTGCAAAATTGCGCTATCATACGCCAGCTAGGTCTTTCTTTTAGGAGTAGAAGGATATTTACTCATGGCTACATACATGTGCTAATGGTTTTAAATTCTTAAATAGGTAGCCTCAGAATTATAATCTTCTCACCTGAAGTTGAGCGGGGGAAAAGTTGGTAAAATAAAGGATGGTTGGGAACGGTCTCTACTTCAGTCACATTGCATCTTAAATGCAGTAATGTATTCTAAGCCAACACTACATGGCTTTAAATTCAAAATACAGTAAATATAGAAAATATTAACCTACTTTCAGAATTAAAGTGGGGAACAGATGGTAAAACAAAGGATTTTTGCCTGTAGGTATCCAATCCAATTGAATCACCGATCAAGCAATGAAATTAAAAAGTTCCTAGCTTTTTCCGCTTCGTACGATACGAACCTACTTATTCCGAAACTACAAGTGTCCCCTTAGAATAGCATTAAAACAAATATCATTGTGTGTGTAGTAAGAGCGAAGGGCTTCATCAACTTCCACCGTACTAGCAACCATGCCCTTCGATCTACACCGGATAAAGAAGCAGGGAATTTTACTGAAACAACTCGATCTTTTTTTCCGATGGAGCTCCCATGTTGAAAAGCTCCACACTCTTGATCACTTAAGGGTATATATAGTACATGGCGACGAAAAGATTAAAAGCTTTTTAAGTGACTATAATGCAAGATGTTTTGGATGCCCATGATAATATACTCTTTCTAATTTCATGTTAAAACGATGGGTTATCATAAAAATCTATTTTAGAATAAATCCATGAGAATCGATATGCATAGAATGTGTCATTTGCAATAGCATACTAAATCTATGGTCATTTGTATATTTTCGATTGATTTTATGTATAAAAACTATGTATTTTTAAACTTTAAACTTGTTTTATTTTAAAATTCTAGTGTTCATTTTCCGGCCACATTAACCAACTATCACTTAAAAGCCCTAACATCGTCGAATTATAAATAGTTCTTTCGTACGTTTTGTACTAAAACCCTTTGTTACCTGTTAAATGAAGTAGTGCTATTGTAAATTTATTGTACAACGCAATAGGTACATTATACCATACATTAGCCACGAAAAGATAGAAGCAAAATAACAACAACTCAGAAACACCGCTTTCCGTGCAGGGGATGTGATTTCAAACCCCGAGTTAGGCCTTTATCAATGTGCATTTTCTAAAGTCATATTTGTGTTTAATACAACAAGCCACGTTAAGGGAAAACACTGTGAAGAAGCCCACGTTTTTGGATTGTTCTTAATCAAGTTACAGTATATTCAAACAAAGGGTTGATACGCATGCCCCCGTGAAAACATTCTCCAAAGTGAATGCACTATTGAAGCAAAACATGGATACTCTGAACACTAGGTGACCGAAATTTCACTTCATGTTCAGATGTTAAAAGAGAGCTAGAAACTTGAATATACGAACTTTAATCACAATGTTTATTTGTACATCTTCTTTGATCAGTAAAGGCTTTGGTAAATATTAAAACGCTTTTCTAAGACTAGCCTCCTAAGAACTCGTGTAACATCTTTGAAGCAAGCAATCAATACCTAGGGTCGCTGTGTAAACATTTCACCCTACGAAGGGCTTGGCTTCGCGCTGGAGAAGGTAATAAAAGTGAAAAAATCGTCGGTAAACATTATTTATTCAGGTTCTTCAGCTTGGTGACTATGTGAGTTGATTTCAGAGTGCCTTGTTTGTTCGAAGCTACTGTTCGAATGCGAACAGTGTCTAATTGCTTCTTTATAAAAGCTCTTCTTTCGTTAGATCTAACAGCAAATCAATTTCTTTGTATGTATTTTAGCCGTGTAGTGCCGGCTTAGAATGTCACTACCCCTTTCTACCTACGGGTGTCGTTAGAGGCGACTAAGGGTATGGGGCTTTTTAAGAGGTTTTTGGGTTATGCGGTTGGGGACTCATCACCAAAGATAATTTATTTCTACCATATTGTCCCCCATCAACTTCCAAATGTGGCTGAGGAGTTTCTAGCTCTTGAGCTCTGGCGTCCCCTTTTTGGGATGTATAGCCGTGAGTATATATATGTATGTATTTTTACTTAAGAGTGATATGTACGAGCATGATTTTATCTTGAACTCTTTTAGTATAGCCGTGAGAAGTCGATGATCTCTTCGCCGTAACCATGCTGTGTGGTGTCAGGTTAGAATAGCACTCACCCATTTCTTTCCCTAAACGAGACAGAGGGTTTTGAGATCATTAAATGATTGCTGGGCTATGAGACTGAAGGCCCATCCTTTATTTTACTATCTTTTCTCCTATTTAAACCGTTTTCAGAACTTTTTAACATGAAGTAACACGGAAGTAGACCATGAAAAACATAAAGTCAGCCATTTTGTATCTCTTCCTGTGAGAGAAAATATCGTGAGGAAACCGACATGGCTGAGTTGTACTTAGTCATGTGACAGTGTATTCGTACAAAACGGCGATAGGTCTGCCCCCTATCACCCGAGTACACTGTCCAAGCAAAAAGTAGGCATTCTCAACACCAGGTGAGTTGTATTGCAAACATTACACCCACCCTTAGTTTCTAATGTAGTTGGTTGATACTATCAATACCCACTTTGTACGAATCTGGCAAAACGCTCAAGTTTGATATGAACTTTTCATACATGCCGTTTAATTATTAATGATTCGGACCTCCTACCTACCTACCTACACCTCAAGGGCGGAACCTATATGGGCACGATGGTCGTATGCCCACAATTCTAATCGGCGATCTCATTCCATCAAGAGCTTTTAAGATTAAAATGAATGGAATGATGATATTAAACACAATAAGTATCTTTAGAAATAACTTCAGAGCGAATCAGTTCCCCGTGAAATGTTTCGTAGCAAAAAGCATTTACACACAAACACACATATACTCACGCCATTATTTCCCATTGGGGTAGGCCGAGCCTATCGATCGACACTTTGTACAATCCTGGCGAACCACTCTAGTTTTAATTACCTTCATCATTACAAATACAAATAACTTTATTTTTTATGAAAACCTCATGTGGGGATTATTACTAATAAATAAAGGGAAGAAAAATTCCGACACCGGCGGGGATTGAACCCGCGACCCGGGGATTGAACCCGCGACCCGGGTGTACGCCCCCGTCGCTCTGCCAATTGAGCTGCAGTGGCGATGGCTTCCAGTGACATTTATCAATATTTTCATACATACTCTTTTGTCTTGATACTTCAGATGCTTGCCTTTTTGAGCACACTCTCTATTTGATCAAAATATATTCTCCGAGGTCGTCCTCTACTAACATTATTACCTTCCAATACAGCTCTATATACACATTTTCTATCTATACTTATAATAAATCTGTAGAGAGGTCAATTCTGTACATGAAATATATTTTCAAAATAACTATCAGGGGGTGATAAGTGGTCGATACTAATGCCAAAAATGCAATCAGTAAAATTTATAACGTAGTCCAGTAAGTTTTACCTTATTTAAAAGTTATGGGGAAACACTAATTTTATCACTTCAGAAGTTGCTATTATCAAACTTACTTTCAGAGAAATTATATTTAATAAATCGCTATCTCTATATAACCTTTACAGACCTATCTGTAATAACCCTAAACGTATGATTTTCATAATAAATTTATTGAAACCAAACTTCTTCATTTTAGCTGAAGGCTTATGAAATTTTGTGTTTATAAAGGGGTTCTGTGAATAGAACGTAGCATAGCTATGGACAGTCATACAAAAAAGTACAAGAACCAAATAAAGCTTCTATATTTTATTTAAATAAACCAAAAGTTTATTTCAAGTCTTTATAAAATCGGTTTATTGCCGTGTAGTGTCGGCTTAGAATAGCACTACCCCATTTCTACCCGTGGGTGATCGATCGTATTAGGCGACTAAGGGTATAGGAGCTTATTAAGTGATTTTTGGGCGATGTGGTTGGAGACCCGTCACCAAAAACATTTATTATTACCATCTTTTCCCCAATCAACTTCCAAAAGTGGCTGAGGAATTTTTCATTCCAAAGCTCTGGCTAACCCGTTAAGGGATTTATAGCCGTGAGTATATGTATGTATATATGTATAAAATTGGTTATCGCTAAGTAATAACGTTACGGTATTGGTAGCAGAACCTAATTAAGTTTTGCCTGGTAGATCTCACTTATTTTGTTATTCAAACTTATGATTCCTGAGACAGCGTCTACTTATTTGATTTAGTCTGTGTTAGTGCTCTGACATCAGCTAACTGACTTATACAATCATCAACAACAACAACATCTCTATTGGCTTTTGTAATTACTCCTAAAGCCAATGCCCTGATGAGCGAACAGGAATCCAACATTAAAGATCGTTCCTGTTATCTGAGTCTGGGGGCACGGCAGTGCCCCTGCCAAGTCTCGAGCAAAACGGGCACGGCCGTACCATCTTTTCTCGAAGCGGTTCGCGGCTGTTTCGCCCCCCCTATATCTTCGACGTGGACAAAGCTAGGAGTTTAGGTTTTCGGTGAATAATAGTAGGCATTAGAACAAGCTTAAGTTCGAAATTACACGCCAAATGAATTAATAGTTTAGGAGTTACGGTCGATCAAAGTTACACCATTTTGTCACTCACTGACTCACTGACAGATCATCAAAAATCTAAGGTACTTCTAGCAGACTTAGAAACTTCAAATTTTGCACCAAGATAGGTCATTAGCCACATATAAAGGAAAAATTATAAACACATTAAAAAATTATATGCCATAGAAAACAATTTTATATTTGCGGTTTGGCAAGAACATTATGTATGGATTTTGACTGCATTGTTAACTTTGTTCGTTGTTCAAGTACCTATTCAATTGGATGAATACATACATAGAATAGAAAAGAATAATATAAATGTAATACATAGACTATCATTAATACAAATTAATACATAAAGTTCATTAAATTAATAAAGCTAAAACTCCATTGTATTGCGATAAATATTGTATGAGCGCTCGATAGATGGCGTTGTACCTGTCTGAATCGCTCTATGGTTTCGTTACAAAGCGCAGTGTAAGTAGTACTTCAAAATAATTCGATAATATTTATTTGATACATCTGTCAATGAAAACCCATTTCGAAACTAAAAAATATTGTAGTGATAATTGATATTCGGAGAACTTTACGTGTTATTTAGTTTAGTTTAGTTATAGTTTGTAAGTTAGTAGATATATATTTATTTAGTTAGTTATTTGTTAGTTAGTTTAGTTCTATTTAGTTTGCATATATATATAAGTTTAAGCCCTATTGTTATAGAAGTAATTGTAAATATAGTGTAATGGAACGTGAAATATTGTACATAAATGGCGACCTTTGTCCACACAGAGTCATCTCTATTCCTGGAGATGGGTCGTGTTTATTTCATTCGTTGTCATACAGCATGTATGGGAGTTTTCAGTCGTCAAACGATAAGGGAATTTTAGTAGTATCAAAGCTCAGGAGACAGCAATAGCTGAATATAATCGACTCCGAAGTATATATCGCCCAGACTTGTCTACCTTAGAAGTAACGAAGCCTCAGAGAAGAAACAAAAGAGATAGAGACAGAGAATGGGTTCTAAGCAAAGCAGTAGCTGACGTCCAAGAAATTGTGAGGTCACCTAAAAGTAAAAGAAAGAAATACACTTACAAAAAATAAATGAGATCCCACCAAAAACATTAAATGTAAAAAAATGCCAAGTCTCTCGATGCAGTCTTTCCATCGTAAAAAGTTTTGAGATCTCATAGAAGCCAAGTCCTATTCAAAATATTTCGTAGTTATAAATCAACATTTAGTAATTGTATCAATAGTTTTCTTTATATTATAATTATAGTGACTTGGCAATGAGCACAAATTAAAAGCTGCTTGCTGCCTGGAATTATGTGCAAATGTTACTGACGAGACCAGTGATCAGATTATTTGTTATGTGTGAATCATGATGGTCACTACCGACTACATTCTCCAATACAATAATTAAGAATACCTTACGGGCCATCGCTTTATGAAAGTAAATGAATCGAGAGTGCACTAAGACTGACTGCCGTTGCCGAAATTCGGTTGGGACGACACGGATAAACCAACAGAAAATTAATTTTGTGATATTAATGTTTACGCATGCGGTGTGTGTAACTTTAAACTCCTCCAAATATGCCGTTTTATTTGTTTCTTCTTGTGCTCATTGCCAAGTCACTATAATTATAATATAAAGAAAACTATTGATACAATTACTAAATGTTGATTTATAACTACGAAATATTTTGAATAGGACTTGGCTTCTATGAGATCTCAAAACTTTTTACGATGGAAAGACTGCATCGAGAGACTTGGCATTTTTTTACATTTAATGTTTTTGGTGGGATAATGATTATTTAAGAAGAAGATGGGTACTCGACTTCGATTTGTAGGATTTTTAGGCAGCCTTTTTTTTAATTTGAATCCGCCGCCGGGATGCCTTCTTATTTGAGCAAATATTCTATTTTATCTCAGTTTGTCCCAACGTTATTACATCAAATCTTTAAAAAAGCAATTTTATTAATAAAGTACTTCATACAGCACTTGTACGCATTACAAACATCGGCTGAAAGGCCTTTCATAATGTCAGTGATAACAGTTCACGTCTCAAAATGATTGGATTCATTAAGCTCTATTCAGCGTATTCTGAAGCGAAATTATTTCGGAATTTGACTCAAAATGGTAATTTTGTTATTTAACTTTAGTCCACCGCGCTGGCCCTTATCTAGATTCAGAGATTTTAACGACTACTACCGTGATAATGAAAATACAACGTTAATTTTTTTTAAAGTCATATATTAGGGGACAGGGCTATTCAAGCTCACTCTTTGTCTCCTTCAAAGTCTGGGAAACAATCAACAATTATTACTTTATTTATCCCACTTTCGACATTGCTGAAATCAAATAATGTTCAATAATCGTAAATTCTGAAGCGGCTCTTAGTCCTATGGGTCAAAACTGTGAGCATGATATAATATCATAAACACAAGTGAGTAGCTAATGCCATTTTCACCTACAGCAACTTACGGCAATAAGCCTGCTCCTTGCCGTGGATAGTGCAAGCAAAACGAGGGAACTGTGAACACATAAACGTTCACGCCGTTTATCCCCGAAGGGGTTGGCAGAGGTACCAATACTCCTGAACTCACATGGCAAGCGCCATCTAGTTTCCAGAGAAGGTACCCACGTTTTGCTTAGACAGAATACTCACGTGATAGGGGGCAGGCCTATCGCCGTTTTGTACGAATACACTGTCACATGACTAAGTACAACTCAGCCATGTGGGTTTCCTCACGATGTTTTCCCTCACCGTTAGCAACCATGATAAATTAACCACACATATGACTTTAGAAAATACAAATTGGTGTAGGCCCGTCCCAGGATTGGAACTCACGCCCTTCTGTTTTTCGGGCGGGTGTTCTTACCCACTGGACTATCATGTCGCTGTAACTGTGAACACCAGGTGGCAAAAATGTGACCCGATATTTACTTCTGCCACCCCTTCGGGGATTCACAGCATGATAGGTATACGAAAAGATAAAGCCTTTTACTTTCCCTTAACTACCTTATTTTTGTTACTACTGCCTCATAACTAAAACATCTAAGTTAATCACATGCAAACATATGCTCGTATTATCTAAGCTAACCGAACTGTAGGCTTCAATAAGAACTTCATATTCATAACATTATTTACAGACATTTCAAAAACGTAGTCGATCTAACTTGATATCGATAGCGTCGTAAAATTGTATGAAATAAGTAATCGATTTCTTAAACGAAAACATAAGTAGTATTTGCATAAATATTTAATTTTCTAAAGACGCCGCCGCTCCGCTACCGTCAGCATACTGCTAACTTATTGAAACTCCAACATGAATAATCGAAAATAATTCAAAATAGAGAAATAATTGTTTTATTTCAATAATCAGAGGTTTTTAATGCAGTAAAAACATGTGTAGACGGTTTTTGTTCATATTGCCTTGTTTCGTAAGCAATACACAGTCTTACAAAACTCCTAAGAATCTAATAAGAAAAGCCAAAACTTTTCTAAGAATCCTTTTTACACTTGGTACATCTATATATTATTATTGGAAAAAAGCCTTAGCTATCGATCTGTGTTATTTAGTACGCAAACTTAATTAAAACCTTACCTTCGTCTCTACGTTCCAACCTTTTTGTGTAGAACTCTTCGGAATGAAAAAAATATTACGTAAGTCTTACAAAAATACAACAATATTTTTCACAATTTTAATCACTTTACCGCACTAAGCATCCACCGAATATAAGCACAATGTGTTCTACTCTAATAATCCATAAATATTACGCCGTATTTTCTACAAAAACACGCAATAAATGAAAATTAAAATGGAGAAGTGACGCTTTTGCTAAGGGTTAGTTGGAGTCGCACTGCGCATGCGTAACTCACCCTCCTATTATTTCCGGGGCATGTTTCGAAATACTTGATGCATGGTGGAACACAGTTCCGAAATATTAAATGCGTTAGCTAAAAAGAATATTACAGTTTGGGTTGACGAATGCGAGTCAAGAGAAAGTGGTTTGTCAGGATAGTAGAATAGTATTTGCCTACACCTAAGGGAATCAATGGCGTGAGAATTAGTTTTCTAAGATTTGTATATAGGTGGTTAGCAATAAACCGAAACTTGATATCATGTCGCTTTAATTTAATTATTAGGGGTTAACGGTAACTTTACGTATCATAGTTATAATGAGTAGTTTTAGTAAGACAGGATTCGATTATATTTTGTGGTATTTCTGGTACAACCCTTATTTAATGAACCACTATGTCTTTAGTTTATTTAACTTACAAAGGGAGGATATGCAAATTCAGATGTGATCTGTCTGGCGACCACCATATATTTATAGCTGTGAGATTATAGGTGACCACAACCTTTATAACTTTATGGGTAAAACCACCGCCTACCATGCACAGAGGCGTGGTGGGTTCCAATCTCGAGTCGGCTTTACACTAATGTCCCTGTTCTTAAGTCTTAAGATTAATACCCATATGGTTAAGATGTACTTATCATGTGATAGTGTATTTTTACGAAATGGTGATAGGCCTGCCTCCTACCATTAGGTTGCACTGTCCAAGCATAACGTGGGTTTTCTGAACACCAGGTGACATTAATGGCACTTGATATATTCTGAAGTATTCGGACCTCTGCCACCCCATTTGGGTATATAGAGCGGGAAAGTTTTCAGTCCTTGAGATGACATATATATATATATATATAGGTATTTTTGATATTAACACAGCCCAAAGCACACTAATCATAACCAGTTTCAATAAAACAACATATTTAAACAATCTTATTTTCTAAAGATTAATGTAATGATTTGGCGACGATACTCTGAGCAATTTGTGAAAATTGATTAGGGAAAAAAATTAAAACATGGCCCTATCGCCCAACAAATACTTAATGCCCCAAAGCCTTCTGCTTTAACATTGAGAGTTTCGTGATTAGCAAGGGTCAGTGATAAGTAACAGTAATAGTTTCCAGCGGAAAATAAACTTAACTCAAATTTTCACACCGTATGTCCCCAAAAAGAATGGCGGAAGTACTTATACTTCTGAACATCACGTGAAATGGTCACCAGGTGTTCAGAGTACCCTAGTTTTACTTAAATAGTGTGCTCACGGACAGGAGGTGGTATATAGTCATTTTTGTACGAATCCACTGTCAAATGACAAAGTAAAACTTAGCCATGTGGGTTGCCTCACAAAGTTTTCCCTCACCGTTAACAACCAAGACATATTTAGCACACCTATGACTTTAGAAAAGACACATTGGTGTAGGCCTGACTCGGGGATCGAACCGATGCCTCTCTGTCTTATAAGCGCATAATCTTAGCACTGAACTATCCTGGTTGTTAAAAAAATTAATTTTAAACTTATCTTTCTTTTTGGGAGTGTTTGTGTCTTTACATCAAAAATATATGATAAGTTGCTGAAATGAAGCTTGATAATTTCATCACAATTAAACTTACTACGACTAGTATCTACTGCATATTATTATAATTTTTAATGCTAGAATGTAATTGATAACCTTTTAGAAAAAATAGTTGAGAAACCCGAATATAGTTCTTAGAGAACTATCTAGACATCCCACACTTAGGGGATTTCTACATACATAGATATAGCTATATTTAGCTCTGTCTGTCCTCAATTTTTTTTTCTTAGCTATTCGGCCAAAAAACCCTACAAAGGAACATTAAGGTAATTGGAGAATATATGGTTAAGGAAAATTTCGGAGCTACGGTCAATTGAATACCGGATGCATCAGTATCAATATGATGCGATGCGAATTTCTTTAGTTGCTTAGCTGCAACGCATCGCACTGCTTCGTGGTTTTATGTACAGTTGCAAAGAATATTACCATAGATGGCATTTTTAGTCGACGACTATATATATATATATGTACTCACGGCCATAAATTTCAAGAAGGGGTAGTCAGAGCTTCAGAGTTAGAAACTCCTCCGCCACATTAGAAGGTTGATAGGTGTCCCCTAGGTGATGGTAGAAAATAATAATAATTATAAATATGCGGTCATTGTTGGATATAGACGTACCCTAAAAATGGTCCTGTGTTGCCCTCTTCCTTTCCTGAGGTCTTCCCAGTCGTAGGTCTACATTATGGGAGGAAAATCTACATCACACATCACATACGGGTAACCTCATTTTAACAATTTTTGCGTGACATGTTATGCAAATATATCAACGAATTTACGCGAAATTCAAACCCAAAAATGTTAAGCATGTAGATTGTAAGCAATTGTGCTGTTCAAGGTAAATTTACCTTACTTCACCTTTATAATTTATAGATCTTTACATTTAAAGGTACTATAAGAGATAGCATTTAGTGATATGACCACCAATTTGTATTATTTTTAAATGTTTTATACTAATGCTATGTCATAATACTGTTTGTGTGCCGAATAAATAAATTATACTTTTTTTTTGAAAAAGTTTATTCATTTTTATACAAAATCTTGACGGTAACTATTTTTTTAATGACATTGTCTATCAAGAATTTTATAAGTATAAAACGCAATGTAATGTTGACTAGAATATCCTTACCAGTTTGCTTTTCGATAGTTTAATCTCATTACTGATTTGAGTGTGATGTGCGAAAACCCATAACCAACAACCAATCATTTACCTTCCTTGTGGATTTAATTTTTCAAAACCGCCTAAATAATCATAATTAATTGCTTATCTCTGGCTAACATAACATCTTCTAATATGTAAAATTCAGTTTGTCACCAAACTCCTCCGAAAGTGCTGAACCAATTAAAATGAAATTTCGGATACACATTCGGTAGCATATTATAATCCTAAGTGATAAGGGTAAAAATTATTAAGACTAGAAATAATTTATATGGCAAAACAACGTTTGCCGGTTCAGCTAGTATTACCATAAAAGTGTAAAATAAAACAACCACACACTGTATTACAGAATAATCTTTGTATTTCACAATAACTCGAATGTTAAATACAATAATCATAATTAATTTACAAAATAGATTATACGTAGCAACTATTTTCATAACACTCATAGATTAACTGCGCTATTTAACGATACATAAAATTTATTCTCCTCTATAGACGCATCGCCGATAATGTCACCTAATTAAAATTCTCTTTGTAACTTCTTTCACTAGAATATATGCGACAAACAATATGTTTAAACCAAACTTAGCACGACCATACTTCGTATCTGAAACAAAAATATAATCAATTAATACATTGGTATCGATATATTTAAACCAATGGATGGTTATTATAGAGCATATATCCACATACGTAATATTGCCGTGCAGTGTCGGCTTAGAACAGCACTACCCCATTTCTACCCGTGGATGATCGTAAGAGGCGACTAAGGGTATAGGGGCTCTTTAAGTGATTTTTGGGCGATGTGGTTGGAGACCCATCACCAAAAACGTTTATTATTATCATCTTTTCCCCAATCCACTTCCAAAAGTAGCTGAGGAATTTATCATTCCAGAGCTCTGGCTACCCCGTTAAGGGATTTATAGCCGTGAGTATATGTATGTATATCCACATAAGGTAGGCTTATTATAGACTTAATAGTTTTTTCTTAAAAATGGTTCACACCAAAGTGAGGAGAATAAAACAGGATAAGTGCAAATCCAAATTAAATTTAAAAAGCGGCAAACATTTATGTTGTATGGGAGCTATTTAATTATTTATTTTAGCAATTTCAGTAAAGGACGACCTTGAAGAGCCCGTTTAGTTTTTATTATATTATAGGTATATATTTAAGATATGATATTTTTATGAATATGAAGGAAATAGAGAGGTTTCTCAGCATCAAACTATGTAGCGTATATTAGACCTCGAATGGTCGGTCACTTAGTATTTTAACTACGTAACTTTTCCTGAAATTGTCCAAGAAAATTCAGGTACCTACATGCTAGGATGCAATATTATGGTCGTCCGTTTTTAAATAAATAAAAAATAATTAAAATAGAGTGCCTTCAAGATAAATTATAAGCTTTTCGCTTTAAACTTTCCGGATAACTAATGTAATGTAGGTAATAATTGAGACAACTATATTATTATCCTAAATACCCAGACAATACACCACTAAATAAAAAAAAATCTTACCTCAGTAGCACCATAATCTATTTGGTCATCCCTTGTTTCGCCCTTCTCTCCCACTCGGCCCTCATTTGCAGAATCCCTTTGAACTGCGGAGAACCATCCGCCTCACTATTCTCATCCTTTTCTATCTCATCTTTATCTATATCGTCTCTCTCTATCACAGACTCAGTTTTAATCTTTTCCACGTTTTTGACCTCATCTTTCTTTTGCCACGGCCTCTTTGATAATGTATCTGCTTTGTAAGCGTCAGTTTTGGCAAGATTCTTGATGTCTTCTCTATCGTTTGTCGGATCTGGAAAAGTTCTATTTCGCAACCGCTTTTCTGGTGTAAAATCAGACACTTCTTTCTTATATTTATTCACTTCGCTTTTAGAAACCGGTGCACTATCCCTTTTAACGTTAGCTGTTACATTAGTGATGCTAACACTTCGCTGGTAATGTGGAACTCCAAACTGACTAACTCTTGCTGCTATATCTATGACCCTGTCGTCCGATTTGTCATCGTTCTCTTTATCACTGTCTCGAGACTTTATTGAAGCGTTGAATTCGTTTTTCAGCATTTTAGTTTTAGCCGCATTATCATTCTCTTCTCTCGTTTTGTGTTCCGCAATTTCTTGAGCTAAAGTTTCGGCTTCGGAATCTTTAAGTTTAAGAGATCTTCGAGCAAACACTTTCATTAGTTCAGGTTCATCATCGTTTTTCTTGCCACTTCTTTCCTTGACTAAAGCCACGGTTTTTTTGCGATATATTACAGTCTCTTCGTGTCTGTCAGGTGTTCGTATTTCATTGCTGTCGCTGCTTTGAATGGAACTTTTGCTTCCGTAAATAGAATGGGATTTTTGTTCCATCGAAATGTTGTCAAATATTCTTTCGGTGCTGCCTTCAGTACTGACAGAGTTGGTTCTGGATTTATCAAATTTCTCTTGGAGATCAACGCTAATGGACTTCCGTTTAAAGAATGTTTTTGGTGTAGATGGACTCTGAGGTGTTATTACTTGTGTTGCACACTTTCTTAAAATGACAGGTGATTTCTTTACTTCAACCTCGTCAATTAGATTTTCTTTAAGATTTTTGACAACCTTTGGTTCTTTGCGTGCCGGTAACTGCTGACTTTTGGTTTCAACTACTTCAATATTATCAATCTCATTATTTTTCTCTGGAGCTACATCATTTTTCTTTGGTGTCAAATTAGCAGTTAGAACAACGTTTGTCGTCGGTTTGGCATCAACCCTATTCAATTGTATTTTCAAAAACTCTGGCACTCCAGGTTTGCTTGTACCAGTCCTTTGTAATTTCTCATCACTTTTCGTCAATTTAGGCTGTTCCGTTATAATCAAAGGCGCGTTTTCATTATTAATATGAGTCACAGAAACGAAAGTTTCATTATCATTCTTCACTTCTTTTTGAGTATAATTAGGCATGTCATTTTGGAGTATTGAACTTTCAACAGATATAGTTTTACGTCTATCGTCTCTCGTTTTCTCTGGGCTACTCTTAACACTATCTAAAGAGCTAGATTTGAGTATTGAGGCGATTAGAGGTTTAGGGGAGCTAATAATATCATCGATTTTAGCTTCGATTTGAGATATGTCGCTATTACGTTTATTAGAGTCAACGTTGATGTGGATTGTATTGGCAAACATGGTTTTCTCCTCAGAATGAGACTCAGTTTTCAAGCTATCCAAATAGCTACTGTCTGTACTTTGGAGACTATCGTAAGCTTCGGAGTTGCCGTGTTGAATATTATAGTTCCTAGCAGAAATTCTTTTAGAGTAGTCATGCCTTCCACTGAAACTTTCAGAAGTGACGTTTCGCCTATAATTTACTTCCCAACTTTCTAGTAAGGGTTCTGATATGCCGACGATGGCTGGCAAACTTGGCATTTGGCTTTCTTGAGAACTAATTGATGGGGTTTCAGAAGCATAACGGAAGCTATGGGATTTTCCGATACTACCCTTAGATTCTAAATACTCGTCACCACGCGTCCTCTTACTAGACACTTTATAAGATTCCTCAGTTTTCTTCCTACGACAGTCATGTTCACATTTTCCTTCAAACATATTTCTTTCTCTTCCATAATCAGACATTTGCTCTGAAGACCGATTCAAATGCTTCAAATTCTCAGTGTTCAGCACACTTTTCGGAGGCGAAACAGACGCAGAAACTATTATGTTTGGATTGAAGAATGGAATATTTTTAGGCATACTTCCGGAATGGAAAACGAAGTCATTACAAGAAGATCTCATTCTAGGAGCGGCTACGGGAGGCTCTTCTTTAGAAATAGATATTTTAGGAAGTTCATTATTGAATGGCTTATTCAAGAAAGGGTCATTCTTCTGACTCGGAATCATCTTTTTAGACCGTTCGTGGCCTTGGAAATTGAATGAGTCTCTTCTATACCCCTCATCGACATTCTCTTTAGATGAAGTCCATCTAGATCTTTCGATAAGCTTTTCCGTGAATTCCTCGTGTCTGCTGTAACGATGTTTCATTTCTCCATTCAATATCCTATCAGTTTCTTCTGCAACTTTTAAATCTGTTATATATTCGACCCCTGTTATCTTAGCGGCAGCACTGTAAGCGTCTTTGTAAACACTTTCGTGGGCGTAAGAACCTTTGTTATCTATTCTCTTGTGCATTTGGTTGGAGAACACTTTCTGACCAGCAGATTTTGTAATGTTTCTCTCAGCAGGCACAGGTTTTTGAGCGTAACTATGGTAGATGAACCCACTTCCTTCAGTGTCTACAGATTTGTATTGTTGAACGGGTTTTTCGGTTTTCTTTTTAGCCTCTGCAGGTTCACACTCATTAGTTTCTTTCTTTGATTTCTTCCCACTTTTCCTTAAAAGCAATCGGCTGAAAAATGACTCTTCCTTTTTAGTTTTATCGTTCTCGATTTTTTTGTCTGACTTAGATTTTTTATCAACTAGGCAAGTTTCATTGGCGTATTTGCTTTGTCGCTTTTCGTCTTGGTATATTTGGGATTCGCTCGTGCTTCCTTGTGTTTTGGGTACATCATCCCTTAAAGACTTCCCTTGGGAGCTAGATTTGCTCCTTTTGATTGAGGATCTTGGGGTGTTTGCTTCGGCAATGCTGAGTTTAGTAGGAGTTTGTCCAACAAGTTGGCTAAGGGCTAGTCCTGGGGGTAAAGATGAGGATTTGAGTTTTGTGTCTTTAGGAGTGTCAATGACCCGTTGAATTTCTTTGTTGATGTGCTGATGCTGTTCCTTTACAACAATTTGGTGTTTTGTTGTAGTCGTAGAAGAGAATGATTCTGAAACAGAACAAAATTTTGGCGTTATAACTTTGATTACTAAATAAGATTTATACATATTAAACTGTAAAAGGTGGTTGGTGAATTACAGTGCAAATTTATGTTGGATATAAATGCTAATTTGGATATTGCAGATTCAGTTATCATTTAATAATAAACACTAAGTTCAAAGGGTAAGAACCCATTTGACATGGAATCTTTACATTATTTTTCATATTTCGGGAAAAAATTACATTACATTTGACTTAGTATGATTGACCAGAAATGCAATAAGTTGGAACATCTTTACTCTCAAAGCTACTTAAAAAATCAAACCATCGTTTAATCGTGCCAATTATATTGCCCTGTGTTTCTGTTTTAAACGGGTACGCAATGACATGGTCAAAAGCAACACATTGATAAATATATTTTATGTATCTTTCTGGTTTTTTAAACTTTATTTCTTATATATACGTGTATAATATTAACATTGTGTGCCAAAGTATAAATGTTATTCTTTCATCTATAAATGAAGCTCAATAAAATAATTACCAGTAACGACTTCTGAACTGGTGCTGTGAACGACTTCAGGAGTAGTGTTTCTTATCATTTCTTCGTTCAGTTCGGGAGTGATGGGCAACGCGGAGCTGGCAATCTGGAATTTTACAATATACCGGTAAAAAATTAGTTTATAATTATTTTATAGTGACTTGGCAATTCTGAGTACTAGTATGCAGTTAGTCTACTATGTCTGTCCAACAAGACAATACTCAATTTGATGAAAGAGGATTTAGTTAATGCGCATTTTACTCTGGCCACATAAACGTATTAAAATTGTAACTTGCAAAACTGTACTTGAAGCGTTGGAATAGAATAGCACTATTTCACCCTTGGTGGTCCTAAAAGACAACTACGTTATTTTTATTGGGATTATTGGGCGATGTTACCGGAGACCATCATCTTATTTTATATTTAAGTATGAAGAATAAAAGAGCATGTATGAAAAGATTGATGGATGTAAACGAAGCTAGAGAGGTTTGTCAGGATCGTACGAAGTGGCGATCGATAGTCTCTGCCTACCCCAATGGGAATTAATGGCGTGAGTATATGTATGTATGTATGTATGTGGTCCTAAAAGACAACTACGTTATTTTTATTGGGATTATTGGGCGATGTTACCGGAGACCATCATCTTATTTTATATTTACCATCTTCTCTCAATCAACTTACAAAGTTGTTTAAGGTATTGTTAATATCGTACCTTTATGGGATTTATAGTCGAGAGTATAAAGCCAAAGAGCTGTGTAGGTACTCATTGGCTCAGCTTGCAAACTTTAATAAAATTACAGCAACACAATTTCAATAAACTCCTTACTATGTAACAGTGCCTCAAAATCGAACATGATACATATTTCATGAATCAAAAATACAGCGGGAATATTGCAAATAGAACTATATGTATTCTAGACTATAATATATGCATCTAGTATAGTATTATATAGTACATAATTTACATACAGCATTATTCTTATTCCGTCGCGGCGCGCCGTGCGTTCGTCTCGGTCGCACCGCCATCTTGTGTCGCGCGGCCGAGTGCGACAGTGGCGCCACGCCCGTGGGGGGCTCCGATGAATCTGCAATTTGGGATTTTATGTTTTAGGCTTGGTTGAATATGGATTGGTTTTTATATATAATATAACGGAGATTTGATTTTCCGTAATCATAATCATTTATTAGTCGTTAATAACGGTAACAACGTTGTTACTTCTTTTTAAAATGTCGCATATACATATTTTGCTCTTCCGAGCTTACAGCAGTGATAGTGAACTATAGTAAAAAGTAAAGGGAGCACTATGTATTAACCCACAGAGACAAATATCTAAAACAAACCACTACATATTGCTATATCACAGATGGCCAAATATGTAAAAATATGCTGTGTAGTGTCAGCTTAGAAAAGCACTATCCCATTTCTTCTCATGGGTGTTCGTAAGTCGATAGTGTTCGTATCGTTTAAAAGTGAATTTTGGGCGATGCGTTTGGAGACCCTTCAAACAAAAACCTTCATTTTACAATCTAATCCACATTAAACTACTAAAAGTGGCTGACGAATATTTTTTTCCGAAGCTCTGGCTACCCCTTTTAGAGATTTATAGCTGTAAGTGTATGTATGTAGCATCATTGAGACAGATATCTAAAGCAAAGTGACTCACTATAGAAGTCGGAGTTGTCGCTGCGGTTGGAGTGGTCGTGGTTGCTGTCGTCGTCCATCTCGGAGGAGCCGACGCTGAGCAGGGAGCCGTCGCTGCACGACGACTGCGAGATGCCCGCATGGTGGCGCTGCAAATTATTAGTTAGCTATTAAACGAGCACTAAGTCCAAATGGACGGAGACAATCTGTCTGCCACGTGCCACGTCATTATAAATTTAATAGAAATTGTTTTTGGGACTCATTTCGAATGGAGGATTTTTATGTATCTGCTAAATGCAGGGTTTGATTTTAGTCCAGCAGTATTATTTATTCTTAGTCTGACAACCCGCACTTGGCAAGCATGGTTGACTATGGCCAAATTACCCAATAGGCTCGATCTCGATTGAAGACCAGACTTGAAACCCTCAGTGGGGGTATGAGGGGGGGTATTTATTATTAGGGGGTGCTATTAAAATATATCTTCACAGATGTTACATTTAGCCGTATTCTCCCCTCTAAGCTTCCAAAAGTGATTCTATTCTAAATCTTTGACATTTTTTTTTATAAATGGTTGTTTATATTTAATAGCCGTGATAGCCCAGTGGGTAGAACACTCGGTTATCGTGCAAACGACTAGTGTTCAAATAGTGCTATTAAAATATATCTTCACAGATGTTACATTTAGCCGTATTCTCCCCTCTAAGCTTCCAAAAGTGATTCTATTCTAAATCTTTGACATTTTTTTTTATAAATGGTTGTTTATATTTAATAGCCGTGATAGCCCAGTGGGTAGAACACTCGGTTATCGTGCAAACGACTAGTGTTCAAATCCTGGGTCGGGCCTACACCAATTTGTCTTTTCTAAAGACATATGTGTGGTTAATTTATCATGGTTGTTAACGGTGAGGGAAAACATCGAGAGGAAACCCACATGGCTGAGTTGTACTTAGTCATGTGACAGTGTATTCGTACATAACGGCGTGGGCCTGCCCCCTATCACGTGAGTACACTGTCCATGCAAAACGTGGGTACTCTGAACACCAGGTGACAAAGTCACGTGATGTTCAGAAGTATTAGTACCTCTGCCAACCCCTTCGGGGATATTCGGCGTGAACGTTTATGTTATGTTATGTTTATATTTAATAAGATGCTTAATGTTCAGTATTTTTAGGTACCTTGTATTTTTATATCACTATTTTCAGATATACACATAAACACGTTGCAACCAAATCCATAACAATCCAGTTCAATTCCGCTCCCTGAAACTCACCTTAATTTTAGCACTAACATACTTCCTCCTCGGAGGTCGTTTGACCGGAATATCCTCCATGCTCTGGCTCACGTACAGCATCATTTTGAACTGAACTCAATTTACACTCTATTTTTGAACATCACAGTTTTGTTTTATCACAGTTTTTTGCACTTTTTTGTATTGTCTTATAATAATTATAGCTTAAAAAAAATCTACATAGTTCTTTGTGTTTCTGGTAATTTGATCTAAAGGAATGGAATTGTTTAGTTGACAGATTCTTTAATTTATCATGGTTGTTAACGGTGAGGGAAAACATCGTGAGGAAACCCACATGGCTGAGTTGTACTTAGTCATGTGACAGTGTATTCGTACAAAACGGCGATAGGCCTGCCCCCTATCACGTGAGTACACTGTCTAAGCAAAACGTGGGTACCTTCTCTGGAAACTAGATGGCGCTTGCCATGTGAGTTCAGAAGTATTGGTACCTCTGCCAACCCCTTCGGGGATAAACGGCGTGAACGTTTATGTTATTATATGTATTCTTTAATGGGATTCCAATTTTAAGATTGCTTTCAATTATATTGTTAGTTACAATAGTTTAGTCGATTTGACTCAATGTATTTATGTAGACTGCGATATACTGTAGTTGTTTTAATTATCATTAAATAATATATTAATATCAATAGGTATGTAATTAATTAGGTATTGAATAATATCATTTTAGTCATTTATTTAATGTCAAACATGACATCCTTAACGTATAAAACACATGCTTTCATAGTTTCAATTTATTAAATTGTATTAAACTACGGCTACGCGGGACACATTAAATGTTAATACTGGGTAAATTCACAAATAAGCAAATACAGGCAGGTCTTGGCAGGAGTACAATAATAGAATCAAGAATAGAATAAACTGTATTGTGCAAGTATATTTTTCCCTATCACGAAATTGGCAGTTACATTAATTTATTAATGTGCCGATGCCGTGTTAATTTCTCAACCACTGAGCTAATGATGTAAAATTTGACACGCTCCAGCGAACCTACGCGTTAAGTCATAAAAATACAATAATTCAATCGGACATTTCAAATATTGATTTCACTACGAAAAATCTTATTTCGCCGATTTATTAAATTAGCGATAATTAGAAATGCTGGGTTATGTCCACACAGATTTCTTTCAGCTTAATAGCTTATAGTCCCGTCATTCATACCACTCTGGTAGGCAGTGGCACTCAATGTGAATAAGAGTATTAGATTGCTTACCAAATCATGGTCTCTCTCATCTACGCTTATAAATGTAAGGAGTTATATTTTTTGGGAACTATATATGCTGCATCATGGAACTGATCTAGTATTAAATAAATTAGACCACAAGGGTTACAAGAGCATATCGTAAGAGATATAATATCATATTGCATATCGGAAAATAACAGCGCTTATTAAATGACTCTGCTCCGGAGGGGAACCTTGATTTGATTGACATTAAAATGACTTTCACATCAGTCTGGTTATAAATAAACAAGCTGATATCATGGCGGAAAAGGGGTGGGCACGGGAACTAAATTGAGAACGAACACGGAAGAAATGAATTAGGAGATAATGATATGTACCAGGCTAAATAAATTTTACTGTACAGCTACTTAAACTCACACATATTCAACATAGCATAGCCCAAGATTCAAAATTTTCCAAAATAACATGAAGTCTTTTAGACGAAGATATTAAGATAGAGAAGAAGATATATAAGATATACTCATGAGTCATGACTATAAATCCCTAAAAACGGGAAGCGAGAACTTCAGAATTAAAAATTTATCAGCCATTTTGAAATAATAGTTGGGAAACATTTAAAAACTAAGGAAAGCTGGTAGTTGGTTTAAATCCACTTCGCGCAAAATTAAAAAGCCTTGATACCCAAACACGCTTTATACAAGACCCGCGGGATGAAAAGGGTTACTGCTATTCTAATACGAATCTACACAGGAAAATCATGATATTACAATCATAATTATGTTTATATTACATAGGATTTTCTGATAAGTCAAGTACAATTAATCGAATATCATTTATAAGGATTACACGTGTTTATTGATATGATTTCCTCAGTGATAATAATTAATCGGTGATTTGATAATTACTAGAGTTTCTGCTCGAGAAGTCTCGAACTCGAGAAATTTGCATTGGTTTGAGATGAGAATAAAATACCGAAAAATATAGAATTCTCGAGGCACTAAATACTGAATATTCGAATAAAATATTATTATGTTTTATCGTGTAAATGCTTCCCCAAGTTCGTCGAATTTTGAATTCCTTGGTATACGCCACCGAATAGTCAGGTCAGACGACTCGATCGACGCACTGATTTTTTTAAAAGCGTATTACTTAAGAAAATCATCTATAGACTTTGTAAAATTAAATACTATGTAAGCAAAGATCCAGAACATATTTCAAATATTGTCCCAGCTCAGCAACTGGTCACTTGACCGGTTTTTTTACCTTATTTATGAGTTTTCTCTTAGAGACTCGAGGCTCGAGAAGACTCCAGAATACTCGTGCCTCGAGAACTCAAATAGGTCGAGTAAACAGAAACCCTAATAATTACTCATGTCCTAGCCCTATGTAAAATAAAAGTAAACTTTACTTAATTTAGTGATCACTACCCTTCGAGGATAATTTTGTTTATCGTAATGTTTAGTTAAAGTTAAGAGCTTATCGCCCGATTTCTGAATTGAGTATTCCAGCTGAGAACTTAAGTATCGTTCTGTCGCATTGAAATCTTAACAACTGAATGAGACAAAACGATACTTAAGTCGTTCTCAGCTTGAATACTCAATTCAGAAATTGGGCGTATGTTTTCGTTTGTGTAGGCTTATCCTGAATTTAAGACATGCATTGATTGAGTGAGTTTAAGTCACGTCGCATTTATGAATGTGTGTGTACATACAATTTTTTTAACTTCCGTATTGTTTAAATTTTCACAACTTTTCCTTTTTTCTCCAACAGATTTTCTCAACAGAAACAAAATGATGTTTGTGCATCAACGGTGTATAATCAAGATATAACCTCGCTAAATCATTATTGTGGGAACTGTGCGGGCGCATAGAAAGTGGCGGAAAATACGTTGAACCTTATTGTTTTAAAATAAGGTTTATATTGTGAGGTTATTTTAGTATGAAAACACTTCTCTTTTAATGCCTTAAACGGTTGTTTGACAGAAAGTTTATCGGTTATTGTGGTTTAAAAGTAACTTTAATAGATATTATTTTATAGAACATATACACCTCTATGAGATATCCAGGTATCCTTCACTTATCTATAAGGTAAATTTGCCGGTTTGTCAAAAGTGTATACCAAAGCATGTCTAGTCCAAAGTAAAGATCAAAGCAATAAGTTTATATAGAGCTTGCATGACAAGAGCGAATCTCCTCGCATGAATGAAACAATGTATTCTGACATAAAACATTTTCATGTAAAACATAATAGATGTCATATGGTTGAGCTATAAGCTGGAAATTTAACTGATATTTCTCAATAAATTGATATTGGCACTAATATCTGTCCATTAATACGACCTTCAATCAATGCAACGCGCAAAAATAAATGACATAGCCACATTATTTTAAATTAATTACCATCATTTAAATATTCGTTCTACAAAGGATCTATTCACTCTTAACAATTTATTAAGAACATATTAACTATAAAAGAAAAGATATCTTGAACCGATGAGGAAAACCACCACGGGGGACACATTAAGAACACACACAGAAAAACAAATGTGAAGTAAAGATGTCTGAACTGGTCCAGGTTTGTGAGGTATGAAGTCGCAGTTGATTTTCTCTGCCTACCGCGATATGTAATAATTGCGTGAGTATATGCACTATTTTATAGGAAGTTTTTTTTTCTAATTTAAATAATCTTAGATTTGTGGAGATATATTAAAGGTAATACCGTTAAAGAATTCGAGGAACAATTATAATGATGACACCAAAATGTTTCTATGTACAAAAACCATTCAAGAACTATTTGCTTTTTAATTATTTAACCTTAACGCCCCAACGGGTTAGAATAGCAATGTCTCGACAGACAAGTTAATCAAATCTGATGCGCTTTCAAAAATACCAATTATAGAATTAGTTAAGTTTCGACATAATATTTTTTATTTACTAACTAGTTGCAAAAGAGATATTTCTAATAAATATAAATTTAGCTAAAGATTTTTTAAGAATCTTGTAGTACAAAGATGCTGCTATTCGTTGTAGTATGTAGGTATGTCATTGTATGACTGCAACATCAAACCAGCATAACTGGAAGGTAGGCAGAGATAACCATTTTTCGCAGCCACATCTATCTGAATCTAAATATTTTGTTTGCTTATCGAGCTCGTTTCAAAAACTGATGCATTTTAAAGAAAAATAACTTAAGATACCCTACTAATTGAGGAAGGATATAACATTACTCTAAGAGTAGAAGGAGAGGAGTTACACTAATAATTGCGATGAGCGGTGAGCAGCAATGTGATTATTACAGGATAAAAATATTTCAACTTTCAGGAAAAAAATATTGATTTTAAAAAATGTAAAAGTTACTAGTGAACTAGGTTTGACGTATTCTACTTTGAACGGATAGCCTAGTGTTACATATGTACCTCTGTTTGGGGCAAATGGCCATATCAGCTGTTTGTTAAGTCAGATCTAGATAAATGTATTAACACATCAAGAGACGGCTTATTCCCTAAATAATCTAAACATCTCATAGTCAAATTATTTTTAGTTTTCACTATAAGAGACACAAAATCATCATTGTTAATTCAGTCTAAACGAATCGTCGGATTACACCGAAAGTTATTATTTTTTTATAAACCATAACCTGTAACAGTCTACTTAAATAAATATATAACAAAAACAAAATGGCGCATAGCCAACAATTAAAAACTGCAATATTCTCCATAAACCCGGATGCGTGTCCGATAGTGATGTGTATTCGAGTCATAACATAACTATTTGTATCGATACAACGTAACAGCTAATGATCGATTACTTGTGTTGCGTTTACTCAACTATATTGTTAACGTAACTCGCTTTAAGTAGATATTGTTGTGTTCTTAATAGATCTGATATGAATATTCAACGAAATAGAGACCATCTTTAATTTATTAGTTCATATCTATTAAGCGGCATCTATCTTGATTACACAGAAAAAGATTCAATCTTGTCTTCTTTCAAGTTCCAAATGTGGCTTAGGAGTTTCTAGCTCTGAAGCTCTGGTTTGCCCCTTTCTTAGTATTTATGGCCGTGAGTATATGTATGTATAAAGTGTTTCGAGATTTAGAAGACCAAACTAAAACTTAACGTATCATTTCAGCAACTGTGTGGATTTCTAATAAATGATTACTCTTAAATGACAACCGAAAATAATAGGGAGAAATAGAAGTGTAGAATGAAAACGGGATAAAAACCCATGCCTCCTGAATTTATAACCGAGCTAGTTTTCACCAAAGAGACCCATCACCAACGATGCTTTATTTCTACCATCTTGTCCCTTGTTGACTTCCAAATGTGGCTGAGGAGTTTCTGGCTCGAAAGCTGTGACTACCCCCTTTAAGGATTAATGGTCGTGAGCGAGTATATGTATGTAAGTATGTATATTAGTTTTCACTAAGCTACCAACTACGGTACTAAGGTCTCGTTGGTCGTTAAAAAATTAAATAATAAACTATTAATCCATTTCCACGTTCATTCCGATACATAAATGTTTTTCTGACATTTCTAAAGCATATAAATTCTTAATGTCACATGACCTTTAAGTAAAAGGGCGCTGTGCTACCTGCTTGCTTCTGTATTCAAATTTAATCATCTTTTAAAAAAGCAACTGCGTTTTCATTTTCGTGCCCTTTAAATGACTCGTGTTTTTTTGTTCTATTTATGAAGCAAAATGAAAATACATATCCTCACGGCTATTAATTATAAAAAGGGATGGCCATAGCTTCACAATTATAAATCCAGTAGCCACTTTCGGAAGTTAATCAATTCTAATAAAATATAAAAAAAATGGAAATGGAAAGAATCAAAATAAAGAAGGTATCCAGCCATATCGTCTAATAACCCTTTGAAATTTCTTTACTACATAAGACGCTTCGCACATCTACTATCGGGTTATTCTAATCTAAACCAACAGCACTATAAAAAAGGAAAATGTCTAGTAATAAAGTACAAGCAATCTAACCACCAGTTTTTTTGTATACTCCACATATCCCCCTCTAGCAAAAAAACAGCAGCCAAGTAATAGTTACACGCAATAACACTTAGTCTAGTTAACGTAATTCACGACTCGATTACACAAGAGCGGTAAGTCACATAGGAAACAAAGTGCGACATTAATGCGATCTTAATGGTCGGTTACGGGAAGTATACAACTAATGGACGATAGTCGGGTAATTTGATGTGGCTGGCAACACTGTATGCAACACATTTTCGCCATGAAATTGATATGTCAATTGCTGGTTTATTGCTGGTATAATATATATATTTGCAATAGCTTATGACATGAAAAAACGTTTCACGACAATTATTTCAGCTCTAATTCAATGTTCTATAAAATCCCAAAGGATTGGCAGAGGCTCAGGTAATACTTCTGCACATAGGTCACATGAAGCGCAGCTAAGCCATCATGTGTTTCCTAACATTATTTGCATAGTTGTTATATTTGTGTTAATATGCTTGGCTCGTTAATAATGGCCCACGCCACGAGCTTTTAGCTCAGTAAAAGACTCAACCTTGCATTGAGATGAAATATGAGAGTTATTTTATTATTATTTTAGTTATGAATTTAAGTTCCTCGCCTCTCCCATGGCCGAAAATGGAAATATAAATTTTAAATGGGAGAGGCGGTACTCCCCAACAAAAGCACAGTCGGTCGGGGTCAGGGAGTCAGGTTCAAGAACCGACGGACGATCCGAGCCGTATCGAGCAGCACCGCTTTCTGCATTTGTGCTGGAACCGACACGCCACAGAAATCCAACCGCCTCAAGTTGGTCGCGAGGCTGGTTGGAATTAACCCGTTCGCGGACAAAACAATTGGGATTATTTCTGTCGAAGTCACACCCCACATGTCGGTGATCTCGTGGGCCAGATCGAGATATTTCCGACGCTTCTCGGTTTCGGCTTTCACGAGACCCTCGTCATGAGGGATAGTGACATCCACTAGAAATACCCTCGACTGCGACCGATCCCATACCACGATATCAGGCTTATTCGCTAGAATAGTCCTGTCCGTGATAACGGATCGGTCCCAATAGATTTTGGCACGGTCGTTTTCTAGGATTGGCTCCGGCAGATACTTGTAATACGGCAGCCTCTGTTGCAAGAGTCCGTATTTCAGAGCGAGCTCCTGATGCAGGATTTTGGCTGCTTGGTTGTGTCTGTGCAAGTACTCAGTGTTAGCAAGAGCCGAACAACCGGAAATAACATGCCTAAGTGACTCTCCGGGACGGCCACATGCTCGACAGATGTCTGTGGTACCGTCCTTTAGGATGTATTTCCGATAGTTCCGCGTCTTGATAACCTGGTCTTGTATTGCACAGACAAAACCTTCGGTTTCCCCAAAGAGGTCCCCGAAACGCAGCCAATGCAGGGAGGCTTTACGGTCCACGAAAGGTTCGTGAAGTACCTTGTAAAACCTCCCATGCAGCTCCTTCTCTTTCCATACGGACTCCCGATCAGAGGTGCTAAGTACCTCCGGGGTTCGCCAATCCTGTGAGGCCAACGATAAGGGAGTCAGTCCTTTATCACTAGCGACCACCTCTCCCCGAATACTATCATCCGTCATCGTCAAAAAATAGTTTCTGAGGTTGCATACCTCGCGGTTGTGCATGGTTTTGGCACTCAAGAGGCCTCGACCACCACACTTCCGCGGGATATACAATCTCATAACCGACGACCTCGGATGATGCATTCGATGAGAGGTCATCATCGTGCGGACTCGTCTGTCCAGAGCGTCGAGTTCGGTCTGAGTCCATCTGAGCACGCCAAATGTGTACATCAGTACAGGCATGACCCAGGAGTTAATGGCTCGGATCTTATTAACGCCTGACAAGTAGCTATTAAGCACACTTTTCAGGCGTTCATAAAACTCGTCTAAAACGTCTGCCACCTTCACACCGATGGTTTGTGACATGCCCAGATACCGGTATGTTTCAGCCTCGGAGAGTGCCCTCAAATGATTGGTGCCGACATCGACACCATCAGAGTGCACGACATGCCCCTTCTCAACATGGATGACCGCACACTTATCGACCCCGAGCTCCATCTTGACGGAACCACTGAAATCGTTAGTGATCGTCAGTAGCTCCGCCAATCTGTCAGCCGTGGGGGCGTAAAGCTTCAGGTCATCCATGTAAAGGAGATGAGGCAAGCGTGGTCCGCCTCTCCGAAACTGAAAGCCTGTCCCCGAATTCTCCAAGAGTGTGCTTAGAGGATTCAGGGCCAAGCAAAACCAAACTGGACTCAGGCAATCGCCCTGGAAAATCCCTCGCCTTATATCAATTTGGTCATCCGCGTCCGTCATCCGCTGACCGTCTAAACTCAGGATCGTTCTCCAGCACCCCATACACTGCCCGAGGAAGTGTCGAACTGTACTATCAATTTTGTACAGCTCGAGGACCCTCATGAGCCATGTATGAGGTACCGAATCGAACGCCTTCCTGTAGTCTATCCAGCCAGCGGAGAAGTTCCGACGGTTGCGTTTGACCAGTTGGCCTACGACCGCGTCGATGAGGAGCAGCTCCTTGCTACCGCGACTACCGCCCCTACATCCGTTCTGAGCTCCAGATATCACATTGTTATCAACAATGTGTTGAGTAATCTTGGAGCTCAGAACGGATGTCAAGGTCTTGTAAATTGTACAAAGACAAGTAATGGGGCGGTATTGTGATGGATCCGCGGTAGCATCGCTCTTTGGAGCTAAATGAGTGACCCCAGTAGTTAAGAAGTTCGGGAGCGTCCCACTCTCGAGGGCGCTTTGGAACTGACGGGCGAGAGTAGCGTGACAGCGCGTGAACCCCTTCAACCAGTAATGGTGCAATCCGTCCGGCCCCGGACTTTTCCAGTTCGGAGCCTTCCGGATCGCAGCCACCACATCCTCCTCGGATATGTTGACGGGGTTCATGGGCGCTATGGGCTCGCACGCTCCCTCGACCGCCTCGAACCATCGGCCCTCTTCGTGATCAACAGGCAGCGACCAAAGCCCACGCCAAAAGGCAACCACATCGGCTTTTTCCGGTCGCTGACCTGTCGTAACCACGTCGGGACGCTCCAAAGTTCTGTAGAACTTCTTCTGGTCACTCATGAAGAGACGATTCTGTTGGTACCTCTTTACCCTTTCAGAATATCGCCTAATTCGCTTACCCCAAGCAGCGATCTTCTGCTTCAGATCATCGATGCGCTCCACCAGTCTACAGGCAAACTCCGGTGAGTTGTCAAAGACATTCTCACCAGGGAATGCCTCCCTGACGAAGCGCACCACCCTCGGCCTATTGTTGCCTGATCTGAAGCTGGTCAGTTTGCCGATGAGGACCCTGGCCCTTGTGATACGGCTTTCAATCCGCCTCATCCAGGCTGGTCTAGTTCTAGTCCTGGGACTAGTACTGCCAGCCTGACGGGAGCCACCAACTCTTGTTGGCGGCATCCTGACGCCGACAAATTGACAAACTGTCATTGCGGCGCCAAAGAGAATTGAATCCGTATCCCAAAGGTCCATGCTGCACTCTAAAAATGAGGGCAGCATGTTATTAACGGCCTCAACGACATCCCGAACCTTGATGCTGAGAGGAACTCGGGGCAGCCTTGGCCTCCTTTCGAGAGGCACTTGGCGATATTCCAGGATCGTCTCCTCGAGTGCGCTCCTCACCAAATCCAAATCCAGGGAGACTGTTCCCCAATCGCTTTCCGCACCACCCACATCCGGCAGGTTAGCAATTGGCTCCCTCCGTACTTCCCGTTCAGGGACTGGAGGGAGAACCTGCAAAGGTGGCTCTTCGTCTAGCGGGGAAACAGCCTCGCGTCGCAATTGTTCGAGTTCGGTAGTGCTAAAAAGTTCTGAGCGCTGTATGTACCGAACTCGATCCGCCAGGTTTTGTTCTGTGACGGTCAAATTGGGCTCCAGCCGCAGAAATTCGCGGTACATTGCTGCCCGATAACCCGTCCGTCCAGTTCTTGAACCCGAGGCCCTAATATAGGCCCGCATGGCATTCCTATTCATTTCGACCGTCCATGCCATGCGGCGCCTTGTTCCACCAGCGGCGGGCACCGATTGCTGGGACTGAGTTGCCCCAGTCCCAACCGTTGCCAAGCCATCTGGTGGCTGAGGTGGTCGAGCAGACCGGCCAGGTGGTCGGGCCGGTCTGCCGCGGCTGGGGGACCGCATGCTGCCACGTCCAGCCCCAGCTCCAGACGCGCCCCAGCGATAACCCCTGGGGAGCGGCCCTATACGCTCATCGTTGCTATTACTGTCCATTTTACGATGAGCGAAGATTCACCCGGGTTTTCGCTCACTTGCCCCGGGGAGACCGTTATTGCTCTATTTTGCGCTGAGACCAGTTTGTAGACACGGTCAACATCTACAAACTCAAGCGCTGACTATTTGCATTGCTGGAATGGCAAGCTGGTAGACATGTCATCCTGCCATTCCAACAATGGGCGGTGGGGTCGTCACATCCCTACGCCTACCCTACCCTTATTTTAGTTATTATTAAGGTTTTTAATAATTAATTCCCTTTAGAACTGCTCACTTCGAGCCTCAGCATTACAACTGAGCTTATAAAGGCTAACACTCTCTCCGAGAAAATATTCGCCGTATCGCTTCGCTAAGCAAACGCTTCACCCACACATACATTTTATTTTGCAGCTGAAAAAAGAACTTTAACCATCCTGTTTCGCCTTTTAAACTGCCTAAGAGTAAAAGAGTGGTCTACAATTGGTAATATTCTACATACAAATGTTTGTGGTAGATCGTATTTATAATATCAAATATATCATCGAGTTAGTACCACGTACCACAAGTCATTATTGCACTTTTTTGTGGCCTAACTATATCTTTACAATATGCCCGTACATACTAACTTATTACCATATGAGTAATTACACGTTAACCCATCGCCGCATCCGCCATTGCACAAAGTTGGTAAATGCAGCTGATGTTATATGATAAGCGGTGAAATCGACCTCGCGCGCGGCAATCGTGATGGAGTAGGCAGACGCACTGTGTTCGTGAGATATGGAACGGGGTCAAGGCTTATCCATTGGTTTTTAGTTTATTTTAGTTAATTAACATTAACGTTATTATTTGTATTTTTACTATCTGATATACAATATGTTTGCTTTAATGCTAATTATGGACTTATTACACCTCCTTTTCGGATCTTCACAATGAAACGAAAAATATAATAAATACTAACACTAACTAAGACTATAAATTTAAGCCCATCCGATAGACACTAGATTACGATATTTCGATAGACGAAAAATATGGCACAGAGCGCCCCACGCTTTTTCACAATAATACCAGTATGTTTTGTTCATTACCGTTTTCAGCTTATATTAGGAATTATTTTTCAGTTTTTAGTTCGATGTGCTTTAAAAGCGTGTTTTTCAGTTTTTTTTTATACCATAATTTATTTTTAAATTTTTAGTAGGTACCTACTTACTAAATTATTTGAAATTATTTAATACTGGCGACCCTAATCAGGATAATGGGATGAACCTATGAAATTATTATGTTGTACAAATTTTGAATTAAATCGGTCCGTTCAAAGTGGGTCAAAATCGAGTTTAAATTAGTCGGTTACATACAAACATACAGGTAAAGCTAATAAGCGTGTTAAAAAAAGGGGTTGGCAAACATCGCAAAATTACCAACCCTTATTTAGACCAAAAGGAAATAAAAAGGATTGTGGTTTTCTAGACAACCACTAAACAGTCAATAACAGAACGTGAATAAATGTCACATTATAATAAATAGCGATAACATTTGCCTCTTAGTGAATAATCTTAGCGATTTGACAGGAAAGTATAGATAAAACTATCTTATCAATCGATCGAGACTGATATAAAAATAATGTTATTATACAAAGACATTTTTATCTCCCTAGATAAGCTAAAGTAAACTAAATACACATCTAAAATTGTGTCAAACTTGATCTCGTTATCTAGGGAAATGAGTCCAGCTTCTTTTATAACAGAGGATTTTTATACTGCTTATTTTATATTAAAGGAGTTTTATTATATTTCTGATATACGGATGAAGAAATACAACCCCAATATTGTAAATTAGGTCTTAAGTTCTTATGCTTTTGAAATTGTATGGGACAGCTAGGTAGTCTAAACAATTTTAAACTTTAAGAAATA
This sequence comes from Bedellia somnulentella, assembly GCA_963576735.1. NCBI lineage: Eukaryota > Metazoa > Arthropoda > Insecta > Lepidoptera > Bedelliidae > Bedellia > Bedellia somnulentella. The sequence continues at coordinate 15,202,015 of OY755187.1, read as the reverse complement.
GTAATTTAATAATAAGTAATTTTTCATGAATTGATCATCCCACAAAACAAAAAAAAAACTAGATCAAATAGAAAGAGCAGTTTACCAAAATGAATTTCTTCCACATCTTTACGAAAAAACGACGTGAATGTTATGTTACCAATATCGAGATAAAACGCGCTTATCATTATAACTGCAGCTTCATCAACTTTCTACATTTCTAGCTATCTGCATCTCAATTCCATAGTCAGTCAAGTATACTTACACTTGAATTCAATACAACCATGTCATCTGATGGTTTGACGTCACAAGCTAAGGAGATTATCAACGCCCGAGGCCGTAGCTAAACCAATTTCTGAATCAAAATATAACGCTATATACACTCATTTGGCTTCACGTACTCATGTGGAATCTGAGTGTTGACCGCCAACCACTTTCTGCTTGCCTGGTACCGTGACACTTCAATTTTGAATATCATGTATCTTTTTTAATGAGTTACTTGTCATGTTATCAAAATGTATAAAAGGAAGACGAATATTTTAGGGTCCCTATGAACTCAATACGCCAGCTTTAATCTAGTGGTAAGGGATACAAACTTGACGATATATTTAATAATATATAATAAACTGATAAATAAAATCTAATACTGAGAAGCAATAATTTATATCTATCATAAAAAATGTCCTCAGTATGATATGAACCCGCGACCTCCGGATCCAGAAATACCAACTAGGCTTCAATCTGGGTTACAAACCCGTTGAAGATTTAGGACCTCTGCCAGATTTAAGTTATGAAAAATACATTAGCCTTGAAATAAGGTGAGAAATAAGTTGATAAAAGTTTTTAAGTTATGACTTAAAACCAAGGTTAGCTTTGACCAATATATAACGGTTGTAAAAATCAATATCATATGCATTAATTAATTCTACGTCGAACTAAAATATTTAACCTCAACGTGATGTGACGTAAAACAATTTGAATGACTAGTTTAGTGATTCATATAATTGTATTTTACAAATATTTTGATAATAACATATTCTGACGAAAAGATATTGTAGAGAAATGTCAATAAATTCGCTCATATATTATGAAACCTGTTCATATAAGTATGTTATTTGAGTTAAACTTAGCTATTACTTTATGTGGAGGAAAAGGGGAAGATCTTCCAACAAGCGGTGGTATGCCTCGGGACTGCGGTCCAACTGTATTAAGTTGGAACTTATACATACATACATACATATACTCACGCCATTAATTCCCATTGGGGTAGGCAGAGACTATCGATCGCCACTTCGTACGATCCTGACAAACCTCTCTAGCTTCGTTTACATCCATAAATCTTTTCATACATGCTCTTTTATTCTTCATACTTCGGACGCCAGCCTTTTTGAGCACACTCTCAATTTGGTCCAAGTGTGTTCTCCTTGGAACTTATATATATACTAAGTATCTCAGAAGGTTAAAGAAGGTATTAATATATAATGGAGTGAAGCTGTCCTTAATAAATCACTTAAATCGATAATCTACACGTGGTGCTCGTACGGTGTCTGCATCGATAAATATTTATAAAAGACATAACTCGTCTGTATACAGCGCCAATTTAGATTAATTAAATGCTAACAAAATAAAGAATTAGCATAATTTCACACATATCTACGAAATTTGCGATAAACATTCGATATCCTATGATTACAACAGCATTTCATTACTAAAATCTTATTGAATGTTTTAAGATAGCGGCTGATATTAAAATAATGCTTTGAGCGCATGAAGTTTGTAGTAGCAAACGATAAAAGTTTTTCTATTCTTATGTTTTTAATCTAATCACAAATTTTAATACTTATATTCCGAGATCGTAAGTTCTATTATTCAGAGAAGAGAACCCGTAAGAAACTCTTCAACACAGATCTTATCCAGGTCAGTCAGAGTACATAAAGACTTACATTTGCTGGTAGACGGTAAATAGTTATATGAAGATGAGTAAAAACCGCGATATCGCATTTCCATTAACGTTATCTAGAATAGGTTAGAGATTTTCTATTAACATAATAATGTTGGTGATTTTCTCATAGTTACTTGGTTCCCACACACTTTCCGCTACTTTAGCAAAAACCACTAGTGATAGTTAGTGCCTAACTGTTAGTTATTGGAAAACTCCATTTGTACTCACAAGACATCACGACATCAATAGGATAGCCAGAGACACATAAATAAATCCAGTTTGTGTGTGAGGTGAAAAAGTACCACTTAAAATATTCATGAAACAACATATATACTTTTTAGCCACACTAATAGTTGAAATCTTAAATCAATCGAAATTAACTTATTCTCTGTAATTTTGTAGTAGTTGGCGGAAAACGTTAACAATGAGTTTCTATCTATAAGCTATCCGTTGCTGGCATTCATGGTGATTTGCTAAGATGGTTCTCGTCATACATTGAAAATCGTAGTCAGGCAGTAGTTCTCTCAGGTTTCTCATCTAACTGGACTATAATACCATCAGGAGTACCTCAAGGATCCTTATTAGGGCCTCTTCTATTTATAATATTTATTAATGAAATTAATTACTGTTTCCACAACTCTAAGATATTATTATTTGCAGACGATATGAAAGTTTTAAAAACCATTAATGACCATCTTGACATAGAATTACTCCAAAACGATCTGGACCGATTTACTCTATATTGCGAAGAGAATAAGCTAGATCTAAATGTATCGAAATGTTTCTATGTAAGTTACTCACGCAAATCAAGAGTTTTGAACAATAGTTATATTTTAAAAGGACAAAATGTTCAGAAAGTAGATGTGATTAGGGACCTGGGAGTACTATTTGACTCTAAGCTGTTGTTTGATAAACACGTGGACAGTATAGTATCAAAGTCATCAAAAGCTCTGGGATTCTTGATGAGAACTTGCGCTAGTTTTGATAATATCAAAGCTATTAAGATTATTTACTGCTCGTTTGTTAGAAGCCATTAGAATACGCGTCGCAAGTGTGGAACCCGAACTATAACATCTATATTCGGCGTATCGAGGGTATCCAAAGGATATATCGATATGTTGATTACAAAACGCGACAATATACAGCCGGTTACCATCAGAGATGCATTCGATATCATTTCTTGCCCCTTGAAGCCAGGCGCCGTATAAGTGACATGTGTTACTTGTTTGATATTGTTAGAGGAGTAGTGGATTGTCCCGAGTTGCTTAGCAAAATTTACTTACGCACCAACCAAAAGGCCTTAAGGAAACGACCCGTCTTAAGTGTCCCAAAAGCTAATACCAATTATAGGCGTAACTCATTTCTATTACGTGCATGTACTAAATTTAATGAATCAATTGTAGATTTAGATATTTTCGATACAAGCACTACAAGAGTAAGAAAATTATTAACTAATTTACATTTCGGCCAATAATTTCTACACTAACCTCAACATTATAATTATTTAATTGTTACCTAAATCTTTTTAGTTTTTAGTTCTGTAAGTATTATGTTATTTTGCTATAGGTGAAGATTTGTAAATGGCATTGTGTATTCATAATTAGTATTTTATTGTTTGTATTGGTCTGTTAATCTTCCAAAGAAAAAAAAAAAATGTGATCTTTCAAATCTGCAGGCAGGCAATTCTATAAATATAAGTAACTTTATTCTTTTATATAAATTAACGTTTTTCACCACAAACTATAAATAGATTGTCTGTGTATCCGAATTAAGCAGAAATCGTGAAAATGTACTTATAATACCTTAACAACGAACTTATAATATTTCATGCTAAAAGTAACTCTTTCAAAATAATGTTCGCCTAAACGGTATAATTCGTATAAAATCGTAAATATAATTGGCCTATTACGACCATTATCAATCACTAGTATTTACGACTGTTCGTGTCAGTTGAATATTCCAATGTAAACCTTTTCCATTACTTGTTACAAAACATTATATTGTAGCACGATTTACATATATTATATGGAACACGGCACCATTTTTGACAGTAGCGTTTGAAAGATTGATTGCCTAATTCTACAAATGATTTAGAAAGTAATAAAAAGTTTCAACTCAAAGAAGAGTTTCAATTCTTATTGTCTAAAAAGGTAAGAGTGAATTGAGAAAAAAATAGCACATATTACTCTTAAGTTACACTGAGATTAAGGAACTAAATAAATTGTAAAGCAAATGAAGGTTAAAATTTACATTATGGACTGGACAGATATGAGACGGTAAGCAGATAATTTAGTAACTATTATTTACACAAATAAGTCTTAACTCTCTACAAGCTTTAAAAAGACTTCGAAATCATAAGTATGAGTACATTTTTTTGACGAACTTATCACTTAAGGTGATCTTTGGCTGCCAATCCTTGTTAAAAGTATTATATAATGTTAAAGATACAGATCGATGTCTTCACAGTTATAAAGGTAAGGCTAAAATCGTACTAGTGTATATCATACACTACAATCATGTTTTTTATATAATTGCTAGCATTTATTTTGGAAAAAGGTTATCTTGGAAAATCGTGTTAGTGTCAATAGAATCGGGAAACAGTGACAATAAAGATAATTAGAAGATGGTACTTTTTGTGTGAGTGTAAGTATGCGTCCGGGTAAAGCTGGTAGTTAAGCTTTTAGGCTGCCTATCCTACCAAAAATCAGCGTGCCAGTTTTTGTTATCTTTTCATATTTAATTAAACTTTCAGAAGATTGATACTAAAACAAATGCATTTTACTTATTATTTTTTTAACTGTAGGACACTTAACTCTTAACAATACAGGGTGTTTGGCCCTCTTATCTATAAGTTAGGCCAAATTTGTAGATCTACCAGTCTACCTCTTACTGTCACCAAGGTGCAATATGGTGACTAGAGTGTTTCAAAACGTACAATGCAAAGGTAAATTTCAGACGAACCTCCAACACAATCGCTATTCCACACAGCTACCAAAGACCGCGATATCAAATAGTTTACAATAAAGCATTACATGGTCTACTTTTACGTTTAATGTTTTTCATATTTCCGCTCGATGTTTTTATATGCTCGCCTGGCGTTTATAACTTTTCCGAGTGGATGGTACATACGTTCGTTAATCTGACGTGTAACTGTGAATTTGCATGTCTAGTTACGTAGAAATTGCAAATAATGAATCGAGAATTACGTCCTTGTGTGTAAGCGGACTACATAGAAAGTTTTGTGTAAAGAGAATAAAATAGAAATATAATTTCACTAAAAACCAATAATGGGATTTCGTGCGAGAGATTTTCCTCTCTGTTAGTAACATGTCTTTCCAAAGCATTGTTATATGACGCAAAAAGGTGAACATTCTGAGATAATGAGAATATGATGATAGACAATTAGTGTGAAGCAACAAAAAAGTTTTATATAGAACGTTGAAGTTCTTACAAACCAATGTATTTTTTTTGGGTTATTGTTAACTTTAATAATAAAATAACAAAACATTTTAAGAAAATCACTAAAACAAAATCGTCAGTACTACACCTCAAAAAACTACATTCCTGAGTCGTTAATTATATTTTTTTAATGTTTGTGTGGTTCCTAACCTATTTCCAAACTATTAAAACCATTTCGTAATACAATAAACCAACAATTGTGAATTGAAATCCTAAGTAGAAGTCTGTAATTAAAAGTCGCACTTCACAAACACAGTATTTAAAAAATGTTACTAAAGTTTACGCACGGTGAGTTTTTCGCGGGAAATCGTAAATAAATATTTTGTGAACGTCGCGCGCCAATTGTTTTTTTTTTCCACCGATTGAGGCGCGTGCTGCGTTCTATACAGCCATGCGTAGACTGGCATAGTAATGCAACCTCAGCCTTTGCGACTATAACTTAATGAGACTCTTTCTATCCATATATAGTAATGTTTACAATAACGATAGCATGCCAGAAGAGATTAAAAAAGCAAAAAGAAGGTGTGAAATGTAAATGTATTGTAATGATATATTATGACCTTGTCCTTTGCAACCTTGGCTGGATGGTAATACTAGACTAGCTACTTAATTTAATTAGTTCGTGATTTAGTTAATAAAATTAGGGTGTGGTCTTTGATTATGAACATTATAGATAGAGCGATGTTACGTCATCCATTTTAAAAAGAGAAGCCCTTATTTAAGTTCTTATATGTTAAAAAGAGACACAAAATCTTTATTGTCATCTCTATCGCGTAACCCGTTTTGTTGATGTCACGCTTTTAAAGCTTGACAAACAAAGCGTCGACTTGTGAGCGATTTTGGTTTTCTTTTGATTTTGAGAAAGATTTTATTCATTTGTATATTGTTATTGTGATAAAAGAGACTCCATTAGTCAAACTTATTATTTAGTGAGGTATGGTTGGGTGTAGCGTGCTTGGCTGCGGAAGCCGCAGCGAAAAACACATCGAAGGATTGACTTTCTGAAGTGAGTGAGTTTTTTAATGTTTTTCTACAGATAAATACATAATAAATACATTGCGCGATCAGAAAAAAAGTGATTCAAATGTTAATTACGTTGAACTAGATTACTAGCATTTTCTTTAGTTATTTTGAGCAATTTTTTAATAGCATAACCTAAAAATATGCAGTATCTCAGTGTTCCCATAATTCACGTTTTTCATCCTACCCTGTCGTTAGGGTAAAATTTTCAAATTAGTAAACTGATGTTAATGAGTGAGTATATTATGAATTTCGTCGCGCTATAGCGACGCTGAATGATTTCCAATTGTTATCTACGGAATTAGTAAGTAATAAATTTGTTATATTTATTTAATTTCTTCGTATTCATTACAGTTTTCCTAAAGACCCGAATCTACGAGAAAAATGGATTGCGGCCACTGGAAGATGCAATTGGAAATCAACCAAATATAAAATACTTAGATGTACGAATACATCATCTTTTGAAAAATGTGACTGAAATAGACGAATGAATTCGAAATTTTCACACGAAACTGATTTTGTTTAAAGGTCAATAGTAAATAATGCAATAAAACTCATGTACAAAATAGTGCTGTCTTTTATTTTTCAAAATACAAACATAGACCCCACTATACCCATGATGACCCGTATGATATTTACATAACTTGCACTTATGGAACAGCTGTTTTTTTTTGTCCAGTAACAAAGTTAGTCCCGTACAAAAATTTATTCGTAATCATGGGAAGATTCATCCCTTATAGTTAGTAAAATGCTTTAGATTTCACGGTGTATTAAACATCAGTATAAATGGTAAAATTAAACAAAAAAGATTGTATAATACTAGGAGCAAGTATGTATAATTATATGATTGCAGGAAATAATATAGTAAACAGTAAACCTTTACAATAAATAAAACGACGTAACAATAAATTGACGTAATCAATTTTAAATTAAAAAGTAGCTTTTAGAATGGTGATTGTACTATTTTGGGGTAATTGTTTTCTAGTGATCGCAACATTACAGGGAAAAATATTGCTATCTAAAAGAGGTACTCTCCCGTTGCATTATGACTCTGTCTATAGTGTTCATAGTCAAAGGGTGTGGTGTAGTAAGGTCTTACATAATCTAAACTTACAACAAGGCGATGTTCTATTGTTTTTGGACGGTTGTAAATACATACAACAAGTTTTTAAAAATTAAAAATCCATAGGTACATATATCTTTAGAACCATCATTATTATTGATTCAGTAACATATAACACTAATTTCTCCAACCGATACTTCCGGGTTCAATCAACAGTTGTGGTTTATGGGCCCCTAAGGGTCTCGTTAAATGCAAGTTTGGCGTCCATGGCGACATGGCGAGCCTACGTCTATATATCTGATTTTAACTTTTTTATTATTTATACCATACCAACAGATAGGATAGAAATCTGCCATTTAAACCCAGTATTTGAAGGTTTTCTACGTTACCAGAATATTTCAGTATGTTTGAAAGACTTTAAAGTACACCAAGTACCCAGATGGTATGCTTTGCAAAACTTTTACATAGGCATTTTTTTCCTTAATCGTTTTTATATCTTTCAAATCACCAAATTTAGAAAATTCATGCTCAACAACCAGTATAGATCTAAGCATCGGCTAATTTAGGATACGTTCAGCCAACCGCCAATGACCCATTTTGGTAACATATAAAACATGGCCTTAATATGAGCGAGCACTTCCTGGAAAAATTGTATCCAGAGTCTAGATACAAAGTACCGGTTGCATTCCAGCGTCGAAATTATTTAAATAAAAACAGTTTTTAACTCCAAAACTTCTCTAACCCTTATATCGAGACCCGGATACAAAGATCATAATTACTAGTGGATCACTCACCTTGTCAGCCTTATCAGTGGGTGGCGAAGCAGGCGGACTCCTCGGAAGGCCGAGGTCTTCGTCGTCATCGCTGGCGTCCCCTCGCCCGCCGCGCCGCCGAACTGCCGCTACTAGCTCCGCCTGGTGGACAGACATTACACTGTTTAGAAAGCTGTTAGTTGGTAGTACGGTTTGTAGATGGCGCTGCCATTGACTTGAATAATTCAAATCTTTTCAACATTGATAATTTTAAATATCCTAAGTATAATATTTTTAATAAATTTTGACATAAAGGATATTTATCCCAAAAATTCTGAATACACAAATGCATAGGAGAGCAAAAAGTCGCACAATTAGTTACAAATGGGGTCGGCAGACTACTTAACGATATTATATCATTTAGTACGATGCAAACAAACCATTTGCGCTTCTCTAACATTAATCAATCTTGTCATAAATGCCCTATTATTCCGCAAATTTCGAACGCAATCCTTTCTTTAGAGAACAATTAAACTTCAAGCAACAGGGTTTCTATAAAAAAAATCCATGACATATATGCTCTAATGTCAGTAAAAGAGAGTTTGGAAGTTCGGGTTCAAATAAGGAAAAGTTTGATCATGTTGGTTACCTTTACGAAGATTTTTGTAAACATTCATAACTCTAGCAGTAATATCATATGATATGAGCAACTATTATGATATAACTATGATTAATTTTCATCGTTTTGGTAATTGTACTCACACACACAAGCTGGATTTTGCTTTTATATACGAGTTGCCATCAACCTATCGAAGTTCCATTGAATGGCAATATCAACCTTCATATAAAAAGATTGACGTTTTAGAGAAATAAAGAATAAAGAAAATCTTAAAATAAGGTGAAAAGTGTTTAATACTTAAAAACCAATCGTCAACGACTTATAATTTCAGCTTATTTTTACTTCTCAGCCTTTACTGGTAAAATAATTATTGTTCCCAAAGCTCTGACTACATCGTGTTGCGATTAAAGCTTGTTTCATGAGTCACATGTCATTCAAATATTGTATTTCCCTACCCAGCCCTTCGCAAGTTAAAGGGAACAATACAATAATATCAGTAACGTGACCAACTTGATTCATGATACGCACAGGAAACGGTGCGAGATATGAGAAACTCGTACTTTTATGAACTTCCGTTTTCCTCAACAATGAGATATGCCTAGAGATGGAAATGTGAGATGTATGAAAAAAGTAATAACTGAAAAACATGTGGGATTGATTATATAATGAAAATATTAAAAATGTGAATGGTCCGCTATTTTATTGGATATTAGAATTACACATATAGTCACGACTTTTGATCCCAATACAGGGGTAGCCAGAGCTTTAGGATGGGAAATCCCTCAGCCTCTGGGAAAAGATTTAAAAATAAATTATATCACCCAGCTAAAATTCTGAAAATGTCTACGGAATTTCGAATTCAGAAGCTCTGACTACCCCTTTATGGGATTAATAGTCGTGACTATATGCATGGATATTAGTAAAGATACCAACCCATAGTTTCCTCCACACGGACGTCTTCTTCCATCTCCGGCTCATGGTATCATGTCAGGTGTCACAAATATGTTATTCACATTGTACATACACCACACACTAATGGGGGGGGTAAAGAAAAGTTGCAGGGAACTATTTTACTCGACTACGGTGGAATAAATGTTACATTATATACTAAATTAAATAAAAATCATATTTCAAAAAAAAGGAATTGGCTATAACAGCGACTTCTAGCAATCGATATGGGGTTTGCAGAAAGACATAGGATCTACATAGTGTAAGTCTTGGCTAGATTTAGATTTAAGTCGTTCGCATCATGCTTTTTTAATCCACCAAGTTTATATTATTTCCCGTAATTGTCTCTCTTAGAAACAATTAAGCGCCGTTTTCGAATTATTTTATTTAACACATTTGCTACATATCGCAGTTAGTTAGCAGTCATTAATTAACTAGATTTTGACAAAACCGTAGGTCGTTTATTTGATGGAAGTATCAGTACTAAAGGTAGTAATCCATTAATATATTCTCAGACTGACTAAAAAATCCAGACGCATTGAAATCTTAACAACTGAATGAGACAAAACGATACTTAAGTCGTTCTCAGCTTGAATACTCAATTCAGAAATCGGGCGAGAATGTTGTATAATTCAAGAGCTTTTGCCAGAACAGGTATACTTAAATTATATTTGTGTTACATTATCGAAACTTTTGACAGTAATATACCTCAGTAAGTATAATACAATATGGTAAAAGTGATCGCAATATGCGCCGCGCATGCGTAATCATATGTAAGAACCGGATTTGCATTCGCAGCTCCGGTGACATTCATAAAGTTTTAAATTTAACGTTTTGTTTGCAAAAATCTTTTGCATAACCATTTACCTTTACAGATTTTATTGCTTGAATTAAAATAATACGACAACTCGTTCTCAACAATACCTTTCACCTTATCTTCCACTACTTGTCAATACTGGTGAGATATAATTCATTCTGGAGCGCTATTCGCTACCGTTTCATTTTAAAAAATAATAAATACAAACTTACTACACAGAATATCGATACCCGATTTGGGCACTTCGAAACAACCCTTTGACCTAATACTAAGTAAATAGCAAAGCAAGAACACTGGAACACCCGTTCGGCGCAATTTCAAAACCAACCGTAGCCAATGCGCACACTAAAAACCAAAAAAATGACAAAATTTAACCTTGTATTAACAGTTTGAGAAAGTCTGCGGACATATTAATTAAGTAAAATTTCCTCTAAAATGCTTAACTGTGTAGTCAGAGAATGGTAACACCTATAACTGATACGAACGTAATTCATATTCCACAGGTCAGTTATCCCAAAATTTGATCATTAAATAGATCTTCATTTTCGCAGCGAGTGCACGCTTTTCTATTCAGTGGTCTGAAGGTTCCTTAGTCTTAGACTTTGATCTATCATACTAGAACTAGAAGACAGGAAAAGCAAGGAGTAAAAACAAATATCTTAAAGCGTAAACCGAAATAGATTTTTTCTATAAATGAAAATAATTTACTTATGAAAATATTTGGAACATTCGCAAAAACGTTAAACATAACTAAATTCAATTAAATTACCTCATACACCTTAACAGCAAGCGTCCAAGCCAAATTCCAGATTAATCGAAACGAACAAATAACGGTTCGCGCCATTTGCAAAATTGTTATTACTTTTTTTAAACCCGCCTCTTAATCACGGCGCTGGAATCACAACTGAGAGCATTTTTAGAAAAGTATGAGACCTCCTTTACGTAATGAAGACGTTTAATTGTCTTTTATGCGTAACAACAATGTGTTCAAAACTGTTCCATAATTTTATGTAATAATAGCGTCTACTTGTTTCGATGTGACAAAATTACAGATTTTACAACATTAAGTAGTGTCAGAGATACATAGAAAAGCAAACATGTTATTTATATTCGGCGACAATACGCAACCCCGGTTAATGCGTTGATATTATTAAACAAAACTAAATTATTAACCACCACCACAAATATCTTGTTTCCCCCTCATCATCAAACCAGATTTATGAAACTCTGGCTACCCTAGATAGAGACTAAAGGACTCAAAACTTTAAGCACTTGATGCGTTCAAAATGTTGATGAATATATGACCAAAACATACAAACTGAGTTTATTGTCTCAGTCTATCTCTCAACTCAACCGTTATAGCTCAATGGGTAGAACACCGGTTATCTTACAAACGACTAGTGCTCAATCCCGAGTCGTGCCTACACCAATTAGTCTTTTCTAAAGACATATGTGTGCTTAGTTTATCATGGTTGTTAACGGTGAGGGAAAACATCGTGAGGAAAACCACATGGCTGAGTTGTACTTAGTCATGTGACTGTGTATTCGTACAAAACGGCGATAGGCCTGCCCCCTATCACGTGAGTACACTGTCCATGCAAAACGTGGGTACTCTCAACACAAGGTGACAAGTATCAGTACCTCTGTCAACCCCTTTGCGGATATTCGGCATGAAAGTTTATGTTATGTTATGTCTATCCCTTTCTATACAAAATATTAATATTAAGGCAAGTTTTAATTTAAGTAAGCCGCAAAATAATGCTAATGACGGCTTTTATATTTAATGAGGATTTATAAGACCATTAACTGAAGAGATAGGCAATTATTCATAAATTCATTAATTCCATCATCCATGGATCAAGGCAATAAGATTAATAGCTTAGGATTTTAATTAGCTTGCTTTTATTAATTGCTAAGCTGTCTAGCATTTATCAGCACTACCCCACTTTTACTACCGGAAAAGCAAAAATCGATAGTGCATAATGGAACAAAGCTAAGAGCAACCATATTTTTTTATCACTTATATAAAATAAGTATTTCTTTGTGCAGTCAGTCTTTTCATAGTGTTAAAGACAGTTTATATAACTATAATATTATTAAGTTTAGTTACAAATAATAACTTCATAACATCTAAATGGGATCTCTCCAAACTATACGATTGAGTAGACTCATAACTCTTAAACTACGCACCGCATATTAATTCGGTTTCTATCACAAATGTGATTCCAATTTGTTAAAATAAATTATTCTGTACTAAAGAAGATAACGTCTTATTAAATCTATCTAATACCAAAAAGAATAAATTAATTTTCTTCAATAGTATAACGTTGCCCGTCAATACGCACAGGTGTGAGTTCAAATCACAGGTCGGGCGTACACCGATTTGTCTTTTCTAAAGTCATATGTGTGGTTAATTTGTGATTGTTAACATTGAGGGAAGACATCGTGAGGAAACCCACATGGCTACGTGCTGTTAAAATAGCTGTTAAGCCATTGCTTAACAGCCAATAATAATAATGGGCTACCCTTAAGAACTTCCAAGCACTCTTTTCGAAAATACATGTTCGCGTAGGTGATATAATGGTTTGTTCTCAGGTAACATACAATCAAATAAAACCTTACAAATTTCCAATCAAAAATGTCAATCTCAAACAAGGATACATAGATGTATCAAGTTACTATACCCAATATGGTTATAACTTGCGAATCGTGACACTAACTGAGATCAGAGATTATTGTACTCGTGAAACTACGGCTCCTGTCTACCCTTAGGGGAATTCGTGGTATTCAGATTTTTATAATGATTTTGCCGTGTAGTGCCGGCTTAGAATGTCACTGCCCCTTTCTACCCACACGGGAAGAAGCGATTAGAGGTGGAAGGCTTTCTACGTGGTTTTTGGGCGATATAGTTGGAGACCCATCACCAACGATACTTTATTTCTACCATCTTGTCCCCTATCAACTTCCAAATGTGGCAAAGGAGTTTCTAGCTGAAGCTCTGGCTATCCCTTTTTGGGATTTTTGGCCGTGAGTATATATATATGTATGTATAATAATTACTGATGGTAGGGTTTATGTTTTTGGTAGGCTTTTTCATGGGTGCCCTACGATTCAAGTGGTGGTGTGATTATATACACTTATATTAAAAAGCTGAAGAGTTTGTTTTCATGAGTGAAATTAATTGCAGGAAAAACAGGTCTGTATTGAAAAAACTTTCCATGTTCGATAGCCCATTGATCGAGTAAAGTAATAGACTAGAATATAAACTAGTGAAAAGAGGTATCCAACCACGAGATAGATTAAACGAAATTTCCATAAAACAACCGATAGCGTTTAAAACACTCCATTGTTCATTAGCCTAGCTTCCGTTTCCGGAAATAAACTTCTTAAAGTGCAATCGAGAGCTAAGGCAAACATCCATTCAGCCACATAATGTTATTGATTGAAATCGGCGTACGGTTTTCGAACGTGACTCACGGCCGGCCAGCCGGGTGAGTCTCATGAAGTGGCCAGCCATATTTGCTAAAACAAGAAATTAAATCAATGTTATCCACGTAACAAACCCGTTTTGTCGGCTAGCTCCAACAAGGTTTGAACTCGGATAATATGCATATTATTTTAAAGCAAATTGAATCTGCTAACAAATACCTCGATGTTTTTGAGATATTTAGAGCAATCGTGGACGGGACAAGAGCAAGGCCTCACATAAAAGTACGGTGTTCATTTGAAAAGTCGATCTTTGTATTAAAATAAACTGTGAAGTTCACAAGTAAGAAACACTACGTATCCACCAAAGAATACCTTTTTAAACTTAAGTTAAAGAAGAATGGAACGAGTCCGAAATACTACAGACGATGCTGATAAAATAAGTTTTTTGATAATTTATTAACTTATCACATGTTATTTATAATTAATAGCAGTCTAGCTTAGAGCTTCAGTAATGAATTAACATTCTAGTAAAAATTCAAAATTAAGTCATTTCAAAGTATCTTTAGTAAACGTCGGCTTCCAATTAAAGAAAGGCTAGCTAGCCGATAAAAAATATTGTAAGTTTTCTTAGTATAAATGTCTAGTAATTATTATTTATGGTGAACGCTTTGAGTTAAATTACTTTTAAAGAAAGCAAGCGACGTAAAGATTGGTGTAGTTGTATGTAATCTTGCAGGTTCTGTGTTCAATTATAGATAGTAAATAGCTTATAAAGAATAAAAACCGATGTTTATAGAAATGGAAAGGGCTGATTCATGGCTGGTTTCGATAAAAGATATTACAGAATCCTCTTTAGTATACCACCATGTCACAAATCATAACATTATACTTGTTAACGATCTCAATAAGTAAGAACGTTAAAACATAAAAAAACAACTAAACCGAGAAAATAGTTCCAAACAACTTCAATTCAACCTTTTTTCACAACACAAACATCCGATTGGCACAAAACTTGACCGAACAAAAGAAGAAACTTTTCGAATTGGATTTGGAACGCACGCCCGCGCGTTCCCGCGCAGCGATGGCGACTGGCCCCGGCAAAACGTGATTCATCCTACTAAAACGTTGCAAAGTAAAAAGTTACAAAAAACCGTGATCCCAACTTGGAGTTAGCGCACATGATAGCTATGCTACCAATTGTGGTGTATTAAAGAGCATAAAGAGCTGTGAGCACGAGAGCATAACCGGATAGGCTGAAATCGACGCTCCGTGAGCACAAGTTACTCACTAACCACATGTTTCGTATTCTTTGTTGAGTATTTTATTCAGATTTGTCTAACCTTGCGAGGAAAAGGCGGCCATTTAGAGTTGCCAAACGGGAAATATGATAGCGCTCTGTATTAGAATTACTTAACCTTAGTTGATCGAAATAACAGTTTTTTAAACAAAAAATATACTTGATATCAGAATTAAACATACATTTTAATTAATAAGCAACTTTTAGCTAAGGAATGTTAAGATGGTTTGGGTACAAAGAAAATGGATGACAGTAAATAGGTAGTAGAAATACATATATCCAATGTGGATCGTAATGTCAATAGAATAGGCCACGAAGGACACATTTAGATCAAACCCATAATGAACTCAAAAATGAATGTATAAAAAGCTTATTAAATATAAATAAAACTCGAAAGGTTTGCCAGGATCATTCAAAGTTATCATTGATAAACTTTGCAACCTAATGGGAACTAATGGCGTGAGTATTGTATGCATGTTTCAGTTAATAAACAAAAATACAAGATGATATTGGATTCCTAGTCGCAATTTTCGATTATCATTAATGTATTCTTCTTGTGAATATAAAGATTTCTCAAAAATCTTTCTCGTAACGTAACGTACGAGGATGCATGAGTGATTGACCCCAGTGCGTGAGAAGCAAAATAACAGTGTGAAACATACATACATACATATACTCACGGCTATAAATCCCATGAAGGGGTAGCCAGAGCTAGGGAATTAGAAATTCCTCAGCCACTTTTGGAAGTTGCGTGGGGAAAAGATGGTGAAATAAAGGTTTTTGGTGATGGGTCTCCAACCGCATCGCCCAAAAATCCCTTAAAAGCCCTAATACCGTTAGTCGCCTCTTACGTACACCCACCGGAAGTAATGGGGTAGTGCTATTCTAAGCCGGCACTACACAGCACAACAGTGTGAAAATCGTATAATATTAAATTAATTATCACAAAGCTTTCTTTAGAAAGATAAATACCCTCAACACATGAATAATTTATGCAAGCTGACTCAGCCAAACTTGAGTCAGCTTTATATTATTCAAGTGACGCGACAACTCTTAAAAAATACTACTTTTCAATCAGAACTAAAATAAAATCTGAACATTCAAATTATACATTGTTAAATTACGCACAAATACATAGAAAATGTGTTGATATCCACGTAATTACAGTGGAGCGTACCCATCGTGTTTTTATGTCAATAATAGTAATATATTTTTTAATAATGTAACATACATAAAAAAATGACGGCTATATATTCAAAAGGGGTGGCCAGAGCTTCGGAATAAAAAAATAGCCATTTTTTTGAAAGTTTAGTGGCGAATTGTAAAATTAAGGTTATTGGTGATTGGTCTCTAAACTACCAACATACATACATACATACATATACTCACGGCTATAAATCCCTAGAAGGGGTAGCCAGAGCTAGAGAATTAGAAATTCCTCAGCCACTTTTGTAAAGTTGTGTGGGGAAAAGATGGTAAAATAAAGGTTGTTGATGATGGGCCTCCAACTGCATCGCCCAATCCCTTAAAAAACACTACAAACTAATGAAATGTTAAAGAGCAAATTTAAAGACCATAAAGTAAACATTAACAAATATTTTATTCATGTCATTCCATAGAGTTTTACAACAAACAAAATGCTTATAGCAGTAAAGCAAGCCAAATAATTAAGCTTCTGTCAAAATATTAACCAACGAAATCAATCGCCGTGAAGAGACGCGAATAAAGACGGACTACTGTTATTTAATTACAAGTTCAATGTCTCGCAAATACACTTTAGTGCTAGTCATCGTGGAAAGCTGGTCGACCATCCGCCTTTTATTTGGACACTCGCTGTGCTCATTTCATCAAAGTCGTATTCGACTCTGACTATGAGTTTATGAAGTTAATCCTAGAAGGGGTGGCAGATGTAGTAATATTTCTGAACAGCACGCGGCATAAATGTAACCAGGTGTTCGGAGTTTACTTTTACGGAAGAAGTACTTACGTAGGCAGGCCTATCGTTGTTTTGTACAATTATATGTCTTTAATCCAGCGAATCTTTCCATTCATAGGTTGTCTGGAAGAGATCGCTCTTAGTGATAAGACCGCCAGTTGTACTTTGGCTTTTGTACCGTTCTTTTTTTGTAATAGTTGTTTTTTTGTGATGTACAATAAAGAGTTTTTATTATTATTATTATTTTATCACATGACTAAGTGCCACTTAGCCACTTAGTCACTGCTTTTGCTCACCACCACTTTAATGAAAAAACATCACTAAAAAAGGACTCTACTCAAGAGGCGATGGTTTCTCTACTAAGTTATGATATGAAGTAAGAAAATAATTAAGAAACATAATAAAATACAAATAAAAAACACAAAATTGGGTAGTCAGATATTTGAAATCAACGATTTCTCCACACCTTTTGGTAGATGAAAGTGGAAAATGTTGATAAAAGTTTGGTTGTAAACAATCTTTTCCCCATTCAACGTCCAAAAGTGGCAAAAGAATTTCTTATTCCGATGCTTTCCTTCTAGGGATTTAAAGCCGTAAATATATGTATGTAAAAAAAACCCTCGACAATTACCCGTTATAAAGTTAATTCACTCTCCTACATATGCAGTCACGCTTAAAGTACTCTAAATAAATCAACTCGCTTATTTGAATACAAATAAACATACTCTTACTAGAGCAGAACACATTATATACTCTCGGCTACATTATTTACGGGATGGATTTTAATTTTATTGCATCTACGTGACATTTTGATAAATATTATTACTCTTATTAATTATCTTTTTATTTGACATTAAACATGGAATCAGTGATTTTACTAGTTTTTTTTTGTATTTATAGAATTAATAATATATAGACAAGAATACATATAATAGAATAAATGTAATAATCTGGATCTTTACCAATTAGTCTGTTCAAAATATTTAAAGAGCTTATTCCATTTGTCTGAATGAAGACGTCTGAGAGCCATAGAATCTGAATTCAGACTAGTGGAATAACGTTCAGAACGCTAGGCTTCTGAAAAGTAGACAAATTTGTGTAGTGGAATAACAAGCGTCTGCGGCAGGAACTTCGAAGGACGTCTGAATTCAGAAACGACAAATTGTAATGGAATAAGCTCTTAAGCCAACAATGTGATGATAACAAAAACTTGTATGCCAATTAAGTCCGTTTACGTCAGTTCAATGTGGTGCAACTCGCATGTTCTTTTTACTTATTTTTATTACCAAAGACCTCCGCATTCATATCTTCCTAGCACTTAAAGTCAGATTTTGTAAACAAGATAAATACGTTCTTATAAAGGCGGGGGTCCGAAGTGTTGACCATAATAGAGCGGTATGAAAAGATCGATGAATGTAGACGCAGCTAATAAGGAACTTATTTTGTTAGTATGTATGTTAAAGGACAAATGTGACTTACCCGATGCGAGCTCGCAAACTGCGTGCCGTGTCCCGGCGGACGCTCGTCACTGGAATCATCACCGGACCGCTCACCGGTGAACACCGAGTCGTGAGACACTGATAGACCGCTGCCGTATGCGCCTTCCCTGGAAAACGGTGGGGTTAGTTAATACGCTGGTGGGTTTTCTGGGAACTTTCACTAGTCATGTACCGTTTGTAACAACAGGGGGGTAATAAGCGAAAAGAGGATTATTAGGGAGATTATTATTGACAACTTTTACTACGGGATCAACTTGAATTATGCAACTTTATTTTTCTCTTCTCCAAACAAATCAACTAGTTCACGTAAAAAAATACTGCGAACATACTTACTGCTATAAATCCCTAGAAGGTGTAGCCAAAGCTTACGACTAAGAAATACCTCAACAACTTTTTGAACCTGAGTTTAGAAAAGATTGTATCTATCTATCAGAATATATTTATCATCTGGGGGCACGGCAGTGCCCCTGCCAAGTCTCGAGCAAAACGGGCACGGCCGTACCATCTTTTCTCGAAGCGGTTCGCGGCTGTTTCGCCCCCCCTATATCTTCGACGTGGACAAAGCTAGGAGTTTAGGTTTTCGGTGAATAATAGTAGGCATTAGAACAAGCTTAAGTTCGAAATTACACGCCAAATGAATTAATAGTTTAGGAGTTACGGTCGATCAAAGTTACACCATTTTGTCACTTACTGACTCACTGACAGATCATCAAAAATCTAAGGTACTTCTAGCAGACTTAGAAACTTCAAATTTTGCACCAAGATAGGTCATTAGCCACATATAAAGGAAAAATTATAAAAACATTAAAAAATTATATGCCATAGAAAACAATTTTATATTTGCGGTTTGGCAAGAACATTATGTATGGATTTTGACTGCATTGTTAACTTTGTTCGTTGTTCAAGTACCTATTCAATTGGATGAATACATACATAGAATAGAAAAGAATAATATAAATGTAATACATAGACTATCATTAATACAAATTAATACATAAAGTTCATTAAATTAATAAAGCTAAAACTCCATTGTATTGCGATAAATATTGTATGAGCGCTCGATAGATGGCGTTGTACCTGTCTGAATCGCTCTATGGTTTCGTTACAAAGCGCAGTGTAAGTAGTACTTCAAAATAATTCGATAATATTCATTTGATACATCTGTCAATGAAAACCCATTTCGAAACTAAAAAATATTGTAGTGATAATTGATATTCGGAGAACTTTACGTGTTATTTAGTTTAGTTTAGTTATAGTTTGTAAGTTAGTAGATATATATTTATTTAGTTAGTTATTTGTTAGTTAGTTTAGTTCTATTTAGTTTGCATATATATATAAGTTTAAGCCCTATTGTTATAGAAGTAATTGTAAATGTAGTGTAATGGAACGTGAAATATTGTACATAAATGGCGACCTTTGTCCACACAGAGTCATCTCTATTCCTGGAGATGGGTCGTGTTTATTTCATTCGTTGTCATACAGCATGTATGGGAGTTTTCAGTCGTCAAACGATAAGGGAATTTTAGTAGTATCAAAGCTCAGGAGACAGCAATAGCTGAATATAATCGACTCCGAAGTATATATCGCCCAGACTTGTCTACCTTAGAAGTAACGAAGCCTCAGAGAAGAAACAAAAGAGATAGAGACAGAGAATGGGTTCTAAGCAAAGCAGTAGCTGACGTCCAAGAAATTGTGAGGTCACCTAAAAGTAAAAGATAGAAATACACTTACAAAAAATAAATGAGATCCCACCAAAAACATTAAATGTAAAAAAATGCCAAGTCTCTCGATGCAGTCTTTCCATCGTAAAAAGTTTTGAGATCTCATAGAAGCCAAGTCCTATTCAAAATATTTCGTAGTTATAAATCAACATTTAGTAATTGTATCAATAGTTTTCTTTATATTATAATTATAGTGACTTGGCAATGAGCACAAATTAAAAGCTGCTTGCTGCCTGGAATTATGTGCAAATGTTACTGACGAGACCAGTGATCAGATTATTTGTTATGTGTGAATCATGATGGTCACTACCGACTACATTCTCCAATACAATAATTAAGAATACCTTACGGGCCATCGCTTTATGAAAGTAAATAATTCGAGAGTGCACTAAGACTGACTGCCGTTGCCGAAATTCGGTTGGGACGACACGGATAAACCAACAGAAAATTAATTTTGTGATATTAATGTTTACGCATGCGGTGTGTGTAACTTTAAACTCCTCCAAATATGCCGTTTTATTTGTTTCTTCTTGTGCTCATTGCCAAGTCACTATAATTATACTATAAAGAAAACTATTGATACAATTACTAAATGTTGATTTATAACTACGAAATATTTTGAATAGGACTTGGCTTCTATGAGATCTCAAAACTTTTTACGATGGAAAGACTGCATCGAGAGACTTGGCATTTTTTTACATTTAATGTTTTTGGTGGGATAAAACTTACTTCCTCCTATTAGTCGTATCAGCGTCAATGAGCTCGCTGTTGGAACAGCTCCTGTCTTGCTCGTCGTGCCGGCCACCAATCTACTTAAGTTCTACTAAACTATTCCTTTCAATTTCTAAGCAAAGCTTTATATCTCCTAGAAAACAGTTAGAAACTCACTTCCTCCTATGAGCCGTGTCAGCGTCGATGAGCTCGCTGGTGGAGCAAGAGCAACTCCTAGGGTCTACTTAGGGCTCATCTCTATTATTTCATGTACTAGAAACTCATCGCATCTCCTAAGAATCTTTGAGATACTTACTTCGTCCTATTAGCCGTGTCAGCGTCGATGAGCTCGCTGGTAAAACAGCTCCTGTCTTGCTCGTCGTGCCGGCCACCAATCTACTTAAGTTCTACTAAACTATTCCTTTCAATTTCTAAGCAAAGCTTTATATCTCCTAGAAAACAGTTAGAAACTCACTTCCTCCTATGAGCCGTGTCAGCGTCGATGAGCTCGCTGGTGGAGCAAGAGCAACTCCTATGGTCTACTTAGGGCTCATCTCTATTATTTCATGTACTAGAAACTCATCGCATCTCCTAAGAATCTTTGAGATACTTACTTCGTCCTATTAGCCGTGTCAGCGTCGATGAGCTCGCTGGTAAAACAGCTCCTGTCTTGCTCGTCGTGCCGGCCACCAATCTACTTAAGTTCTACTAAACTATTCCTTTCAATTTCTAAGCAAAGCTTTATATCTCCTAGAAAACAGTTAGAAACTCACTTCCTCCTATGAGCCGTGTCAGCGTCGATGAGCTCGCTGGTGGAGCAAGAGCAACTCCTATGGTCTACTTAGGGCTCATCTCTATTATTTCATGTACTAGAAACTCATCGCATCTCCTAAGAATCTTTGAGATACTTACTTCGTCCTATTAGCCGTGTCAGCGTCGATGAGCTCGCTGGTAAAACAGCTCCTGTCTTGCTCGTCGTGCCGGCCACCAATCTACTTAAGTTCTACTAAACTATTCCTTTCAATTTCTAAGCAAAGCTTTATATCTCCTAGAAAACAGTTAGAAACTCACTTCCTCCTATGAGCCGTGTCAGCGTCGATGAGCTCGCTGGTGGAGCAAGAGCAACTCCTATGGTCTACTTAGGGCTCATCTCTATTATTTCATGTACTAGAAACTCATCGCATCTCCTAAGAATCTTTGAGATACTTACTTCGTCCTATTAGCCGTGTCAGCGTCGCTGAGCTCGCTGGTAGAACAGCTTTTGTCTTGCTCCTCGGTCTACCTCCTATCTCACATTCTACTTCTAGCTCTCTAGCATACACATATTTCTTTGTAAAATATCGTTGAGAAACTTACTTCCTTCTATTGGCGGTGTCAGCGTCAATGAGCTCGCTGGTGGAACAGCTCTTGTCCTGGTCGTCGTGTCTGCCGGAGCGGCGCTTGAACATGCGACGGAGGCCGCGGAGGAAACGGGTCGTGCGCCCGGAGCCTGGAATGGTAGGAGATGGGATGAAGTTTATTCATGTTGTACATACATAGTATTCAACGATAGAGAGATAAAGGTTTTATTGTTTTGTATCATCGAGACTTTTGGAAAAAATGTTTATGGAATAAATGAAATGAATATAGACGTTCTGGAAGAGGAAATAAGAAAAAAAGTTAAGCAAGTAGAATAATGTCTTTGTAATATAATAAATGCATGATGATCGACTTGACAGATTCTATTATGATCGACTATAGCTTTCGTATATTAAGACACATAGCTGTTATTAGTTATACCAGAATTATTAAACATAAAAACATAACATAAACATAAACATAACATAAACGTTCACGCCGAATATCCCCGAAGGGGTTGGCAGAGGTACTAATACTTCTGAACATCACGTAACATTGTCACCTGGTGTTCAGAGTACCCACGTTTTGCATGGACAGTGTACTCACGTGATAGGGAGCAGGCCTATCGCCGTTTTTGTACGAATACACTGTCCCATGACTAAGTACAACTCAGCCATGTGGATTTCCTTACGATGTTTTCCCTCACCGTTAACAACTGTGATAAATTAACCACACATGTGTCTTTAGAAAAGACAAATTGGTGTAGGCCCGACCCGGGATTTGAACACTAGTCGCTTGCACGTCAACTGGTGTTCTACCCTCACGTCGTTATAAACATAAATGTAAGATTCGCATTCGACGTTACTTTATTTGTTAGGGACAATCAATCTTTAAACAATAAAACTAGAAGAATACAAACCATTTCTTTGTTGGTCGGCGCGCGGCGGTCGGTACGGTGGCTCTGCCGAGCCCTCCCGGACACAGGACATCTAGCCCCCACTGAGCCTTCGAGCCAGCCGCCTGGAAAAATAACATGTTATATTATTCAGAAACATTTACGGACACATTATACAGATCAAATAGAACATAGAAAGCTACACCAACTTGTAGTCAGGGATACTAATCCGAAAATATCTATACTTATAATAAATCTGTAGAGAGGTCAATTCTGTACATGAAATATATTTTCAAAATAACCATCAGGTGGTGATTAGGGATCGATACTGATGCCAAAAATGCAATCAGTAAAATTTTTGTCTGTCTGTCTGTCTGTCTGTCTGTCTGTCTGTCTGTCGGTTTGTATGTTCCTTATGGAAACAAAAACTACTCGACGGATTTTAACGATTCTTGGTAGAATTATTCTTCATACACCTGCGCAGGTTTTTGTATACTTTCCAGCTGCGTAGTAAAGGGGAATTTTGGGAAATTTTGGGAAAACGGGAGAAGTTACTCCATTTTTTAAGCTTCCGTCGCGTGTGCAGCCTCAATGGTTAAACTTACATAGAAATCATGTTTGACGGAAATATTCTTCATAAAATTATCTAAAAAAAATCCTCAACAGTTTATGTCTATCTTTTACGGTTGACTCACAATAACACGTGTAATTCCTGATAGCTTAGCAGTTCGGAACATTCTGATTATATTTGTTTACTCTTACGTTTGTAAACCTCTCACTCATCCCTAATTTAAAAAAGGTAACATTATTACCTATTCAATAAAAAAAGAATCATAGAAATCGGTAGAGAAACACCGAAATTATACATAAAATAAGCCATCGCGCCCGTGACCAAAACCGAATCGTTACTAATTTACATATAACATACAAGATGGCGCCGGTAGTTGCATCCTACAACACGTAATGATTTATTTTTTAGATTGTTATAAATACTTTATAGCGTATAATAAATATATTATAAATATATTATTCTAAAATTTGCTATTAAACGGAAATACTGAACCGTTCATTAAAGCGCATTATAAATCATCAAACTACACTGTTTAGTGAGTGCTATAAATTTAGTAAATTGAAAACATTGCGCTGAATTTCACAATGCTTGAGCAGTGACTAAAGAAAGAAATCTCAGATATTTAAAAAAACAACGCTACCCGTGCGAAGCTGGGACGATCCACTAGTATTTAATAATACATTAAACGCATATAAATAACATCCATAAATGAGAAAAACACTTCCATATACATTACAAAAATCCCATCCTACTCCAGAGCGTCTTGAGATCTTATAATGGGAACACAACTTCTTCCATGCAGGAGACGTGAGGTGAGGTGAGGTGATTTATCACGGTCACCAATTTGTTTATCTTAAGTCACATGTGAGGTTAATATATCAAGGTTTTATCGGTAAGAGAAAATATCATGAGGAAACTCGCAGGGATGAGTTGTACTTATTCATGAGCCTAAGTATTCGTACAAAGCTGCAATAAGGATGCCCCCAATAACATGGATACACTTTCCAAGGAAACCTTGGTTGATGGTGGTAACCATGTGATTTTTAAGAGCAGTAGAAAATTTAATTCAATTGAGATAATATAGTTTCTTTAGTACATTAAGACTTCAAATCTTAATACAAAGGCATATTATCTGTAGAAGAAAAAAATATACATACATATAGTTACGGATGTAAATTCCACAGTTTCTTGGAAGATCGTATGATGTAAATAAAGCACGAGAGATATCTTGGCTGGTGAAAAGGAGTAATCTTATCCAATCAATCGCTTACTCTTGTTTAACAAAAAGCAACCTATATTCATGCTTCTAAAAAGGGTAAGCCAGAGCTACACCATTTGGAAAGTTTGTGATGGGTGTGAAACGCACGGGATGAAATGGGTTTGTATTACTTAAATCAGACACTGCACAGCTATTTAAAACAATTTAAAATAATCCTAAATGCATGTCTTGATACTCGTAATCTATACTTATAATAAATCTGTAGAGAGGTCAATTCTGTACATGAAATATATTTTCAAAATAACTATCAGGTTGTGATTAGGGATCGATACTGATGCCAAAAATGCAATCAGTAAAATTTTTGTCTGTCTGTCTGTCTGTCTGTCTGTCTGTCTGTCTGTCTGTCTGTCGGTTTGTATGTTCCTTATGGAAACGAAAACTACTCGACGGATTTTAACGAAACTTGGTACAACTATTCTTCATACTCCTGCGCAGGTTTTTGTATACTTTTCAGCAGAGTAGGAAAGGGGAATTTTGGGAAATTTTGGGAAAACGGGAGAAGTTACTCCATTTTTTAAGCTTCCGTCGCGTGTGCAGCCTTAATGGTTAAACTTACATAGAAATCATGTATGACGGAAATATTCTTCATAAAATTATCTAAAAAAAAATCCTCAACAGTTTATGTCTATCTTTTACGGTTGACTCACAATAACACGTGTATTTCCTGATAGCTTAGCAGTTCGGAACATTCTGATTATATTTGTTTACTCTTACGTTTATAGTTTTCTCATTCATCTCTCATTTAAAAAAGTTTACATTATTACCTATTCAATAAAAAAAGAATCAAAGAAATCGGTATAGAATAACCAAACTTATATACATAAAATAAGCTATCGCGCCCTGTGTCGTTGCACGTGAATGCTATAAGGATAATTTTTTAGTAATGGTTACGCGCGCAAAAGTTAGCCGGGAGTATACATATACTTCCTGTATGTATGTAAAGTTTGTAACTCTGATTGTTTGACTGCATGGTTTTATTTTCGGAGATACTGAACCGTTCATTAAAGCGCTTTCACAATCACAAAGCTACACTATGTAGGAATGCTATTAATTGCACTAAATTTCACAAAGGTTGAGCAGTGATTGAAGAAACCTCAGATTATTTTTAAAACTACGCTACCCGTGCGAAGCTGGGCCCGATCCACTAGTGTCTGACTAAGGCAGTTACGTATGTACTTATCTCGTGTTATCGGTTGCAATTACTTCCAATACCGCTGAGGTCACGTTTGGATAACGAGCATAACTAACTCACAGGTTTAGTCATTATTAATGTCAATTGCTGGTTAGGGTTGGCTCAGAATAACATATGTATACATCAACTTTCATAGAATAGAGAATCGCTTAGAATTCGTCCAGTGGGTGTCGTGGGTAAAAATTAAGGGTATCGGGGTTTTTAACATACATACATACATACATACATATACTCACGGCTATAAATCTAATGAAGGGGTAGCCAGAGCTAGGGAATTAGAAATTCTTTAGCCACTTTTGGAAGTTGCGGGGGGAAACGATGGTGAAATAAAGGTTTTTGGTGATGGGTCTCCAACCGCATCGCCCAAAAATCCCTTAAAAGCCCTTATACCGTTAGTCGCCTCTTACGTACACCCACCGGAAGAAATGGGGTAGTGCTATTCTAAGCCGACACTACACAGCATAATGGGTTTTAGCACTCATAACAAATGATAGTAAAATAAGAGTGAATTATTGATAAGTCTCCACACTCACATCGCCGAACGATCGCTTTTAAAAAGCCTCAGACCCTCTGTAACTTCTTAAGATACCTTTAGATTGGGAAGAAATAGGATAGTGCTATTTAAGACACTACACAGCCAAAAATATCTACCCTTCGCAGGACAAAGCTTTCGACGCTAACAGGTTTATGCAAACTAAGGCTATATACGGGCAATTTCATTCATAAATCATACGACTATTTTGCAACTGAACAAGAATCCATACTAATATTATAAATGGGAAAGTGAGTTTGTTTGTTTGTTTGTTCCGCTTTCACGCCGTAAATACTGAACCGATTGCTTTTAAATTTTTCAGACGTGTAGTTAGAAGTCTAAATTAAATAATAGGGTACTTTTTATCCCGGAAAAAATATGTTCCCATGGGAAATCAAAAATATTGTTTGCTTACTAAATGCATTGGAGATGGCGCTGTGTATCGTTTAAAACAACGTAAAATATTGTAAACTAATATAAAAATCAAAATTTAGAAGCTTAATGGTACGGTAATGGATCCCCGAAAATAAGGAACTCCCGAGGGATGATGTACTATTTTTTCATCGTATACATTTTTTTTTACATCTACTTATATTGCAAACGAATATTAACATGTAAATTTAGAAGCTAAATGAAACGACGACGATTCCTTGAAACTAAGGAATCCGCAAGAGTTCTCATAGGAACATCAAAAAACCTTAACTCATATATGGCTCAAAATATTGCAGCGATTATTTTTATCATCGATGGAATTCACATCAGACACTTTGTTAATGTTCATTTTGGAAAGATGAAGGGGTTTCATCAATTTAAATGACAAATTTGTTTATCAATAGTAAGACTAATATGAAATAAAGCGTAATAAAAATTTGACACCGCCCCGGTAATGTCTCCGTGGCGTAGCGGTATAACTAACTACTATGAATATTTAATTAGAACTATTATGAATCAATCGTCCCGGGTTCGTATCTCAGGTAATTCAAGCTTTTTGTAAAAAAATGTTTTGTTAACTTAAAATAACACTATATATAATAATAACAAGCACTATCCCTTCAATTTAGCGATTAATTTTGGAAGGAGATCCACCACTAATCATCCCTATACTGCCGAGCAATCGCTGCAAGCTCTCCCACTATCACCAACGGTCAGTGTAGGGGGCAGCACCGGGCCGTCGCCGCAGCGCCAAACTACTATCCGTATCTGTACTTACTAAAGATATTCTCATTTCTGAACATAAAAACTTGGTATATTTGTTTCATGATTCTTATGAACAATTAAAAAGGAATTTTTGGAACTCAACCCCTAACGGGTTGATATAGCAAATGAAAGTTAATATAGAGTTTTTTTACATTTTATAATAAAACTTGGTGCGATTGAATTTATGAAATCCATCTATCAATCA
This sequence comes from Bedellia somnulentella, assembly GCA_963576735.1. NCBI lineage: Eukaryota > Metazoa > Arthropoda > Insecta > Lepidoptera > Bedelliidae > Bedellia > Bedellia somnulentella. Next base: position 15,173,614 of record OY755187.1, on the reverse strand, counting down.
TTCATGAATATATGCTAACAACCATAAATTCCATAAAAGGGTAGCCATAGCTTCGGAGATTCTTCATCCAATTTTGGAAATATATTGATAAAAGATAGGTTAATAAAGGTTGTTAGTGATGGGTCACAAACTGCATCGCCCAACAATCACTTAAAAAGCCTCAATGTCCTTTATGTCATTTACAACGCCCGCGGGATTATAAATATAAAAAACAGAAGTTGAGATAGTGTTTCGGTATTTTGGTATTATGTAAACTGGATGCAAAAAATGAAGTCCACGCGGACGAAGTCGCGGGGCAAAAAGCTAGTATATTATAAAATAGATAACATGGAAATTCTCTTCAACAATCTCACCATTAATTTGGAAGAATAGTTGACTTCTAACATTTTGTATTGGTTTGATTTTCACTATGGGATTCCTTCTATGGGTATTCATGGGTAATATCTATCGGTAATCATTGACTACGTAAAGGCAGCATACGGGATAAAATGCCGCCAACATTGCGATTGATAAGAGCATTCCACATGTCACCCTCATTTTACCGTAATTTAATTACATTACAAACAGAAACAGGAGGAAAAGGCGAAAATTGGTCCAAAATATAACCTCACTAATATGAAAATATTTTGACGTAAGTGGGTCATCAAAGAGTATATCTTGTTATCAGGTCATAGATTAATTGCTTTGATCAATCGTAATTACCTGTACCTGTTCTATTCGTTACATACATATACTCACGCCTTTATTTCCTATTGGGGTAGGCAGAGACAATTGATCGCCAATTTGTACGGTCCTGGCAAACCTCTCTTGGTTTACAACTATTATTACATTTCTTTTCTGTTCTACTCGATGAATACCAGTATGTATACTCACATGACAAAAATCTAATCCCAGTCAATCCATCATTAAATCAAGAGTACAAAAGGTAGGTTTGGGCTGAATCTGCGTCAATCAAAAAGAAATGGGATGGTGATATTCTAAGGCGATAGTGAACAGCTGAGCAGTAAGGTCTCATTGAAAGGCAATCGAGTTGGCACCGACCTATCCATACGAGTCTATGAGCAAAGTGGTACACAGCCCTTGGGTCTGTGCTGCGTTTACTATTATAGCGCAACTTGGTAGTTAAATATATATATCTACTAGCTTTTTGCCCGCGACTACGTCCGCGTGGACTACATTTTTTGCATCCGGTTTACATCCATAATACCAAAACACTATCTTAACTTTTGGTTTATTATATTAACTTCCCGCGGCCTATGTAATAGATTTAAAGAATATTGAGGCTTTTTAAGTGATTTTTCGGCGATGCAGTTGAAGACCCATTTGACTACCTTCTCCCCATTCAACTTCCAAAAGTGGATAAAGAATTACTATCTCTGAAGCTGTGGCTACCCTTTTTTGGGATTTATAGCCGGTAGAATGAATGATTGATACATGAATTTCATATATTTCTTTTTTTAGTGGTTATATCATTCAATCGCATAAAGTTTCAAATTTCTAGATACAGAAATGTCAAAAATATGTATGCTATATTTCAATCCCTTAGGGGGTGAGTTCCCAAAAACCTTTTTAATTGTTCATGAGATTCATAAAACAAACAATTTTGTACCAAGTTACTACGTTAAAAATGAGAATATCTTTAATTAGTATGGATATAACAGATTGACGTTTGGTGGTGATGTGTGCGAGATTGAAGCCAATCATTCATAGATACGAAATTAAAATTGAGATATGTGCTATTATTTACAAACTATGCATTCTGATGCTTAAACAGAATATTAATTTATGCGTAAGTATAGCATAATATATCTATGGGAATATTAGTTTAAAAATAGTTAAAAAGATAAAAGTTATAAACATATTCTCAGACCTACCAAATGAATACGTGAAATTCATACAAAATACTTTCAATTATCTTTATTCATACATATTCGCAAAGTTGAATGTGAAAATGAAGCAATAGTGCTTCCTATTATTCTAAGCTAACACGAAAGCAAAAAAAAATTCGCAAAAGATTGTGGTCCCCGAGATTCTAACCTGGGTCTTCCGTACAATTAGTATTAACCAAACGGTTTACCGCTACGCCACGAAGACGTTAGTGTTAACTTCAAATTTTCGATACGCTATAGTCTAGTATCTAGTAGTCATACTATTGACAAACAATTAAATTGACATTTTTTTTTATTTAAGTGGATGTAACAGTTATTTTTTCCAAAAAGACTATTAGTGAAGAGTCTGATAAAGTAGTTCGAAGAAATAAGGGGAGCCATATAAAAGTTATGTTTTTTTTATGCTCCTGTTGAAACCCTTGCGAAATAGGGGATAAATGATATCCTATATGTTGGCCAGGAGTATAAGCTACATTCATACCAAATTTTATCAAGATCCGTGTGGTAGAGTTAACGTGATGACCGGACATACAGACAGACAGTCAGAGAGTTTTTTTTCAAAAAGCACAAATTTGGGTTCAGCATCTGAAATTAAACATATTCCACCGGTTTTTTTTTCCTTAATGAACAGTTTTGACCTCGGTACAGTCTTATTACAGTATAGATAGATTAATTAACAATAATTACGTATTTATTTTATATTATAATATTTTATTAATACTCTATCAAATCCCATTAAAATGAAATACAACCACTCTCTCTGGAAGAATGTGTAACAGAAGAAAAAATCTAATTTAGAAATTAATTGAATATTGACGGAGTATTTCCGTAACATACATACAGAAAACATCTTTGTTGAGTTTCAACAAATTAAGACTCAGCACGTCGTCAATTTATTGTAATACTTGATGTCATCCAGTTACCGAATTTCAACCATACTTTTATAATTTCAGCCATACTATTCCTCAGTGTCCTTAAGTATCCCCATCGAGGAGTTATTTAGTATAAATACAGTGGCGTGGTTTTCTTCATAATTACGTGTTCTCTGAATAAACAATCCAAAGTTTAGTAAGCGTGCCATTGTATTTGAAACAAAACTGTTCAATTAAACATTATATTTTAAACTTACTATATTGTTTGTAATAATATTTACATACTGCCAACTATTATGAGAGCGTATGCATAGAATGTTTTACGTTTAACATTACACAATAATATCATACAATGTGCATTTACATTATAGTGCTGAATAGTTGTTTGTTTTCTACGGAAATACCTGTCAATGTTTGTAAATTATATTGGTGTTTGATGGTCTTATAATAGCTTTTACATTTATAATGGTATTTATGTCTCCATTTTGTAATGTAAAAGGGCTAGTTTTGAGAGTCAAAGCAGTAGGTTTATTAACAGTATATATATTTAAAGATCTGCAGTAGATTTACTATTACTCATTTGAAAGAATCTGATGGGAAACGTATCAGGGAATAGTCGGCGCATTACGAATATGGATATACCCTCACCATAAAAAAAAAAGCCAACATTTTTAAGTAAAGGTTAACACAAAAAAATAAATATTAGTCCTTGCTTGCATTACTGTTGTTTGGCTCAATCCCGCAAGGGTTCAGTTATCGTTCAAGTAACGTTACAAGTGTAAACGCACTATCTAGCTAGAGATGTGTTTACCCGCACCAGCTCAAGGTCAAGGACATCAGATCGATACGGAATCTGTGTGAGAAGAGGACAGCAGATACCTGGAACAACGAGTGGGAAAGGGGCAGGAACATCAAGGACGAGAGTAGTTTTTACAGGGAGCTTTTTCGCTTGATTAATTTATTTGTTTTCAGTGATACAGTAAAGGTTTAATTGAATTCGATTCATGTTTGCGGTTTTATCCTGCGAGGGTGGGGTAAGCAGAAAAAAATATAAGTCAGCTGTTTAAATATTGGGTTAAGGATTATATCTGATCTGACTTAATTCTTTCCTAAAACAAAACCGCATGGAATTCCCGAATCATTCAGCGAAAATTATCTAGTGTCCTTTAATTTATATTTCTTATATTGTAAAAATTTTGGCCGTACCTAGTACACTGAGTGACTAATAGATAATGTGTAGTGTCGGCTTATAATAGCTTTCTCATATCTTACCGAGGATATCATAAGAGCTGACAGGGTATGGGTAAGTAATTTTTAGGCAACACCACTTAAATTACCAACAATACTTAATTTTAACTTCTTTCTCCCTCATGGTATGGGCTGCGGTAATGTTAAGTATTCTTGACAAAATTCATATATGTAATTTATTTATATGAATTATGGCCATGTTGTATAAATAACATCCAAGATTATGAAAAGTTCGTTCATCCTATAAATTGAAGCCTCAGCGGGATTCGAACCCGAGACCTCTGGGCCTAGAAGTTTTACATATCCACCGATACAAAGTCATCAGAAAAATGGCAATCTTAAACTCATTGAACTACATATTTCCTTAGACACATAGATTGTATATTATTTCTTAGAATTCAAAGGCGTGGATCGGATAGTATAAAAGTCGACCGACATAATTGTTTGAAAGGTGTTTTCGTAAATTTTAATTATTTATATAATGGGCTAAAAGAATGTGGAGGTCGCGACATAAACCCAGTGCGGTTATAACACTTGTTTAAATTCAACACCATTTTAAATTACAGTTGTTATGGTAAAAATATTCAGTTCATTTTAATTAAACTAGTAACTATTTGTCACATTTAAGATCGGATGTAGAATATTATTATTATGACAATTATCCTCCTGAAATAAAACTTGAAAAAAAAACTATTTTAAAAACATACATATATATACTCACGGCTATAAATCCCTAGAAGGGGTAGCCAGAGCTAAGGAATTCCAAATTCCTCAGCCAATTTTGGAAAGCTGAGTGGGGAAAAGATGGTAAAATAAAGGTTATTGGTGATGGTTCTCCAACCGCATCGCCCAAAAATCCCTTAAAAGCCCCAATACCGTTAGTCGCCTCTTACGTACACCCACCGGAAGAAATGGGGTAGTGCTATTCTATGCCGACACTACACAGCTTGCAAAACCTTGCAGAAATTTGCTTTTGTTGGCGATAGTCTAAAGTTACCACGAGTCATGGCTTTTTCTCACACTTTTTCCATAATAACACTAACACATATTATCCCCAAATTTATCGCAAGAGGCGACTAAGGCTATTGTGGCTTTTTAAGAGACTTCTGGGCGATATATAAGTATGTTTAAATATGTATAAATAAATAAATAAATAAAAATGGCTGGAGCTCCATCACCAACACTGTTTATTTTACATGTTTTCCCTACTCAACTTCCAAAAGTAGTCGATTTCAAATTCTAAAGTTCCGGCAACCCTTTTCTGGGATTTATAGCCGTGACTATGTATCTTGCACTTCAAATACATACATATACTCACGGCTATAAATCCCTAGAAGGGGTAGCCAGAGCTAGGGAATTAAAAATTCCTCAGCCACTTTTGGAAGTTGCGTGGGGAAAAGATGGTGGAATAAAGGTTGTTGGTGATGGGTCTCCAACCGCATCGCCCTAAAATCCCTTAACAGCCCCAATACCGTTAGTCGTCTCTTACGTACACCCACCGGAAGAAATGGGGAAGAGCTATTTTAAGCCGGCACTACACTTCAAATACATCACAACTAAATAAGTATACACTGTAAATTAATACCATTTGAAACACATAACTCAATCGTACAAATTGTCACATCTTCAATTGACACCGAGATCATATGTTAGATGTTTTTCTATGTTATTTACCCTCGTTAAGGAAATATGAACCTTGGAAATGAGGACATAAGGTCTAGAAATGGAAATATTGAAGATGATTGGAGTACAGTTGCGGTCACATGCGAATGAAAGTGGTATTTTAAATTATATGATACTGATTTGATATGTTTATCAAGTTAGCAAATCTTATGTTAGTTAAATCTTTTATTTATCTTGCTGTGTTATTTTATGTGATTGAAATACGATTAAAATAATGGAAACATGATATTATTTTACCCTTATAAATGCTCTGAATCATATTTTATATCTTCTTATATCTTATATTTTCAAATTCGCCTGAGAAACAGCTAATTCCGTAGATGAGTACCCCGATTTCTAGTCATGACTATTTCTTCGTTCTCAATTTGACCTCACTTTTGTCGCCTAATGTACTGGCCCCAACCTCTGCCCTTTGCGAATGTAGGTTAGCACCAGCGGCCTTCAGCCCAGCATCGCTCCAGGGACGGTACCGTTACGCATGTGTATTACGACTAAGGGGGTAGATTGGAAGATAGCAAAGACTCGTTGGTATTTGTTTAATATGTGAGAAATATTTGGTCATATGTGGTCCATTAAAATTACTTGATAGTACATACATACATACATATACTCACGGCTATAAATCCCTAGATGGGGTAGCCAGAGCTAAGGAATTAGAAATTCCTCAGCCACTTTTGGAAAGTTAAGTGGGGAAAAGATGGTAAAATAAAGGTTGTTGGTGATGGGTCTCCAACCGCATCGCCCAAAAATCCCTTAAAAGCCCAATACCGTTAGTCGCCTCTTACGTACACCCACCGGAAGAAATGGGGTAGTGCTATTCTAAGCCGACACTACACAGCAAGCAATGAGTACTTGATAGTATTTTATTAAATATTATATAAGCTTCCCAAAGCTCTGGTTACGATTCTATGGGATGTTATTATACCTAATTGTAATACTATACTCAACGTTCGCCATACTACTAGAAGAAATCAGGGGTACTAATACTTATGAACACCTCGTGACATATTTGTAACCTGGTGTTCAGAGTACCTACGTTTTGCTTAGACAGTGTACTCACGTGATAGGGGGTAGGCCTATCGTTGTTTCTGTACGAATATTCCTCACTATGTTTTCCCTCACCGTCATAAACAATTATAAATTAATCACACATATGACTTTAAAAAAATCACATTCGTGAAGGCCGAATTCATGATTCAGATCAGAACCCACGTCTCCTGGATGGAAAGCGTTGGTGTTCCCACTGAGCTATAAGAATTGTAAATGAAGTTATTATAATAGAGTTATCATCAACTTGGCTTATTGGCCATCATATCATGTTGGTTCACCATAACAATTAAGGTGAAGTGAAAAGAAGGATCGATATTCAGAAGTTGGGGGTAAATAGAGCTTCACCCCAATGATTATAATGATTTAAAACTACTCACGTGTTTTTCAGTATGTTTCAGCGGTGGTTACCATGGTAACGAATGACCTCGACTCGACCTGGGCACAACGAAAAAGAAATTAGTTTGGTTTGTGTAAAATCATTTGGGGCATGTTTCGAATAGTATGTTAGATTCGGCATTTGTCAATCGAACGAAAGCCATACCATTTATCACATCAATGCTTTATATAGAGCTTTCAGATTACAATACAATATAAAATTTGTACAATATATACACATTTTATATTTAGTAGACACAATCACACATATATACCTAAACTCAAAGCTGTAAATCAGTAGAAAGGGTAGCCAGAACCAGAGATACCATAACCACTTTTGAAAGTTCAGTGGGGAAAAGGTTGTGAAATAAAGGTTGATGGTGATGGGACTCCAACCACATCGTTTAAAGACGCTGTATTGTATAATTCCTTATTCTAAAGCTCTAGCTACCCCTTTTTGACATTTACATCAGATAGATAGCATTTTCACCTATTTTGGGATTAAAACCAACCTCAGAAATTATATCTCAGTAATTGTTAAAATCAAGATCACAAAATCACCTTGATACCAATACGAAGGTCCCAAACGAATCGAACAAGTTTTTGTTTAATGCCAATGAACCGTGAAGTAACGTATAACACTTGCTCACAAAAACACGGCCGTATTGTTTTACTATAGTTTTTTTATTAATCTGAGTTTTACGTGAGAAATTAAATCGGAATAATAAAATAGGACAAATAGCTTAAAAGCGCCATTGCTATAATTTTCGAAGTTTAAACAATACAGGACCATACGTCCTTTTCAAAGGTGTTGTTAGTAGGTGACTGAAGAGGGGGTTTTCAAGCGATTGGTGGGCGTGAGTTTAATAAAAACCGACTTCATAGTTGGAAAAACAACCGAAAATAAACAATCTAGTACTAAAAAGTACGAAATAAGTTTTTTAATTGAATATGAGTACTGTGATTAATACCTTAGCAATTTCTTTATTCCACACGCGTCAGTTCAACCTACCTAAATATTACAATTCTCTTAAATTAATTTGTGAGCCGGTGCCAGCCTCGATGATAATTGATAATAAGAAGTGTGTATTTCGCACTTCATATACATGTAAAATGTAGGGTACCTTGTAGGGTAAATTGATTTTTGTACGTATTACCATTTAAAACGTTAGGCGATAGATATATATTTTTTAGATTGTAAAAATCAGAGATAGATAGTAGGGTGAATTTACTTTTGTTTGACTGGCACCGACTCAAAAATTAATTTAAGAGAATTGTAATATTTAGGTAGGTTGAACTGATGCATGTGGAATAAAGAAATTGCTAAGGTATTAATCACAGAACTCATATTCAATTAAAAAACTTATTTCGTACTTTTTAGTACTAGATTGTTTATTTTCGGTTGTTTTTCCAACTATGAAGTCGGTTTTCTTTTTGTTAAAAATTATTTTATTTTACGAGTTTTAGAGATGGGTAGACCTGGCAAAGTTGCCTCTCAGATAAGGAAGCGACGGTTACTGTATTATTTTTCGTATTTCCGGTATTTCTATTATAGTACGACATTAATTAGGCTCAACCATATATAACCTTACATTGTTCTTAAAATCCTTCGAAAGGCGATGGTCTACAATTCTACATCTCAAGAAAGACTCAAACGTTCACGCTGAATATCCCTGAAGGGGTTAGCAGAGGTAGTAATACTTCTGAATATCACGTGACATTGTCACCTGTTGTTCAGAGTACCCACGATTTGCTTAGGCCGTGTTCTCACGTTATACAGGGCAGGCCTATCGGCGTTTTGAACAAATACACTGTCACATGATTGTGAGTTTCGACAGTCCCCTCGATTTCCTGGGATGCCATCATCAGATCCTGGTCTCATGGTACTTTCTCGGTAACAATAACATAACAAAGGAAATGTTTATAGTGAACCTGTACTTCTATTCATAAAAGCTACGAAGAGGAGTATAAATCTATATAGAATGTGGAAAGAACTGTTTCCTAATACCTAGTGATTGAGGACCCACACCTTCCATCATCAGCTCAGCAGCATAACAATATGATTTTCAGAAGCAAATGCCAATATAAGTTCAGAAAATATGTAAAACGCGGTACATTTGCCTATAAAATTTGAGGGTTCCCCTCGATTTCTCCAGGATCCCATCATCAGACCCTGATATCCTCATCATGGTACCAATCCGGGAGTATCTCCTTTCGAATAAAAAAATAATAATCAAAATCGGTTCATAAATGGCGAAGTAATCGGCGAACAAACATAAAAAAAAAAAAAAAAAATCTGGTCGAATTGAGAACACTCCTTTTTTTGAAGTCGGTTAAAAATTATTTTATTTTACGAGTTTTAGAGATAAGTAGACCTGGCAAAGATGCCTCTCGGATGAGGAAGCGACGGTTACTGTATTATTCTTCGTATTTCCGGTATTTCTATTATAGTACGATATTAAATAGGCTCAACCATATGTAACCTTACATTGTTCTTAAAATCCTGCGAAAGACGATGGTCTTCAATTCTACATCTCAAGAAAGACTCAAACGTTCACGCCGAATATCCCTGAAGGGGTTAGCAGAGGTAGTAATACTTCTGAATATCACGTGACATTGTCACCTGTTGTTCAGAGTACCCACGATTTGCTCAGGCAGTGTTCTCACGTTATACAGGGCAGGCCTATCGGCGTTTTGAACAAATACACTGTCACATGATTGTGAGTTTCGACAGTCCCCTCGATTTCCTGGGATGCCATCATCAGATCCTGGTCTCATAGTACTTTCTCGGTAACAATAACATAACAAAAGAAATGTTTAGTGAACCTGTACTTCTCTTCATAAAAGCTACGAAGAGGAGTATAAATCTATATAGAATGTGGAAAGAACTGTTTCCTAATACCTAGTGATTGAGGATCCACACCTTCTATCATCAGCTCAGCAGCATAACAATATAATCACCAAATCAGCGCTCTAGTAAGTGAGCTACCAGAGCTCACTTACTAGAGCGCTGGTAGCTCTCAATCAAATCGCCGAGGAAGTGGATATATTCTCGTGCAGACTGGGAGACTTCACTAATGCATCACACAGATATTTATGTTATTTTAAAAATGTATAGTTTGTTATTTTTAGATTTCAACTCATTGTTATTATTATTTGTAAATAGTATAATTAGTTGGTAAGTAAAATGTAATCGCATTAGGTTTTACCTGTTAAGATTATGTTTTTAAGTTAAATAAATAAATAAATAAATAATTTTCATAAGCAAATGCCAATATAAGTTCAGAAAATATGTAAAACGCGGTACATTTGCCTATAAAATTTGAGGGTTTCCCTCGATTTCTCCAGGATCCCATCATCAGACCCTGATATCCTCATCATGGTACCAATCCGGGAGTATCTTCTTTCGAATAAAAAAATAATAATCAAAATCGGTTCATAAATGGCGAAGTAATCGGCGAACAAACATAAAAAAAAAAAAAAAAAATAATATATACCGGTCGAATTGAGAACACTCCTTTTTTTTTTGAAGTCGGTTAAAAATACAATCTTAATAGCTCGGCTCTGATTTTAATACACATCATATAACAAATGGGAGCGAATTAAGAATTCAAAAGAGGGTTCTTGGGGAGATCACTCTGAAGTAGTTTTACTACGGGACCAACTTTATTTTTCTTTTCTATTTACAGTATTTAAATAAGTTAAAATGTAATGAGTTTATAGCCTTAATATCTCAATCAGCCTGAATGAAGGCATATGTATAACTACAACACAAAATCCAAAGCTCTAAAACTAATACTCACGAAGTTTGTGTAATCGAGTACACAATGATTAACAATGAGTAATCCTGCCAGTCCCACGGGCATAACAATAGTCAAGGTCGCAGATTATATTGTTTGTCATAAACGATGTTCCGACTGAGTGCTATGATTATGAAACTTATTATTTGTATACCGATGTATGTCTTGATGAATATTATATTGCAACTAGCTGAACCGGCAATTGTTGTGGAAAAGATTTTCAAGGTCACCCAAAAAATATTTAGTAAACCGTTTAGTTAGTTTCTCTGTCTGTACACACGACTTTCAACCAAGAAAGGGGTAGGCAGCCATCTCTTTGACACTGACAGAGTATCGTATGCTTTTTTATCTCATTCTAACCGACAGTAACGATAAAATAACGTTTGTGCTAGGCCTATATGTCCATAAGTTTGATGTCTTCTATTCAAACAAAAAAAAATCTTTTCGTGAACGCATTCTACTTTAAACTGCTATGTAAAAAAATATGTATAATAATTATTGATCTTCGTATTTAGGATAATTAATAACTAAACTCTATATGTTATTATAAGTTATTCATATTGAGAAAATGGGTGAGCTTTTCTTACATTACTTTTTAAGTCCTATCATCGGAGGTCCGAAAAAATTTCACCAACATAAAAAATTCAAGTCATAAATGTTGAAAAATATAATCATCTAAATTCATAATATCACTAATTATACACTTTGTATTTAACAAAATTTGTTTAAATATATTTGTTTATACTAATGACCGACAATTTAATAATTTCAATAAATAACTATAGAATTCATAAATGTTTTTTAGTGTAATATTTAAAAAAATCCATCAATTATATGTGTTTTTATCTATATTTGCTTGCTTGTTTGCATGCTTGCTTGCTTGGGGGGTTGCGCCCCCTGCTCGGGTGAGTCGCAGGCAAAGAAAAGTCAGGTCACATTTAGCTAGGTTAGGCTAGGTTAGATTATGTATAAAACGAGCGAGCGAAGCGCAGCGGAGCGAGCACCTTAAATGCATGATGAATGCATATTTGCATGCATGTTTGCTTGTTTATTGTAGAAACGATATTAAATAATATGACCATTGAATGTTATGAAGAAATAAGATCTTGAAAAAATTACAGTTTTAAAAAGATTCTTGGTTGTAACAGTATTAATACAACAATTATGATCACTAACTAATATGAATCCCGTTGGTAGTATTAAAAATGTATGAATAAATAAAGTATGAAAAATAAAATTATGAAGAGTGATTATTATGAACACAAATCGTTAGTAAGACGACAAATAAGATTTAGAATTTTATGTGAGCCAATATGGACCCTGAGAAAATACATAGTCCCTAAATATAAACTAAAATTAATAACAAACACAATCTCCAAGCTCTATTTTAAGCTTCACAATTGTCGACAGCTTTAAGCCGATTGCGCTTTGATATCGTCTTGACTAGCTTTTGGAGCTTTTGAATCTAACACAATAAAATCATAGTTTCAGAGCGAGAGAGGTAATATTCCATTCTCATTTTCACTTGAACACAAACTTTGACCAAATGTTTTTGAATAAATATGTGTATGTATATTTTGTATGTATAATTTTCATTGATTTAATGCATGATTTCATTTTAAACATGATATTCCAGTGGGTAGAACACCCGCCCCAAAACAGAAGGGCATGAGTTCCAATCCTGGGACGGGCCTACACCAATTTGTCTTTTCTAAAGTCACATGTGTGGTTAATTTATCATGGTTGCTAACGGTGAGGGAAAACATCGTGAGGAAACCCACATGGCTGAGTTGTACTTAGTCATGTGACAGTGTATTCGTACAAAACGGCGATAGGCCTGCCCCCTATCACGTGAGTACACTGTCTAAGCAAAACGTGGGTACCTTCTCTGGTAACTAGATGGCGCTTGCCATGTGAGTTCAGGAGTATTGGTACCTCTGCCAACCCCTTCGGGGCGTGAACGTTTATGTTATGTTATGTTATGTTTCATTTTAAAATAGTTTTATGCACTCCTTGTCTAGAACAAGAGTGCGAAGTTATCGTAAAATGTTTGAAATATTTTGATTAACGTTTTAATATAATAATCATAGATATATAACATTTCGTTTGTAATTAGCATTACCACGTGGTGTTCAGTGCACCCACCTTCTACCCAAACATTATCAGTATACCCAAGACAATAAGGACAAGAATCAAAGCTTTTTAAAAAAAATAAGAAAAGTCAGAAAACTTCTGCATTTCCAGCGAACTTCCGACCGAGGTTTTAATTATTTAACAGTATGCTTTTTAAACGTTATCAAGCTTCAGATTCCGATTTTATATTTAAGCTCAAGAAGAACTTCGAAATAAAAGGAGCCTTCGAAAGAGTTATAGCACATTTTCATTGTTGAATAAAACAATACTACGAATCCAGGCAAGCCCGGATTTAGCCAGATTATTTTGCTCCAAACCAACCATTATCGGATATAACCGGATAAGTCCGGATAAAACTGATTTTCTTATAACATTTGATGACAGTATAATACCACAATGTTCAGGATTTTATTATTCTGTCGTCTTTTCCATTTGTAAAGAATCAGATACATTTAAGATTTTGGAAGTATTTCTGAAAAGAAAATCAAAGTATTTCTGACAAATGAAAGGATGTAGGGTTTTTTTAGTTGTACCCTTTATTTACTATTCCATTATCACCACATTTTTCAGGATAGTACAATGTATATGTTAACAGGGAGAGTGTTAAATTTCGAAGACTGTTATATATTATGATAATAAATATCCTACTATTAGTAATTGCTAAAGCCACAATCAATATAAAAATATAATTAAAGTATATATTTGAATGCAATACTATTTGATTGCTCGGAATTAATAAATAATACAAAAAAAATGCCCTAGTTTAGCTTTCTGCCTTTATACTTTAGCTTTCTGCCAATCTAAGTCTCGTTAATCAGTCCAGCCGTTTCAGAGATAAGCTGGAACAAATAGACAGACACACGACGAAGCCAGACACGACAACCAATCAAAACCAACGAAGCCAGAAATAAGTAACACACAGATAGGTTGGTGGTTGCAGCAATTCTCGACAGTCGAAGGTCGGCTGGAAGTAGCACAACGTAACAAAGATGTCTATCAAAAGCAGCCACTGTTGATCTCACTTTAATTGCTTTCGAGCCGTTTTCGACGGATCCAACACTGCCAGTATCTATCTACTAACAATTAGATCCACTGCCGGTAGGGTTGTCAATCATTTCGTTTTACGGAGGCAGATACAAAAGAAACACAGAGTTTTTGAATAGATAATGGTATTACATATATACACGCCATTAGTAACCATTAGGGTAGGCATATACTATCGATCGCCACTTTGTAGATTTTGGCAAACCTTTTGATCTTAATCTACATTCATCAATATTTTCATGCATACTTTTTTTTTTCTTCAACTACGGAGACCCGCCTTTTTAAACACTTTCTCTTGTTATTCGCACATTTCAAGTAGAGTAGTATTAATAACAGTAAATATTTTTCTTCCTCATAAAATGACAGTGTATTTCGCAAAGACGAGGGTCATGACAAATAAAAATTGTGTATGTACTGATATGTAATGAACGGATGATGAAGATAGGGGCGGGTTGTTTTAACAGGGGCAAATGACACAATAAATTTCTGTTTTATTTTCGCTGAGACGAAAAACAAATCCATTACATTTTTCATTAAAAGTAACTTAGCTGGAGCGTCAAATTAAATTTTACCGGATCTATTGCCGTGTAAATAAAGAAAATATACACAAAAACATACAAATAATAACATTGTATGTTGTACAAAAGTAAAGCCTAAAAACATCAGTTGCCAACCCTACATCACTCGTAGGCCCCAAGGCACTACTTTCTCTGTTTTTTTATCAATCGCCCTAGAAGCTTTTTCAACTTGCGTTGTTGTGGCTTCAAAACAGCCAACATGCCTCATTCCATATTTAAAGAAACAGAGATATTATTGTTACACTGGAAGTTCACCGTAGATAAGTATGGGATGCAAATGAGGCTAAAATGGAAATGGCAATGTCGCTAAAGAATAAGTAGGACTTTATAAATGTAAGAATTTTATACATTTAAGTGGTATAGTACTTGGGTGATGGGTCTCCACTCTCCAGCGACATCACCCAACGCGCTTAAAATACCCACACCCTTAGTCGCGTTCGTGGTATTCTAATCAGACAATGCATAGTCATATAGAAACAAATATGAGTATCTCAATAAACGGTAACTAGAAAAATAAGCATAGCTCAAAGACAATGTCTAAATAATTCACCAACTTCCCAACAAACTCATATTAACCCGAAAACTAAACTAAAGCTTTTATCAACAGTTTCAAAAGGGCTTGTTTTCCCTCAGCGACATAATCCTGGTCTAAAAATGTCTTCACTAAGAGCTGAAAATAGTTGTGTCTGTCTTACTGCAAGCAAAGTGGGCCGAGACTCGTTTGTAGGAAATAGACGCAATCTTGAAAAGAGCTTTGACTGAAGATTTTATGCAGACATTTTCTCGGAAAGAATTTGATGACTGTTTTCAACATTTACGTTTAAAGATTAGGAGGTGGAATTAGGACTAATTTTCATTTTGATTGCTAAAAGCATCGTTCATGGTTCTGAGCAGATTATGTTTAAAGTTGTGAAGTATTGGAATAGCACTTACTAATTTTGTCCTAAGTCTTGTAAGTGAAGATTTAGGGTTTAGCGATTTTCAACGGTTGTTGGGCGATGTGGCTGGATTGGAGCCGCACATAAAATTATCCTTTTCATGTTATAATTTGATGCAGTAGCTTCAAGTGTAGCAAATAGAAAAGTCTTTCCTCTTTATAGCATAGGCGATAAGGTCAACGAACTTATAGTAAAAATGCTTAAGTCAGTGGTCACAATATATAACAAATTCCTTTCAAACAGTTGGTATCGCTTGTCAGATAATTTGGCTCTCTGCCAACCGACTCCACGATTAGACTTACACAGCGACAGAGCCAACTAAGGGTTAGCCCTAAGGGCTAGCATTTCAGGAATTTTAAAGAGATCCCATCACATAAAAGAAGACTTACACTCACTTAAGAACAGCCGAGGAAAGAGTATATTAGAAAATTACGTGTTTTTTTTACTTTGCGTTCAGAGTACCCACTCTTTAGCAGTATATTCACGTGCTTTTTATTTATCTTTATCTTGATATATGTCAGGCCCAAAAGATTTTATCCCAAAAAAAATACTTGAATGTTGAGTGGGGGAAGTTTGATATCAAAGTCACCTTTTTTGACATGAACGAGAAGAAATTAGTCAGTGCTATTCTAGGCCTGGTTGCTATGAAAAGAGCCAACATAATAATAAATAAATCCGGACATATATTACACATATCAAGTAAGCCCCAAACTAAGTACACATATAAATAACATCCGAGACTAAGAAACAATCATTTAAGCTCATCACAAAAACGTTGCTCTCTGCGGGGATCGAACCCGCAACCTCCGGACCGAGAAGCTAGTCACCTATCCACTCGGCCTAAGAACGTCGTCAAACATAGCCATATCTTCGCTTCGCTTCGCTAGCAAGCGGACCTAACCGCGAATAACCCTTGACGGGCATTGCCATCGCCAACGTCATCCGATTACGCGATATTTTCGCATTTAAGTCAATCACTTCACTTTAATTGCTCGTCTACTGAACCGTAAATAATGCGACTTTCCTACTTTGACGGTTATTGCGGTCTTTCTGGGAAGTGACAGTGACGTAATGTAGTATGAAATGACTTAAGCGTTCATCTGACTCAGGAAGTGAGGTGATAGTATTTGAGTAATTCTAATTGACCATTATCAGGCTAGTTTCTAAGATACTAATATGCCTTTACTTCCAACGAACGCCCATAGCTTGAGACCTATGAAAGCGATTATGTCTAGAGAGAAATGAAAATCTGACCAAAAACTCATACAAAAAAAATCAGTATCTCACTTCTCACGCGACATACTCGCTCTCACAAGCCTTAGCTTACCTTAGCTGATTACATTTGGTTGGATCTATATCTCATATTATTGTAATATGGATGGAAATAGTATGTAGAAGATAAGGGTGAGAGAAGATTCCGATTTTGTGGAAATTATGTTTCCTATGTGAAGCTGCGTGGTCTTAGAATAGCAATACCCCATTTCTGCCTATGCGTGATCATAAGAGGCGACTAAAAGTTAAGGGGCTTTTCAAGTGATTTACATTGAGTTTAAGTATTCATTTCGTAAGTAAAATAGTGTCCATATCTACAAAATCCAATTGAAGCGTATGTAACCTGACGAAATTGGACATATCGATTTCCGATTATTACGTTTCCGCTCCGTCACGGGAATCTCGAATGAGCTCGAATATTCGATATCCTTACCAATAACACACCTGTCTGGTAAATCACATTTAAATTTACTACATCTTACGTTAAATTTGGATTTAGTATATAGTGTAGTCAAAAAGGCAGGCGTCCGAATTGTGAACAATAAAAATAATATACATACATATATATCATTAACCTAAATTTCAGAAGGGGTGAGGAGTTATTAAAGAAATCGTAGATATTTTCAAAAATATCGCTACCGATACTGGTAGTAAACTGGGGTGCGGCGCGGGGGTCCACTACTAATAAATAAGAGTACATATACAATTATACACCGCGTACAAGTACGTATACGGGTACATATATATGCCGTGTAGTGCCGGCTTAGAATATCACTACCCCTTTAAACCCACGGGTGTCGTAAGAGGCGACTAAGAGTATGGGGCTTTTTAAGTGGTTTTTTGGCCATGCGGTTGGAGACCCGTCACCAACGATGCTTTATTTCTATCATCTTGTCCCCCCTGTCAACTTACAAATGCTGCTGAGCGTTTTCCAGCTCTAAAGCTCTGACTACCATTTTTGTGATTTATAGGAGTATATGTATAGATAAGCTGTGTAGTGTCGGCTTAGAATAGCACTCACTACCCCATTTCTTCCAGTGGGTGTACGTAAGAGGCGACTAACGGTATTGGGGCTTTTTAAGGAATTTTTGGGCGATGCGGTTGGAGACCCATCAGCTTTATTCTACCATCTTTTCTCCACTCAACTTCCAAAAGTAGCTGAGAAATTTCTAATTTCTCAGCTCTGGCTACCCCTTTTAGGGATTTATAGCCGTGAGTATATGTATGTATGTATGTATAGACAGATCAAACTTCACTCAAAGTACAATCATGCCCTGTGGTACAGGATACCAACTCATAGCAACCATAATTACACACATACAATTACAGATGAGCCTTGACGGTCGGACGAATGAAGACCTTGAAAAAACCATACAGTAACTGCCTGTATCGGTTAATAATACAGAGGCGAGGCAGGATACAGGTATGTTCCGATTTGCAATGCGCAATAGATCAAAAGTAGTAGAGGTTTTGATGTAGTGTAGGCTTAGAATAGCACATAGACCTCACTAGTTTAAGCCAAGCGCTTAACCGCGAGACCATGGAGGCAGTCCCATCACTAACAATCCTTTATTTTGTAATATTTACTCCATACTTCTACGCGTAGGTATCTTCCAATTCTTCCAATTTTGTCATGAATTTTTAACATAAACATAACATAAACGTTCACGCCGTTTATCCCCGAAGGTGTTGGCAGAGGTACCAATACTTCTGAACTCACATGGCAGCACCATCTAGTGTCCAGAGAAGGTACCCACGTTTTGCTTAGACAGTGTACTCACGTGATAGGGGGCAGGCCTATCGAAGAAGAAGAAGAAGAAGAAGAAAATACATTTATTTCCATTAACTGCTACACAAAACAAATATCTATCGCCGTTTTGTACGAATACACTGTCACATGACTAAGTACAACATTGATAACAACCATGATAAATTATATATGACTTTAGAAAAGACAAATTGGTGTAGGCCAAACTCAGGATTAGAACTCACGCCCTTCTGTTTTCGGGCGGGTGTCCTACCCACTAAACTATCATGTCGCTTTGAATTTTTAACTTTGAACTTATTATGTCTTTTTGGCTACCACTTATCAAATTTAATAACATCTGTCTTGCAACTTAAATGACATCATACCTCACATATATCCACCGAAGGGCTTCAGTCTGACTTCATAACGTTAATTAATCGCCTGTTACAATGCCCGCGGGAAGAAAGGCAGTAGTGCTATTATAAGCCAACACTACATTAATCAAACCGGTATAGCACTAGCGATGAATAGTCCCTGCTTACCCCAAAGGCAATTCAAGTCGTGAGTTAAGTAAGTTATTGATGACCGACAAATTAAAACAAACATTGTCTCGCCACTTAATTAGCTGGCATTATGAATAATCCACTTAGCATTCGCCCTTGACTTTGCTCGGGTTCATGACTCACTGTACGTGTGTCTGTCGCGTTTTACTACTATTGTGATTACGATTTATTTGTGTGTTGTGAATTGTTATTATTTTAGACATCGCAGACCGGATGGCGTATGGCTTTCTTTGGCGAATTCTTCTAACTCGATATCCATATCAATCCTGTCTTGACAGTGTATGTAATCTACCCATACTCACGGCTATAAATCCTTACCTTAGGTAGTTAGGGTGCTCACTGACTGATAACTTATATGATTTTGTATACTAACATAGGCTAGGGTAAAATCGTAACTAACACTATGGAACCCTGTTGTCTGATTAAATAAATAATAATAAAAATAATTAGCCAGAGTTTCTAATTAATGCCTCAGCCACTTTTAGACGTTGTTAGTTTGGGAATAAGATGGTATAAATAAATCCCTTACGCCCGATTTCTGCATTGAGTATTCCAGCTGAAAACAACATAAGTATCGTTCTGTCTCATTGAAATCTTAACAACTGAATGAGACTGAATACTCAATTCAGAAATCGGGGCGTGAATGAGACAAAACGATACTTAAGTCGTTCTCAGCTTGAACACTCAATTCAGAAATTGGGCGTTAGGCGCCTTACACAACACCCTTCGGACGATATAGTAGTAATATTGCAATCCGTCCCATACTACGCAGCCTTAAATAATTAACGAGTGATTAAGTAAGAAAAAAAAATATCAGATAATGAAAACAAACATAATCGTTAAGAACTATAATTAAAATCTTTAAACCTAGATATCACTACAATAATTATGGAACTAAACTTATCAGCCCTTCCTCAGTTACATACAGATACGTGGCCTTTAAATCTCAATGATTTCTGACTCGATAATTTTAAAGTGTCATCACCCTATTTAGAATGCGTTTCCAGGCTAGTATTTCTTCACCAGACATCTACCAAAATATCCAGCAGACAAACAAACCCGTCTAATTTCGAAAACGTCAAACAAAGCGCGGCCAGAGCCGTTGCAAAACGTCATTGTTACAAAGGAAGAGCGTGACGTCACAATAGCTGGACGTTACGTCTCGGTTTGGAAACCGATACTGATGTTTGTCTGTTTAACGTACGCTTTAGCCTGTGTTTGCATATTACCTGGAAAGAAGAAAAGAATGTTGTTATTATTTTAATAACTTGACTTCGCGCGCAAAAAAAAAATGAGGGAAGAGGGTAAAAAAAGGAACCAAAACGTTTCTTTGGAAAAAAATGATTTACTATACAAAATTGTAAACTTTCCGAAGAAGAGCGTTGCTAAAGGAGAAGCTGTTAAATTAAGTAATGTTAATAATATGGGGAACTTCATCAGTCCCATATCCCTTCACTACCTCGTATATTACCCTGGGTAGTTGGATATAAGTTAATTAAATTAATAATTAAATTAAATTATTTATTTGCAAAAAAGTATACATGATATTTGAGCAATGGCTCCGCACTAGGCCTGGCCTGTACTGCGGACGCCTACAGTGTTTTACAAAAGCTTTGTTGTTGATTTTACAAAAATAAATAAATTCATTGTTATTATTTTTCTTATATACATAATATGTCTAAAACTTATAACTAACATTAGAATATAATTTACTAGTGACCCGCCCCGGCTTCGCACGGGTGCAATACAAAATATACCTACTACAGAATGTCGTTATACACAACGTTCACAGCTTTTTTGTCATTAGCCAATACAAACATGTTTTGCTTAGACGTTACTCTTGACAGCGCGACATATAATTGGCCATGTGAAAAACACTCAACACTCAAGTTAGTTTTAGTAAAGAATAAAAATGGTTATGCTGGGTTATCCCTAAGAGACAGACATATACCATCGCGGACTTTTTTGTTGAACTTTTTAAGGTGAACAATACTGTAGTACATTATTTTGGTCTATCTCGTAGGGTTCAGCCAGCGTTTGCAATATAAGCGCAAAAAAACGTGCTTATTTACGACATCACATTAGAAACCTTTAAATTTATCAGTGTTTCTCTACTATATTATGCATTTATTATACATACAAACCTTCCTTAAGAATCACTCTATCTATTAAAAAAAACCGCATCAAAATCCGTTGCGTAGTTTTAAAGATCTAAGCATACATACGGACATACAGCGAAAGCGACTTTGTTTTATACTATGTATTGATATATAACGAGTTTGTACCAGGAACAATTTATTACTATTATCTAACTAAGTATAATAAGTAACTAAGTAGTTGGTATCTAGGAGCCTTCCTATGTATTACCTAGAAGGAAAAGCCAAAGTTAGAGAATCAGAAATAGCTGGGTCACTTATAAAACTGGAGATGGAAGAGTGATCAAATTAATCTATACATTGTCGTACTATCACTTAAAAAATCCCATTTATTATACCAACGTATACTAACTTATAGCACTGCAGCTCTCGAAATGGGATAGCGCTAATCTAAACTAAAATATCACGCTGCTGCTGGTGTGACGCTTATGATGTCGCTGGTTTAGGCGCTGACTGAAAATCAGTGTTGTGAGGTAAAACTTACAACTTTTGCTGAGTCAGTGCCTTTTTGCTGTTGGAGGGCACAACATCCCAAAATTTTATTATTACTGTTTTTGTTTTTTTTTTGTACTGATGTGCTTCTGTTTGTGTTTTTTTTTTTTTAATTTTTTTTCTGTCTTTAGTTAAATGATATCTTTTTTAGTTTCTCCATTAGTGTTCTCAAAAAAAATTGTGTTTATACTGGTTTTTTGTAAATTTGGTTCCACTTGCTGTGAGTATTTTGTAAATTTTTGTGCCTTTAATAGCGAATAAATAACTTTTCTTTCTTCTTTCTATTCTAAACCAACCCTACACAGCAATAAGCTACTAACGTAAATTTAAATATGACGGGCATACTTAGTAATTAGAACATAAACATGACGATTTAAAGTCCCCTCTAAAGCTAACATCTTAAGTTGACGACGGATAAAAGCTTTTAAGATAAAAGCTGTGCCCATAAAAGTTCGCGTCTAATTATCATCTTGTAGCTTTCATTATGAAGCCTTAGCTTGACTGTTGACCTGGTTAGCCTTAAGGCTTTGAGTAATTATCCGTGTTAGTACGTCGTGACGTGAAATTGAAGCATCAGTTGAAAGGATAGGCAGGTGAGAGGACTTGTAGCAGGAACGTTGTCAACCTGGTTTTATAATGATGTTCTCATTAATTTTGTGAGATGGAAGAAGATACATTTTTGTTCTGTTTGATTCAATTTTCTTAATTAGTATGAAAGTGTTTGATTCTATTCTAACTTTTCGCGCTGCAATTTGCAAGTTAGAAATGAGTTTGTAAAGATAAGTTATTTTCATCCTACTGTTCTTTTTGTAGATTTTAATAATGGCAAATAATAGTAACCTTAAACCTTATGCGGTATATAGGAGTGCTATTCTGAAATGGCTTGTATTTAAACGCCTACCAAAATATGTTATATTTAATGTTGACGTTCTATGAAAATAATATTTGGTGAGCAAAACATCCATTTTGGGAAGCAACATTTAGGAATCGAACCAAGAACTATTCCAAAAAAAGCACATTCTTTCCTTTCAAGCTTCGACATTCTCAATAAAAAGGAACCTTTAAACGTTTCCCGTGAACTCAAATTACTCCCAACTTTCCTCTCAAAGTCAAAATCTCACACGAATCCTGAATGGCAAGTAGCAATCGGAGGCTTTACGGCAACGTAATAAAGTTCAAATTTGCATGACAAAGTGTTTATTTCCATTACCCATTTTGCACTTTTTGCTTTGAAAAATCGGGTTAAGTCTCTCTTGAGCGTTTGTTTGTTGAGCTTTTGATGTGTTTCACTCGTTTCAAAGGTTATTTTTACTAAAAAGTGGCTAGATATGCAAATACAACCTGGCAGTATAGCACGTGTAAAATAGATGATTTTTAGGGCATCTAATATCTTATCTGGTTCAAAGAATATCTTTGGCAATACAACGTGGCAATGCTGCAAGCATGCTAGGCACTTTAACACCAGATATGACAAGGGGCGCGTATTGTGACTTGCAAATATCTATACTTATAATAAATCTGTAGAGAGGTCAATTCTGTACATGAAATATATTTTCAAAATAACTATCAGGTGGTGATTAGGGATCGATACTGATGCCAAAAATGCAATCAGTAAAATTTTTGTCTGTCTGTCTGTCTGTCTGTCGGTTTGTATGTTCCTTATGGAAACAAAAACTACTCGACGGATTTTAACAAAACTTGGTACAATTATTCTACATACTCATAGGCAGGTTTTGTATACTTTCCAGCAGAGTAGTAAAGGGGAATTTTGGGAAAACGGGAGAAGTTACTCCATTTTTTAAGCTTCCGTCGCGTGTGCAGCCTTAATGGTTAAACTTACATAGAAATCATGTATCACGGAAATATTCTTCATAAAATTATCTAAAAAAAATCCTCAACAGTTTATGTCTATCTTTTACAGTTGACTCACAATAAAACGTGTAATTCCTGATAGCTTAGCAGTTCGGAACATTCTGATTGTATTTGTTTACTCTTACGTTTGTAAACCTCTCACTCATCCCTAATTTCAATAAGGTAACATCATTACCTATTCAATAAAAAAAGAATCATAGAAATCGGTAGAGAAACACCGAAATTATACATAAAATAAGCCATCGCGCCCGTGACCAAAACCGAATCGTTACTAATTTACTTATAAAATACTAGATGGCGCCAGTAGTTGCATCCTACAACACGTAATGATTTATTTTTTAGATTGTTATAAATACTTCATAGCGTTTTATTCCAAAATTTGCTATTAAACGGAAAAACTGAACCGTTCATTAAAGCTTATTCAAAATCACCAAACTACACTGTTTAGGGAGTGCTATAAATTTAATAAATTGAAAACATTGCGCTGAATTTCACAATGCTTGAGCAGTGACTGAAGAAAGAAACCTCAGATATTTAAAAAAACAACGCTACCCGTGCGAAGCTGGGACGATTCACTAGTTTATTTATTTATTTATTTATTTATTTTATTTTCTTAGGAAGATTTACAGACAAAAGTATACAATATAGAGGTAAATAAGTTAGTAAATAAGTTGTAAATTGCATTGTAAATATAAGTATATTTTTCATTAATGATATTATTTCGATAAAATTATACATTATGTGAATTGTAAAATAATCAGAATTCACAAGATCGGGCTGCGATATATCCGGTGCTGGTAAAAAGGCAACCGGTACGTAAAAAAATACATACAATATCAAACGAATTTTATAAGC
Organism: Bedellia somnulentella; assembly: GCA_963576735.1. Taxonomy (NCBI): domain Eukaryota; kingdom Metazoa; phylum Arthropoda; class Insecta; order Lepidoptera; family Bedelliidae; genus Bedellia; species Bedellia somnulentella. The sequence goes on along the minus strand of OY755187.1, from coordinate 15,149,047 downwards.
TATTTATAATACTGTAAAAATATGAAACATATGAATAAAACGAGAAAAAAACAAGGAAACCTGGTAATCAGGCATTTATACTTTTTCAGCTAATACTTTGAAACATAAAATGAGGAAATTCTGATTCTGAAGATTTGGCTGCCCCTTTTAGGGATTTATAGCGGAGATTATGTGCATTTAGGAACATAAAATTTAATTAATTTTATATTGCAATCTTATAGAACAAATATTAAAAGCGGACAAGTGTAAATCGGCTTGGTCATTCAGAATTCCGTACACTTTCATTCAGTTTCATTCATAAACGTTTAATATATTTTTTAACTTTAATTTTGAACTGTGATTCTTTAAGGCTTTAGTGTTTATGAGGTTTAGAGGTCTATATACTTAAGAATATTGTTATTTTTTTTACTTGAAACGAAAGAGTTCCGTTTTGATCATATGAAGCACGGAACCCTAAAAATGCTGTTTATAAACCGAACACTACAACATCAATAACTGTTTAAATGACAAGCTATGTCCAAAATCCACAATAATCCCATAAAACGGTACCTAATCAAATTAAGAAACAAACAATACGTGGGATCCCCGACCTTTGACACGCGCACGAGTCGGCAACGTCGCATTTCCGTGATCTACAAAGATCGATCAATGAGATACATAGAGTACCGTTAAGTGACATCTTTGTCTTGTGATTGGAAGAGCGGCAACGTCGCTTGTGTCGTTTCACGTTTTGATAGTTACTAAGGAAAACATTTTCACGTTTAACTGGCAGTCATTCATAAATGTATGTGCTAGTGAATCGTTTTACTACGAATAGTAAAAAACACTACCTATGACGAATTCTCCATTTCCAAGCAATACATTATTTTTAATATTTGTTGCCTAACCGCATCTTAAACTTAATATAAGTTAAACACTTAAAACATAAACTTAACCATACGAAATATTTCCTGAGACTAACTAAGAAATTAACTGTGTAGTGTCGACGTAGAATAGCACTACCGCCACTACCCCATTTCTTGCTGAGGGTGGCAGACGTAGCGATTAAGATAACATCATCACACCACATCAATAGTATACTTTAATTGGATTAGAGAATCTTATAATTGTTATAATTGGCAATTCTACGAATATTAATAATTGTAAATGTTGTAATATTTTTATATTATTAAACTTTTTTAAATGTATAAATTCCAATCCATAGATTCATAATAACCAATAGCTGTACTTAGTTCAGGTGCAGTCGACACCAAATAAAGTAAACTTATCAGAAAGAAAGGAAATTTATCAGAGGTTGTTAAGCTGTGTGGCTCCAGACCCAGCCATCTCCGCCCCAAACTACTTCCATGAGTAGCTAAGAAATTTCTCATTCTGAAGTTCTGGTAACCCCGGTTTGGGATTAATAACCATGAGCTTGTATGTAACGTAGAAATCTTCACTACACTAAGGCCATAGATAGTCTCTGCCTATCGCAACGGGAACTCATATGCAATATTTCGTACGTATTGACAGAATAGTTAGCTTGTTTGTAATTGCCGTTTACATTGCAGAGAATGTTAACAAACGTACACTATACAGCAAAAAGCCAGTCATGATATAAATGCACATTGAAAACAATTAGACGCGATATAGGCCTGTAATTGTTGCATATCTTATTTTAATTGTTATGAGGGTATTGTGCTATGTTATTTAACTATGTCTATTGTGGGTGACACCTCAGGAAATATCTCTAGTAATGTAAATTCGTAGACGATTCTTTATTAATTCCCCGTGTATTCGTGTGACGACGTTATTAACGACGGAAGGTACGAGTACATATGGCCCATTAAAATTGAAAAGACGGATATTTCATTTCTAGAATATTAATCTTATATAACGAGTAATGAATTTAACTGTCATATTTCCAAACTCTCAAATTTAATAAAGAAAGAAAGAAAATATTTATTCGCTGCTTTCAAAAATACAACATTCACTAAATAAAAAGTACAGTTAAGTAGTATACACGCAAAACAACATACTAATTAATAAAAAAAGTCTGGCAACGAAAAGGAAACTCAACATCCATTTGCAAATTCCGTTACTAAAAAAAATAATTAAAAAAGTAGATATAATGGGATCATCTGAGAACCAAAATAAAATAAAGAAAAATTTGACAGATTACTTCAAAAAATCAAATAAACATTAAACATACTCGTTTTTAAATTTCATAAAAGTCTCTATTTCAATTCGCTAAAATATATATGTAAGTTTAATAGCAAATCCAAGTTAGGATAAACATAACAAGTAACAGCTGCCTCAAAATGTAACATAAAACGATTTGAATAGAACTTATCAATATAATTCATGAGTAAGAATACAATAGAGCATGATTGGCGCGTTAGTGCAAAATACAACTTGCGTTAGTGTCGCGAACACAGGTTTGGAAATACGCGACCCACTTCAAGTTTCACTGTATAAGACACTAGTTCACCGCCGAAATTTCATTATCGATTAAGTACATACATACATAGTATTTTCTAAGATTTTCACGATTGCGCATTATAATTCAAACAACTATTGATTTTCGGATATTTTAATCGCGTGTTATTACATTATTTTTAAAGCCCGACGTTTCGAAAACTTTTCAGTTATCATGGTCACGGGAAGACTTAATTATTACATACATACATATTCTCACGGCCATATATCCCAAAAACGGGGCAGCCAGAGCTCAAGTCACACATTTGGAAGTTGATACAAGTGTGTTGCCGACTTTGCCGTGTAGTGCCGGCTTAGAATGTCACTTCCCCTTTCTGTCGTAAGAGGCAACTAAGGGTATGGGGCTTTTTAAGTGGTTTTTGGATAATGCGGTTGGAGACCCATCACCAACGATACTTTATTTGTCTCCTATCAACGTCCAAAAATCCATTTAGTATTTCCGAAGATAAGCCCTTAAAGACAAAGAAACTGTAACGACGCGTTATCAATACACAATGACGCGCACTACTTAGAAACGCTGACAGTGCAAGAAAAATCACATTCCACACCAACACGAAACCAAGCAATATACGTCACACTCGTCATCAAGACTCGCCGTACAAATCCTACATCGCGGTATCGAAGTTTGTAAAATACTTAGCATATATAGAAGTTCCAACACGTTACACGACGTTATACAGTTAGATGTGATCCACAGGCACACCAACGCTTGGCGGAAGATCTTCCCTTTTCCTTCACATTGGCGACCATCGACTACAGAACACGATAGAGTCTTTCTATGTAAGAGAAGTCATTTAGATTGGCCAGACAAGTAAGATTAGAGAGGAGTTCAAAGGAGTGTTTATTTATTTATTTAACTGAGTAACTGGATAAAATCTCAATCAAATCAAGAGAAACTAAGTTACAAAACTTTACATACGTATAGCATAACATAACATAAACGTTTACGACGAATATCTCCGAAGGGGTTGGCAGAGGTACTAATACTTCTGAACATCACATGACTTTGTCACCCGGTGTTCAGAGTACCCACGTTTTGCATGGACAGTGTACTCACGTGATAGGGGGCAGGCCTATCGCCGTTTTGTACGAATACACTGTCACATGACAAGTAAAACTCAGCCATGTGGGTTTCCTCACGATGTTTTCCCTCACCGTTTACAACCATGATAAATTAACCACACATATGAATTTAGAAAAGACAAATTGGTGTAGGCCCAACCCAGGATTGGAACCCTTCTGTTTTCGGGCGGGTGTTCTACCCACTGGACTATCATGTCGTTGTTCATAATCATCATACATCATACGTATAGCCTTCAATAATAATAATTTAATCTACAATCTTTTCCCCGCTTCCAATATCGGCTTAGGAATTCCCAATACTAAAGCTCTAGCTATGTTCTGGCTTCCTCATATCATCTATACTAACATGTGATATATAAAATTCACGTGTCTGAGTGTTTGCCACCGAACTCTTCAGAATCGGCGGAACCAATATAAATGAAATTTTGCATACACAATTAGTAGGTCTGAGAATAGGTTCATAACTATTTAAGGACTAAGGAAGGACTGTTTAAAGGAAATTCCCTACAAATAATGTATATGGCGAAACAACGGTTGCCGGTTCAGCTAGTTTATTTACACATATGTATGAATTATTTGCCTTTAATAGGGATCGAACTCATAACCTATGGTGCACAAATGTAGTCAATATTTTGAAATAAAATAAATCGTCTATCGATTCTCGCTTCTTATAATTGTGTAAGTGTATGAATAATATAGCACAACTTCACACCAAACATAAACAAAGGCGTGGGCAGACGGTGGGCGTTTATAAATACGACAAGTGACTTTCGTTGTGTAACTTGCTGAGAGACTTACAAATATAGCTTTTGTATTGATATTTATCTATAATAGGACTTATAGAATGCCTTGTTTAGACGTATTTAATCTGACGCCTCCCAACTTGGGACATACATACATTTACTCACGTATACAAATCCAGCCAGTGCTTTGGAATGTGTAGTTCCTCAGCCACTTTTAGAAGTTGAGTGGGGAAAAGATGGTAATAATAAGTAATTGCTGGTGACGGGTCTCCAACCACATTGTTTAAAAATCACCTAAAAGGCTCTTGACCCTTAGTCGCCTCTTACGATCACCCACAGGTAGAAATGGGGTAGTGCGATTCTAAACCGACACTACACAGCATACTTAGTATGACATAGGAGTTCGGCAGAATATCAAAATCGTGTGCATAAAAAAGGACGCTAAATCTCTTAATGTTGAATTAAAAGATTTTAAGGGTAGCCAGTATTTCAAAAGAAATTTTCTTCTTCTTAGTAGTCTTTTGTGCGATAAAGTCATTTGTACGTACCTATATAATGATCTTTAAACGAGATAGGTTCGCCATGGTCTTGCAAGGTGCATATCGATAGTTTCTGCATTCACTTAAGGGAATTAATAGTATAAGTATATATCGCTCCATTAGATTCCATTGGGGTAGGCCGAGACTATTGATGGTTCATTCATCAATCTTTCATATCGGTGTTTATGTGTATGTAATTTTTTAGGACAGTTTAAGGTACCGTATGTTTATAAATAAGATTAAAAAATCCATTGTCAATTTAAATTATTCTACAACACACACCAATTTCTTGAATTTTTAGTTAACACGGTAATGAATATGACATAGGTAATCCGTGCCAACGTATTGAAACTTTTTGGACTGTTATTGGCCACTCTTTAACGTTTGGCCAATAAAAACGAGCCAACTTTCACGTGTACTAAATACACATACATTATCGCGCCAAAATCACTTTTGATTCCATAAACATATCACGTATGAAACCAACACTAAGCTGCAAGACCTAAATATATTTACATTGCAATTTCAACTCTACTCCACTTTAATAAGAACTGAGACATATCTATACTTATAATAAATCTGTAGAGAGGTCAATTCTGTACATGAAATATATTTTCAAAATAACTATCACGTGGTGATTAGGGATCGATACTGATGCCAAAAATGCAATCAGTAAAATTTTTGTCTGTCTGTCTGTCTGTCTGTCTGTCTGTCTGTCTGTCTGTCTGTCGGTTTGTATGTTCCTTATGGAAACAAAAACTACTCGACGGATTTTAACGAAACTTGGTACAATTATTTTTCATACTCCTGCGCAGGTTTTTGTATACTTTCCAGCAGAGAAATAAAGGGGAATTTTGGGAAATTTGGGGAAAACGGGAGAAGTTACTCCATTTTTTAAGCTTCCGTCGCGTGTGCAGCCTTAATGGTTAAACTTACATAGAAATCATGTGTGGCGGAAATATTATTCATAAAATTATCTAAAAAAAAATCCTCAACAGTATATGTCTATCTTTTATGGTTGACTCACAATAACACGTGTAATTCCTGATAGCTTAGCAGTTCGGAACATCCTGATTATATTTATTTACTCTTACGTTTGTAAACCTCTCACTCATCCCTAATTTAAAAAAGGTAACATTATTACCTATTCAATAAAAAAAGAATCATAGAAATCGGTAGACAAATACCAAAATTATACATAATATAAGCCATCGCGCCCGTGATCGAAACCAAATCTTTACTAATTTACATATAACATACTAGATGGCGCCAGTAGTTGCATCCTTCATAACGTATTGACTATTTTTTAGATTGTTATAAATACTTCATGGCGTTTTATTCCAAAATTTGCTATTAAACGGAAATACTGAACCGTTCATTAAAGCGCATTCATAATCACCAAACTACACTGTTAACAACGGGAGTGCTATGAATTTAATAAATTGAAAACATTACGCTGAATTTCACAATGCTTGAGCAGTGACTGAAGAAAGAAACCTCAGATATTTAAAAAAACAACGCTACCCGTGCGAAGCTGGGACGATCCACTAGTTTTTAAATAAGAACAAATGTTACGCATCCATTACTACGATTCTTATCGTGTAGTTTTTGAAATACGTTTCAAAATAAACGCGGGAATATAGACCTTACAGCTTTAGAATAGAATTGAATAAAATAACTCTTTATTGCACACTATGAAATATTTACTAAAAATAATACACTTTTACTATGAGGTACAGACGGTCTTATCACTAAAAGTGATCCCTCTAAAGTTTATGTCTGCTTTAAATATAGATTTACGCAAGTGCTAAAATAGCGGTATGTTTACTGTTCATATAAAGATTAATTTTGGCATAATTTATGTTTGTTTTAATTGCATGTAATTAGATTCAGTTAATGGTAGACTAAAATTCAGGTTCAGTCACATCACGGTTAATAATTTTATATCTGCAAACATGTAAAATACTTTGAAATTAAGTGTTGTGTCGGCTTCGAATATTATTAATCCATTACTTCCAATGGGTGTATTAAAAAGTTACTCAGTTTGGTGGGCGATGTAACTTGAGACCCAAACCATCTCTCTTTAACTTTAACTATCCTTTATTATTATTTTCCCAAGTCAGCTTCAAATAGTGGCAGAGTAATTCTAATTCTGAAGCTCTAGCTACTCCTGTTTGGAATTCATAGCCGTTAGTATAAATACGGGTATTAGCATGCCTCAAAAGTATATTTGAAATCTTACATCAAAATATTTATTTCAAAATATTTGAAACTATTTTAAATATATTATTCACTAACGAAAAGCATCTTTTATATCAAGTGGCACCATCACAATATATCCCATAAGATAAAAGAATATATTCGGAAAACGAATTCGCAACCCGAGTTCCAAACTTAAGAGGAAAAATAATTTTGTTCGATAAACGACTTGGTAGCGTCTCTGATTTAAAACAAAAGACATATTTTTACTCAAAATTCTAAAGCACCGGTTAGTAACACGATGAAAATAAATTGCCCAAGTTCAAAGCCCAATTAATCAGAGTTACCGAGGTTACTGACCCGCGGGTTATATTTGCTCCGAACTATGAGTGAGGACAATTTACTCATGAGTGGTTGGGGAGAAAATACCCTGTACTTTGGAAGACTTACAAAGATACTGTCGAACTGATTGATAATAATAATGATTTATTTCAATAATTAAATTTTATACACTACCAATGCCATTATATAAGAACTGATAGTTCAAGCATTTTCTGTTTATTGTTGCTTGAAATGCAGGTATACCTATTAGCTCAGAAACAAGAAAATGTTATATTTCTGTATTTTAAATAACTAACTAGGTTAAGACGAAGTTTTAAAAACATTTGTTTTTTTTAATAATAAAAATTAAGAATTACTTTTTTATTAATAATTTCGCAGTAATAGTAAAAACACAATTTTTATTTAAAAAAAATATACAAATTGACGTAAACCAGCTTGAAATCAATTTTCTGGATTTGATTTCATGGACTATGACGGTTCCATCTCTATACTTTCCTATTCTTACACCTAACTTAATAATATCTAGGACTAAACCAATTAAGTACTCAAATCTATGAAAACTTTTTAAAGAACCTTCCTCCTTTATTTTGCCATCTTATCCTCTCTCAACTTCCAAAAGTGACTCAGTTAAACGGTGACACTTCTAGGGAGTTAAACCGTGAGTGTGTATAAAAGTGTGTAGCATTTAGAAATTGAGAGGTAGGAAGGTAATAAAATAAAGCATGCTTGATGATGGTTTCCTAACTACACCCCCCAACAATGACTTAAAACTCCCTAGCGACCATCCACAGAGAACTTAATAAATAGAGACGAATCGAAGAATGTCATTTTCCGTGAGGGGTTCAGTTTATTGTCACCATATTGGCACTGACATAGCAAAGCAAATGTATGTGTGTATGACCAACAAAGGTCAAAACATTGAAATAACCAATCAGGGTGTAGGAATTAGTTACAACAATTCATTTGTAGCAAATTTTTACAGCAATTTTTGTACTTAACTATGTTTGGTTTCCGCTCTATTTAGTTTAAAGATCTCTATGTACCGCTCCCACAACAAACAAAATCGCACCAAACAAATCGTAAAAATCGTAAAAAATAAACCTATTTTTTTTAGTGCGCCACAGAACCAATAGCAGACTGACACAGATTAGCACTTGCTCAAATAACAGCGCGAAATAAGGACGAGGTCGGTAGTAAACTTACAGACTCTGGCCGGATACAATGCACCTTTATAAAGTGACATTGACATATTGTATCGATGAATTTATACAAAAACAACTTAACGAGACCGAACTAGTCGCTAATTATACCACAGAAAAAAGAGAGGCGGGAAACTTCAAAAGAAGCGGGAGCAACTTTTTTCCAATTTATTTAAATTTAATTTTAAATATTAGTTTCAGTAACTTTTAACGGATAAGATTTGTTAATTTTTGTAAATATTTGTGTATTACATATTTATAGTAGTGTAGCTGAATAGTTGGTAAGTTTTTAATACATTTTTGATATGGAACCCCCAGAAGATCCTGGGGGAACGTCCTGCTCTCAGGATGTGGCTTATAATGTCATTATTACAAACACAAATAATGATGAATCTGGTATGGACACAGAAGGGTCCATAAATTCAATAAATTTAAATAGATCTCGTAAACGAGCCCATGGTAGCCGTGTATGTCGTCATTGTAATAAAAAAAGGCGAAGTAAAAACTCAGCCAACATTAAAGAATCTGATTGCAAATGCATTTCTGAAACAGATCCTACCCCAATTAATGACACTAAATTAATAGCTCCCACTGATTCAATTCAATCAACAGTAACTAAGCCAAGGTTAGGTCGAAATACATATGACAAGGATGATGTGGGCCCTTTTATTGTGCATGTTCAAAGGGAAGGTAGTCCAGATCAAAATACATTTCTTCATCCAATGACATTTGGAAAATTTTTAAGAGCACAAAATATTAAAAGTATCATAAATGGAAGTTTAAAAAGAATAGGTCGCAATAAAATATCTGTTGCATTTGAGTCTGGTGATGGTGCCAATTCTTTCATTACAAGCGAGGTAATTAAATCATCATTATATAAAGCATACATTCCCACTTTCCATGTTACTCGTCTAGGAATTGTTAGAGGCATACCACAGGAGTGGTCTGATGATGAAATTCTAGAAAGTATAAAAGTCCCAATAGGTTGTGGTAAAATTATAAAACTAAGAAGAATTAGGCGTAAAAGCTTAATTGAAGGTGAAACTAAATTTATAAATACAGGTTCTGTTGTGTTGACGTTTGATGGGCAGGTACTACCTAAACGCATTTATATCTGTTATAATGCATTACCAGTAGAATTATATATTTACCCTACTATTCAATGCTACAACTGTTGTCGGTATGGTCACGTTAGAATGCAATGTAGATCAAAACCTCATTGCTTTAAATGTGGTGGAGAACATTTAGGTTATACTTGTGAGGTAGATGAAGATGAAGCAAAGTGCTTCATATGTAAAGGCTCTCATTTTGCCACCAACAGAAAGTGTCCAGAATTTGAGCGACAAAAAGCAATTAAAGTTTCTATGGCAAATAGTTGCATTTCCTATGCTGAAGCACAGAAACTACATCCGCAAGTAAACAAATCTTATGCTGATGTTCTCTCTGCTGCACCTGCAAGTAAAATATATAATTTAGGTCATGATTCACATCATACATCACATCAATCATTAAATAATAATTCTTCTTTACCAATTTCATACAAAAAGACAGTATTTTTGAAACCTCGCACTCCCCCTAAATCATATAGTGGGTATGATAAGGCTGCTCATGAAGCTATACTAAAAGAAAACCAAATACCAGTTTTATCCAATGGTTGTGGATTTAATACACAAAATGAAAAAGTTTCACATAATAAAACAGATAAAACAACTATTGAGATAATTATAACTCTTATAAAAACACTTCTGACACAGAATACACACTTTTCACCGTCCAACGCTGCTTCTATTTTACAAGAATTAATTCTTTTATTAAATCCAACCATTAATGGATCCACATCTTCCTCCGAACGTGATACAGTGGAACTGCCGCAGCGCAAGTTCTAAAAAATCTGACATTATATATATTATTAATAAGTATAAACCATTTATTTTTGCTTTGCAAGAAACATGGTTAAAACCAGATAGTCTATTTAAAATTTCAGGTTATGCCTGTATATCTGAAAACAAATATAATGGTCATTGTGGTGTTGCCATTCTTGTTAAACACCAGGTGCCATTTATTCACATTCCAATTTCAAATCATAGTAGTGAATTTTCTATTATTGCTGTACAAGTTAACAAAATTTGTTTCGTGTCAATATATATTCCCCGTCCAACTTCTATTATATTTAATGAAATAGAATCAATTTTATCTTCAATACCAAAACCTTTTTTAATTTTAGGTGATTTTAATTGCCAACATGCTGCATGGGGAAGCAATCTAGCAAGTAGTCCAACTCCTTGTGCTTCCGATATTTTAAGAATTTGTGATTCACTTAATATATGCATTTTGAATAATGGATCAGCAACGCGCCGTACGAAAATTGGCGAAGGAAAAAGTGTTCCCGATCTTTCAATTTCGTCCCCTAAATTAGCTGCGTCATTGGAATGGTTAACGCTACCTTTGACGTATGGTAGTGATCATTTCCCAATCCAAATTAATTTTCCTTCAAATTTTATTAAACCTTCTCAAAAACGTCATCCTAGGCTAAAGTATAACTTAAGTAATGCTGATTGGCAAACATTTAGCGAGAAGGTTGAGCAAAAAATATCCACTCTTCCTATAATAGAGACTGGTTCTGAAAGTGAGTGTTCTAAAGCAATAACTGAAGTGTTATTAAATGTAGCAAACTCATGCTTTCCAATTAAAATTGTATCTGACGATAAAATACCATCTCCTCCTTGGTGGGATAGGGAATGTACAGAATCAGTCAATAAAAGAAAAACAGCTGAAATACAATATTTACTAAATTTAACTGACGAAAATTTCGATGCTCTATCACTTCAAATGAATGAAACAAGAAAATTATTAAAACAAAAGAAATTTCATGGTTGGCGTAGTTTTTGTTCCTCTATATCTCCAAATGCAAGACCTTCTTTTGTATGGCAAAACATAAGAAGATTCAGAGGTGCTTTTAAAAACAAGCAATCGAATACTATTCAATTATCTAAAGCTGAAGATCTTTTAGATAAGTTAGCACCTGCTTTTGTTCCCTCGGACCATACCTATTTGTCTTTTGATCCTTCTGTTTACTATGACAGAAATGTATTAAATTCTCCCTTTAGCATTGATGAAATGAATTGTGTATTAGTCAATTTAAAAGATTCAACACCTGGCGTAGATGGCATACCTTATTCCTTTTTCGTCCATTTAAAAGAATATTCTATCTTGTATTTTCTAAACCTCATAAATACTATTGCTTTTTCGGGTAATATACCGGAACAGTGGAGAACACAAGAAATTGTTCCTATTCCAAAAGATACCCAAAATGCATTATCTGCTTCTTCATTCAGGCCGGTAGCATTGTCGTCGGTTCTTCTTAAAATTTCTGAAAATTTAATTAAAAACAGGCTAGAATGGTTTGTGGAAAACCATAAGCTGCTATCAGAGTCGCAATATGGCTTCAGGAGAGGCAAAAGTACAATTGATGCAATTAGTTTATTAATTACAGATATTCGTATAGCATTCTCCAACGATCATTCAGTACTCGCTTCATTTCTTGATGTCACCTCTGCCTATGATAATGTAGATATTAATATTTTGAAACAAAAACTTAGGGATATGAAAGTTCCTCTCATGTTGGTAAACTTTATTGTAAATATTTTATGTCAAAGACACATATTTATAACTACTGGGGAGGATAACTCAAAAATAACTCGAACTGTTTGGAGAGGTCTTCCTCAAGGTTCAGTTCTTAGTCCGATGCTCTACAATTTATATACTTCTGACTTGGAAAATTCTGTTCAAACTAACAATTCTATCTATATCATTCAATATGCTGACGACTTATTAATATATACCATTAATAAATCTCCTACTGATGCTTCATTAGATATGTCTGTAGCTTTAGAAAACCTCAGTGTATGGTTGTCTAATAACGGATTACAACTATCACCATCTAAAAGTGAAGTTGTTTTGTTTTCTAGAATGCGTGTAATCCCACCTATATCTGTTGAATACAACCATGTTCAAATACCTATAAAAGACAAAGTTAAGTTCTTAGGTGTAATTCTAGACAGTAAATTAACGGGAATCCCTCACTGTGATTTCATTGTTACTAAAGCTGAACGTATTTTAAATATGTTAAGATGTTTATCCGGAGTATGGTGGGGTGCTCACCCATTCTCAATGAAAATATTGTACGATGCGTTCATCAGAAGTTTGTTAGATTATGGATCATTTTTATTGGAACCTGGTAGCAAACCAGCATTTAAAAGATTAGACCTTATACAGTATAAAGCTTTGCGACTTATTTGTGGAGCTATGAAATCTAGTCCTATTAACGCTTTACAGTTAGAATGTTGTGAATCTCCATTGCATTTAAGAAGACAATACCTTTCGGATAGATTTTTAATACGAATTTCACAGTTTTCTGAGCATCCTTTATTACACAAACTCCACAGCTTAGCACAATTAACAACTACGTCTAAATATTGGAAATTTAAAAACGTTCCTTGTCTTGTTAAAAGCTTCCACAAAATTTCAGAAATCTCTGCTCCTATTTATTCATCGCCTATTCTTCCTATTTTTTCTATTCCTTTCGAAGCTTTGTTTGTAGTACCTGACATTAAACTAGACATGGGTATAAGCAGAGACCAAAATACATCAAACATAGAATTTATTAGCATTTTAGAGAATGAATTCAAAAATTGGCACCATATTTATACAGACGCATCAAAAATAGTTGAGCCTTCAAGTATTGTTGGAGTCGGAACGTACCATCATCAGTTTAATATTGTACAGAAAATAAAGTTACCTTGTGAATCATCATCTTTTACAGGAGAATGTATGGCGATATTTAAAGCTCTGGAATATATTTTGGTCATGGGACTACTAAAAACCACAATTTTCAGTGACAGTTTGAGTGCTCTTCAATCATTATTAACTTTTCCTCTATCAGCTAATCATTGCTATGAGTTAATTATCCTTATAAGAAACAAACTTCTTATATGCTATAATAAAGGTTTGAAGGTTAGATTTGCTTGGGTTCCTGGTCATTGCGGTATCCGTGGCAATGAAAAAGCTGATTTTATTGCTAAGGATGCTGTTAGTGAGGGTGACGTTTGTCATTTTAAGAATTACTTTCACGATGTTCTTGGAACGGCAAAATCATCGTTACAGCGGTCATGGAGCTTAGGTTGGTCTGAGACTTCAAAAGTTAAAGGTTGTTTTTATGCAAGGATTCAACCTGAAATTCCGTCAAAACCTTGGTTTAGGACTGGATCATTTAACAAAATAATAACTTCTATTATCATTCGGATGCGATTGGGACATGTTACTACCCCAGCTCATCTTTATAAATTAAGCATTGTAAATAGTAACTTATGTAGTTGTCGATTAGATGTAGGTAATTTAAATCACATATTCTTTTCTTGCCCTTTGTACGATCGCTCTTTATTTCTATCCAACTTGTTATCTTATGGTGTAAATTTTCCGACATGTATTGAAACTCTTTTATGTACTTTGAATTTGAATATTTATTTAATAATTAGTTTGTTTATTTTAGATAATAGAATCAAATTGTAATTAACGTTTCTTATCTTGTCTGAATTTCTTTAAATGTTTCGTGTTAGGATACATAATAAATATACATTGCAAGTTTCCCTTCCTTAAATAGAAAGTGGCAAATCACTAGCCGTGGATGCCAAAGATAAGAAAAAAAAAAAAAAAAAAAAAAAAAAATTATACCACACGTCTTTGATTATGAACACTATAGATAGAGCGATGTTACGTCATCCATTTTAAAAAGAGAAGCCCTTATTTAAGTTCTTATATGTTAAAAAGAGACACAAAATCTTTATTGTCATCTCTATCGCGTAACCCGTTTTGTTGATGTCACGCTTTTAAAGCTTGACAAACAAAGCGTCGACTTGTGAGCGATTTTGGTTTTCTTTTGATTTTGAGAAAGATTTTATTCATTTGTATATTGTCATTGTGATAAAAGAGACTCCATTAGTCAAACTTATTATTTAGTGAGGTATGGTTGGGTGTAGCGTGCTTGGCTGCGGAAGCCGCAGCGAAAAACACATCGAAGGATTGACTTTCTGAAGTGAGTGAGTTTTTTAATGTTTTTCTACAGATAAATACATAATAAATACATTGCGCGATCAGAAAAAAAGTGATTCAAATGTTAATTACGTTGAACTAGATTACTAGCATTTTCTTTAGTTATTTTGAGCAATTTTTTAATAGCATAACCTAAAAATATGCAGTATCTCAGTGTTCCCATAATTCACGTTTTTCATCCTACCCTGTCGTTAGGGTAAAATTTTCAAATTAGTAAACTGATGTTAATGAGTGAGTATATTATGAATTTCGTCGCGCTATAGCGACGCTGAATGATTTCCAATTGTTATCTACGGAATTAGTAAGTAATAAATTTGTTATATTTATTTAATTTCTTCGTATTCATTACAGTTTTCCTAAAGACCCGAATCTACGAGAAAAATGGATTGCGGCCACTGGAAGATGCAATTGGAAATCAACCAAATATAAAATACTTAGATGTACGAATACATCATCTTTTGAAAAATGTGACTGAAATAGACGAATGAATTCGAAATTTTCACACGAAACTGATTTTGTTTAAAGGTCAATAGTAAATAATGCAATAAAACTCATGTACAAAATAGTGCTGTCTTTTATTTTTCAAAATACAAACATAGACCCCACTATACCCATGATGACCCGTATGATATTTACATAACTTGCACTTATGGAACAGCTGTTTTTTTTGTCCAGTAACAAAGTTAGTCCCGTACAAAAATTTATTCGTAATCATGGGAAGATTCATCCCTGATAGTTAGTAAAATGCTTTAGATTTCACGGTGTATTAAACATCAGTATAAATGGTAAAATTAAACAAAAAAGATTGTATAATACTAGGAGCAAGTATGTATAATTATATGATTGCAGGAAATAATATAGTAAACAGTAAACCTTTACAATAAATAAAACGACGTAACAATAAATTGACGTAATCAATTTTAAATTAAAAAGTAGCTTTTAGAATGGTGATTATACTATTTTGGGGTAATTGTTTTCTAGTGATCGCAACATTACAGGGAAAAATATTGCTATCTAAAAGAGGTACTCTCCCGTTGCATTATGACTCTGTCTATAGTGTTCATAGTCAAAGCCACACGTTTACGATTTAATAGTTCTTCTTCTTATTCGTGTGAGAGTGTCAAATCTTCATAGTGCATGCAGCCAATGCTTCACGACCGCTATCGCTTTAGGCGTTGCCTTCAGCAAGTCTTCAGTAGTGCAGGTGTAAGGACAGTCTGGGCACTGTAGCAGGTGTTGGCTATCATGGTTCTGGCCACAGGTGCAATTGGTGCTGGCGTCTGGTGGCAGGAATCCCCATCTTTTCATGTTGTCGCGTGTCCGTACCACGCCAACTCTGAGCCGGTTGAGTCCCTTCCACACCGCCCATTTCTCAGACGCCCCCGCCGGTAGGTGCTCTGCCGGTGCAAAGAGTTCGTCCTGCTTCGCCAGTTGCCCTTTCCATGTTTCGAGGCGAGCTTCTTGTGGTGTTGCGTGTTGGAGTGGTTTATTCCTGGCAAAGCTTTTACGGGACTTAAGGCGCTCTTGAGTCGGTGAGTGAGAGTAGAGCATGTGCCGTTTGTCTTGCAGTTGTTTCGTCCGTTCGATCGCAGTTGCTACATCACGCCGCACATTTGGGGGTGCTATTCCCGCCAGCTGGTAGAGTTTTGATGTGGGCGTGGGTTTGAGGCAACCGGTTACGAGTCTGCAGGTTTCGTTCACTGCAATATCGACTTGACGAGCATGCACAGAGTTTTTCCATGCTGGGCAAGCATACTCCGCCGCGGATATACTGAGGGCGAGAGCAGTAGTACGCAACGTGTGTGGGTTAGCTCCCCAGGTGCTACCTGTCATGCGACGCAAGATGTTGTTCCGAGCCGACACTTTCTGCTTGGTGTTAAAACAGTGCTTCTTGAATGTTAGGGTTCTGTCCATAGTGACGCCAAGATATTTAGGGGCGAACGTGTGTTCCAGTGGTTTGCTTTCCCATGTTACCTTTAGCTGTCTGGAGGCCTCTCTGTTTTTGAGGTGAAATGCCGACACTTGGGTTTATATTTAATAGTTTAAGTATTATAGTAATAAAAATCTAGGGTAAACTATTGTGAGCTCAAATGGGAAATGTCATTAAAAAGTGATATAAACTCAAGGCTTAAAATAATACTTCTATGTGGATCAGAACAGGAGAATAAAAAATATATAAGCCACTTTTGCATTAAGAATAAAAGAGCATGTATGAAAACATTTATGGATGTGAAAAAAGCTAGAAGTTTGCTAAGTTCGAACAAAGTGGCGATCGATAGTCTCTGCCTACCCCAATGGGAACTAACGGCATGTGTATATGTATGTATGTTAATAGGAATTAGAAGATATTTATTTATTTATTTTTATTAGGAACATCAACAGCGACATAAGTAATAGCTAATAATAGAAATCAAGTCAGGCCAATAATAGATGTTCACAGATGTACAGGAAACATATCTAACAATATCTCGTCTCTAATAATCTCGTCATCTAGTTTTCTTAGCTTCGTCGTATTTTTACATGTTCGTCTAGTCTACCTATATTCAATTTCCACTACCAGCTTTACACATACATACATATACTCACGGCTATAAATCCCTAGATGGGGTAGCCACAGCTAAGGATTTAAAAATTCCTCAGCCACTTTTGGAAAGTTAAGTAGGCAAAAAATGGTAAAAAAAAGGTTGTTGGTGATGGGTCTCCAGCCTCATCGCCCAGAAATCCTTTATAAGCCCCAATACCGTTAGTCGCCTCTTACGTACACCCACCGGAAGAAATGGGGTAGTGCTATTCTAAGACGACACTACACAGCTTTACACATAGGATTTAAATCCCAAACGGGACAGCCAGAGCCTCAAAATTATAAAATTTCCTGATGTACTTTTGGAACTTACATGGGGCAAACATAGTGTAATAAAGGATTAGAAATGATGGTTCTCCAGCCACATAGCCCAACAATCACTAATAAAGCCCCAAACCTCCGCCTCTTACGAGAGCCACTTTTCGCGCGCTATTATATTAAGTCGAAACTCTTACTTACTAATAATTTGATCTTCAACGCAGTAAAATAATATGTTTTACCTGAAATTAAGAAAAAAACATTTAGTAAATATACTCTTAGTATATCATCTTCGATATTGTCAGACAGTCCTAATATATAAGTTAAAATTTAAACTAAATGTGTTATCGCTTATCTGAACTGACAACGCATCTATCTATATATGTTTTATATAATAAAAAAAACGTGTAAGTTACTCGTACACTATTTATAACTTACGAACGGTTGAACTCATTTGGCTTAAAATTACTGGAGAGTTAGACTTAAACCAGGGGACAGACTATCTTACATAACATTCTAAAAAGGAAACATTTGTTTGTTTGTCAGGGTAATGAATTGGTTCCAACACAACTCAACTGCTTTCAAAATTTCTTCTTCTAAATATCATAGGTTTCAGCAGTAAAAAAAACTTAACACCATCCGTACGAAGTCGGGACGGACAACTAGTATAAAACAAAAATTTAATCCGTGGACTTTAATCAAGTTCGGTGCATCGGACGCCGGCTCGTGATATTTGCACGACTTTAATTAGCAAACCGGGTGAACTGGGTCACTCTGATTATTGGGACGTCAAATTGGACCGATTTCACACATCAACAGCTTTGTGAGATGGCTTACTATGTTCAAGAGATAGCAGTCAGTTGTCATGTGTGCCAAGATCATGGTGTTTACTGATAGTTATTATAAAGAAATACATACATACATATACTCACGGCTATAAATCCCTTAACGGGGTAGCCAGAGCTCTGGAATGCAAGATTCCTCAGCCACTTTTGGAAGTTGATTGGGAAAAGATGGTTATAATAAATGTTTTTAGTGACGGGTCTCCAACCACATCGCCCAAAATTCACTTAAAAAGCCCCCTATACCCTTAGTCGCCTCTTACGATCACCCACGGGTAGAAATGGGGTAGTGCTAATCTAAGCCGACACTACACGGCAAAAGAAATGTTTGATGATATGTTATAGGAAGGAAACTCAACATTATATAAGATAATTAATTTCACGAATATTGTAAGTACGGTCAACAACAAAGAGATAAATTTTAATCAAAATCACTTGTTTTATGAAGTACTAAACTAAACAAATACAAGTTAAATGTCAAATCCAACATGTATCAGAAAATATATTGCAATTGTCAAAGCCTCAATTAATAAAGAAGAATATTGTCATCAATGGGTTTATTTGGCTGTATTGTGGCTAATTACATACATACATACATATACTCACGGCGATATTTCCCTAGAAGGGGTAACCAGAGCTAAGGAATTATAAATTCCTCAGCCACTTTTGGAAGTTGAGTGGGGAAAAGATGGTTAAAATAAAGGTTTTTGATGATGGGTCTCCAACCGCATCGCCCAAAAATCCAATAAAAAGCCCCAATACCCTTAGTCGCCTCTTACTACACCCGTGGGTAGAAAGGGGTAGCGACATTCTAAGCCGGCACTACACGGCGAATGTGGCTAATTATACTGCAAAATTCAATTAAATTTCAAAACAATTTATAAAACTAAGCAGACAATGTAAATGTGTAGTAAAATGCATTAATGAAACTCACTCTAAACAGTCTATGTGGATGAAAACTTCTACATGAGTAGTGACATACATACTGACAGATTATTCATCTAAAATCTAATATATATTATGTCTGAGTGAGTTACACGCCTCTGGCGGCTAGAACTGTATATGCTATCCGTACTGTTGTTTACAATGTGTAAGTCGGGAAGCCGTATTTAACATTTAAGGGGTTAACCTGTTTACTCTAGTTAGATTACAATCATTATATATACATATACTACATACATATACTGATGAGCAACCGTGATAGCCCAGTGGGTAGAACACTCAGTTATCGTGCAAACGACTAGTGTTCAAATCCTGGGTCGGGCCTACACCAATTTGTCTTTTCTAAAAGACATATGTGTGGTTAATTTATCATGGTTGTTAACGGTGAGGGAAAACATCGTGAGGAAACCCACATGGCTGAGTTGTACTTAGTCATGTGACAGTGTATTCGTACAAAACGGCGATAGGCCTGCCCCCTATCACGTGAGTACACTGTCCATGCAAAACGTGGGTACTCTGAACACCAGGTGACAAAGTCACGTGATGTTCAGAAGTATTAGTACCTCTGCGATGCGAACCCCTTCGGGGATATTCGGCGTGAACGTTTATGTTATGTTATTTATTTATTTATTTATTTATTTATAAAAACATAAACATTACAGGTATATACCTAATTATATATTATCCTTTATTTTATATACTGATGACAGTAAAATAAAGGATCGTTGGTGATGAATGTCTAGACAACATGGCCCAATAATAACTTTACTTATAATCCCGAGACCCTGAGTCGCCTCATACGACTAAGGGTCACCATATTCTATTCCAAGCCGCCACTACACCTATATATACTAAAACATTTTATTCTGAACAGCAGGTGCCTTATTATGTTGTGTTCAATGAGTTAGGTTCCTCTGTCGCCCCTTTGGAGATATACGGCGTAAACTATTTGTTGGTGTCTAGTCTAGGCTTGTTTCTTTTTTGTTTTTTCCATTATTTATATCATATCTATTATTTATACATCAACTTCTATTTTTTGTCTTTCCCAATATTTACGTCATACTTACTTACTTACTTATACTCACGCCCATTATTCCCATTGGGGTAGGCAGGCATTTACGTCATATGTATTATTTTTAAATCAAACTATCATAATGATAACAATAAATTTATTGACCTTATAATTTAAACGTTTTGTGGAAGGTATCGCTTTAAGTGATAAGAACGCCAGTTGTACTTTTATGCATTAACATATTTTCTGTTAAATGTGTAAACTTCTATTCTAACCTAAATTTTCTATTCTATTTAATTTTTATTAGAATGTTTATAATTAAGGGTATAAGGGTGCAAGAGCTATGTGAGGATAATGGGTTATTAAAGAAACACTAGAAACAAAACTTAGGTGGTACACTAGATACTTGTATTATTTTTTGTTTTTCACCTTTTTCAGTATTTCGTATGCTAAATGCGACTAAAGAATCTTTATTCGCTATTTTATGTATGTATTTGTCGAAGAAAGTTATTAAAAAAACAATTTTTCTTTCTTTTAAATGCGCAGATTTAATTAAAAGACAGCTTCGCGCTCTGATTCACATAAATATTCCTATTTACATAACAGAACCGCATTTCTCATCTCACTACGGATCATAATTGTTTGACGTGTTTTATCGTTTGCATCTCAATTGTATTACAAATGCTAGTGGTGTTGCATACCAAACTCGGCTTTAAAGGTTTTAGTACGAAGTGTAAGTTGGAAATGAATACGTTAATGTGTTGAATACATTGTATGTTGAGATCAAGTAAAATTAAATCTAATAAATGTTTGTGCAGCCAAAGAGCGGAAGATATTTGTGTATGCCGTAAATAAGGCACAACATCATAAAGAATAAATACAAAATTAGAAATATATATTTTTAGAGAGCTGGGACAAACTGAAGTAGAAAAAAATTAAATAAAAGTATGTAAAAAAAGCGTCGAATTATAACTGCCTCCGTTTTTTGTTGGTTATAAAATAATATCGAGTAATACTAGACGGCTTTAATTGATAAAACTATTATCCAGAATTGGATATGAAGAATTCTACAACTACGAGTAGTAGTAAAAAACGAAAATATAAAGAAAAAATATTTAAAAAACCTGCGGTAAATTTACTATGGCAGTTTATGTTAGCTAAGTTGTACTTAGTACAAAACGGCGATAGGCTGCTGCTACCTATCACGTAAGAACACTGGCAAAGCAAAATACGGTGTTTAGAACTATTAGCGAACATACGGCGAAACGATTGAGACTTTGCGTTCATGACCTGAAAATCCTCTCTTGCTTCCTTTACATTCTCTTGATATACACGCTCTTCTATCCTTCCTTCAGACAAAGATACTCCGTCTATTTACACAAAGAATTATCACTTACTGCCGTGTAGTGACGGCTTAGAATGTCACTACACCTTTCTACCCACGGGTGTCGAAAGAGGCGACTGACGGTATGGGGCTTTTTAAAGTGGTTTGCTGTTGGAGACCCATCACCAACGATACTATATTTCTACCATCTTGTCCCCTATCATCTTTTGGAAGTTTGGATTTGGATTTGCATTTGGATGTGGCTGAGGAGTTTCTAGCTCTGAAGCTCTGGCCCTATTTGGGATTTTACGGCACGATTTATGGTATGCATGTATATTTATCATTCTTCTCATACAAACTTTTCCTCCAGAATCACCAGAGCTACTCCGACTACTCGCACAAAGATTTATCATCTCCCAAGTATCTCTCCAGCCGATTAAATCCAATCGAATCAAATATATCAAACAATTGCCCTTCAGTCCACTTCTTAGAACACTGGTTTCTTTGAATCGTAAATCTCAATGGGGCCAATTGAGCGCGCAGATTTCGTAACATTTAATGTGATTATACAGATTCAATTTGATATTGTTTAGTTTATGAGTGGTGTGATTGATTCAAATTGGGGCGGGCAGTAGGATTTTGGGAGGGTGTTTCTAGCATAGACGATTTAAGTAAAAAGAGGGGAAACCAAACTTAGTGCAAAAATTGCTGAAGATATTCCGTGTCGAAATAGGTTTTCCCTACACCCTGATTGGTTGATTCAGTGTTCTGACTTTTGGTTGGTCATACATTTGTTTCGCATAAGTCAGTGGAATCATGTGGAAATACACTGAACCACTTATGGATATTGACTTTCTTCGCTTCTTCTCTATTTATTAGTTCTCTATGATTTCACTATCGGTATAAAGCAATAAGGGAAACCAAAGGTTATAGTGGTCGACAGCCTACAGACCAATCGAGATCCATCACCAAAAACATTTATTTTACAATCTTTATCCCAAAACAGTATCAACTGGGAAATTGCAACTAACTTGTATTTCCATTTTGAAAGGCATAAGTCCAACTGGTCAGCTAAATTATGCAGCTCTGTAACACACAGTATTCACGAGAGGATTGTGCTATACTAAAAAAATCATACATACTCTGGCTACCCCTTTGTGATGTACAGCGTTTTGTTTAAGTTTTGTCCAGAAGTGATGAACCAGCCAAATAAAACCAAATGATTCTATCCGTGATTATTATCTTTTTAAAATATTATTGACAGAAAATAATGATAATTTTATGTGTAACTAGTGGATCGTCCCAGCTTCGCACGGGTAGCGTTTTTTTTTAAATATCTGAGGTTTCTTTCTTCAGTCACTGCTCAAGCATTGTGAAATTCAGCGCAATGTTTTCCATTTATTAAATTTATAGCACTCCCTAAACAGTGTAGTTTGGTGATCTTGAATGCGCTTTAATGAACGGTTCAGTTTTTCCGTTTAATAGCAAATTTTGGAATAAAACGCTATGAAGTATTTATAACAATCTAAAAAATAAATCATTACGTGTTGTAGGATTCAACTACTGGCGCCATCTAGTATTTTATAAGTAAATTAGTAACGATTCGGTTTTGGTCACGGGCGCGATGGCTTATTTTATGTATAATTTCGGTGTTTCTCTACCGATTTCTATGATTCTTTTTTTATTGAATAGGTAATAATGTTACCTTATTTAAATTAGGGATGAGTGAGAGGTTTACAAACGTAAGAGTAAACAAATACAATCAGAATGTTCCGAACTGCTACGCTATCAGGAATTACACGTGTTATTGTGAGTCAACCGTAAAAGATAGACATAAACTGTAAAGGAATTTTTTTTAGATAATTTTATCAAAAATATTTCCGTCATACATGATTTCTATGTAAGTTTAACCGTTAAGGCTGCACACGCGACGGAAGCTTAATAAATGGAGTAACTTCTCCCGTTTTCCCAAAATTTCCCAAAATTCCCCTTTACTACTCTGCTGGAAAGTATACAAAAACCTGCGCAGGTGTATGAAGAATAATTGTGCCAAGTTTCGTTAAAATCCGTCGAGTAGTTTTTGTTTCCATAAGGAACATACAAACCGACAGACAGACAGACAGACAGACAGACAGACAGACAGACAGACAGACAAAAATTTTACTGATTGCATTTTTGGCATCAGTATCGATCCCTAATCACCACCTGATGGTTATTTTGAAAATATATTTCATGTACAGAATTGACCTCTCTACAGATTTATTATAAGTATAGATAGGAATTTTATTATCTTAATGAAAATGTAAACACTAATTAGCTAAATACAATTACTTGTATAATTTTAAATGTTAAGAAAACAAAAAATGACGAATTTAAGATATAAAATGAAATGCGGGATCTCTTTTGGCCCATTGTTTTCGATGGGGACAAATACTTTGGTGTGAGGTGATGATAATAATATAACATGTGAGCTCTTTTCGAAAATAAAATATATACTTTCATTGATTGTAAAAACGAAATAAACTGTCGCAAAACCGATGCAAACCCATTTAAAAAGTAGCAAATAATTTAATCTCCCAACCCTTTTTCGCATTTGGGCCTTCATTTATAAAATTTAAAAATATATCACTGTAACAAAATAAAACCTTACTTCAAATAACACTTAAAAGCTTGTAAGCCTCAGGTAAATTTGCTGTCACAACCAATGTCGAAAAATATCCATTTTAAACGAAAATGGAGCATTTATAAATACGTACAATAATGGTTTTAACGGTGACAAGAGTGCCGGGCACCTATTCTAGTGACTGCGCGTAAAGATAAGCAACTCATTACCCTTTATACTGTCACAAATAGGGTTCTTGTTTTGGCATACTATTGTAAAGTAAGATAGAATTCCAAGTACATCATTTAGAGTGATTAAGTTAGCCGTTGAACATTCCTTATACGTTAGTGTCATACAACGTAAAATTAAATAATAAAATCACAGTAAGAAACCTTAGGATTAAACGACTTAGTCCTGATTTCATAAATTTTTAGAGATAAACTAGTAGCTTTACCGAGATTTGGTTGCTTTTTATAGAATATTTTTGGTGTGATAAAATGTTTACAGAAATAATGAAACAGTTTACCAAAGAACGACAATAGGGAATATTCATGTTTTTCTTTTTTGTCTTTAATTAATAGTTTACTATTTTATAACGTAGAAAAAATATTACTGGGCTTCAAAATCCTCTAGATATTTTTAAAATTGAAATTTAAAACTTTTTAAAAATTGAAGCAGTTCAAACGCCGCCATTTTACGCGCGCTATACGTGACGTCACATGACACGTCCAGTGGGTGTTTACCTTAGTGTTTTCGACGCTTTTGAATACAGTTTCGTGTCAGATGACGTCACATTTCGTTCAACCGATGGTGGCGCGTTTTTGAAGTTTGAATTTCGCTCCCTTATTTTGCACTTTTTGAATATTATTTTAGGGGTTTAAATAATAAGTAAATTAAAAAAAAACCTTTTCATTATATTATTGCGATAATAAGTAATCGTGAAAAAAAGTTTTAGGGCATTTAAAATTTTATGCATATGAGTCCCTAATTTGAGTCAATTTTACTTCAGATGGTAAGATATATAAAACTAAGGTTAGTCAGGTATCAACCCTTAGCTCTAATTTCAAATGTTACTCTGACTATACCTTCATACACACATACATATACTCACGCCGTTAGTTCCCAATGGGGGAGGCAGAGACTATCGATCTCCACTTTGTACGATCCTGGCGAACCTCTCTAGCTTCGTTCATATCCATCAATTTTTTAACCGACTTCAAAAAAAAGAGTGTTCTCAATTCGACCGGTATATATTTTTTTTTTTTTTTTATGTATGTTCGCCGATTACTTCGCCATTTATGAACCGATTTTAATTATTATTTTTTTATTCGAAAGAAGATACTCCCGGATTGGTACCATGATGAGGATATCAGGGTCTGATGATGGGATCCTGGAGAAATCGAGGGGAACCCTCAAATTTTATAGGCAAATGTACCGCGTTTTACATATTTTCTGAACTTATATTGGCATTTGCTTCTGAAAATCATATTGTTATGCTGCTGAGCTGATGATAGAAGGTGTGGATCCTCAATCACTAGGTATTAGGAAACAGTTCTTTCCACATTCTATATAGATTTATATGAAGAGAAGTACAGGTTCACTAAACATTTCTTTTGTTATGTTATTGTTACCGAGAAAGTACCATGAGACCAGGATCTGATGATGGCATCCCAGGAAATCGAGGGGACTGTCGAAACTCACAATTATGTGACAGTGTATTTGTTCAAAACGCCGATAGGCCTGCCCTGTATAACGTGAGAACACTGCCTAATAAATCGTGGGTACTCTGAACAACAGGTGACAATGTCACGTGATATTCAGAAGTATTACTACCTCTGCTAACCCCTTCAGGGATATTCGGCGTGAGCGTTTGAGTCTTTCTTGAGATGTAGAATTGAAGACCATCGCCTTTCGAAGGATTTTAAGAACAATGTAAGGTTACATATGGTTGAGCCTATTTAATATCGTACTATAATAGAAATACCGGAAATACGAAGAATAATACAGTAATTGTCGCTTCCTCATCCGAGAGGCATCTTTGCCAGGTCTACCCATCTCTAAAACTCGTAAAATAAAATAATTTTTAACAAAAAGAAAACCGACTTCATAGAAAAACAACCGAAAATAAACAATCTAGTACTAAAAAGTACGAAATAAGTTTTTTAATTGAATATGAGTACTGTGATTGATACCTTAGCAATTTCTTTATTCCACACGCGTCAGTTCAACCTACCTAAATATTACAATTCTCTTAAATTAATTTTTGAGTCGGTGCCAGACAAACAAAAGTAAATTCACCCTGCTATCTATCTCTGATTATTACAATCTAAACAATATATATCTATCGCCTAACGTTTTAAATGATAATACGTACAAAAATCAATTTACCCTACAACTACAAGGTAACCTACATTTTACATGTATATATGAAGTGCGAAATACACACTTCTTATTATCAATTATCATCGAGGCTGGCACCGGCTCACAAATTAATTTAAGAGAATTTTAAGATTTAGGTAGGTTGAACTGACGCGTGTGGAATAAAGAAATTGCTAAGGTATCAATCACAGTACTCATATTCAATTAAAAAACTTATTTCGTACTTTTTAGTACTAGATTGTTTATTTTCGGTTGTTTTTCTATGAAGTCGGTTTTCTTTTCAAACATGCTCTTTTATTCTTCATACTTCGGACATCTGCCATTTTGACACCATACCTTCATATAAAATTTTCATCGTAAATTTATATATATTTTTCTACACAAAACAAATGTCAACGTGAACACTATGAAGAAAAGCATTATTAATTGAAACCGTATGAGTCACCCAATTTTACTAGGGATTCTACTGAATGAGTCATCTTTATCGCATCGCAACGAGTAGATTGAATTTTGGTCGAGCTATTCGAAAGAGTCATATTAATAGGACCTTTGGAACTATTCAATTCACGCTATGGCGTGAAAGGGCTGGCAGAGAAACTTGGGAGACATATAATATATTTTTAAAATGGTTAAATAAAGGATAGTTGGTATGGGTTTCAAACCGAAACATCTTATATTTATTTTTAAATAACAATACAAGTCGCTTCTTACTACACCCGTGCGAGAAAATGAGTGAGTGACGAGTGTCACCTTAGAATAGCTCTAACACAGAAACTTATTAATTACTAGTGGATCGTCCCAGCTTCGCACGGGTAGCGTTGTTTTTTTAAATATCTGAGGTTTCTTTCTTCAGTCACTGCTCAAGCATTGTAAAATTCAGCGCAATGTTTTCAATTTATTAAATTTATAGCACTCCCTAAACAGTGTAGTTTGGTGATTTTAAATGCGCTTTGATGAACGGTTCAGTATTTCCGTTTAATAGCAAATTTTGAAATAAACCGCTATGAAGTATTTATAACAGTCTAAAAAATAAATCATTACGTGATGTAGGATGCAACTAATGGCGCCATCTAGTATGTTATATGTAAATTAGTAAAGATTTGGTTTTGATCACGGGTGCGATGGCTTATTTTATTTATAATTTCGGTGTTTGTCTACCGATTTCTATGATTCTTTTTTTATTGAATAGGTAATAATGTTACCTTTTTTAAATTTGAGATGAGTGAGACGTTTACAAACGTAAGAGTAAACAAATATAATCAGAATGATCCGAACTGCTAAGCTATCAGGAATTACACGTGTTATTGTGAGTCAACCGTAAAAGATAGACATAAATTGCTGAGGATTTTTTTTAGATAATTTTATGAAAAATATTTCCGTCACACATGATTTCTATGTAGGTTCAACCATTGAGGCAGCACACGCGACGGAAGCTTAAAAAATAGAGTAACTTCTCCCGTTTTCCCAAAATTTCCCGAAATTCTCCTTTACTACTCAGCTGGAAAGTATACAAAAACCTGCGCAGGTGTATGAAGAATAATTGTACCAAGTTTCGTTAAAATCCGTCTAGTAGTTTTTGTTTCCATAAGGAACATACAAACCGACAGACAGACAGACAGACAGACATACAGACAGACAGACAGACATTTTTTTCAAAAAAAAAGCAAATTTGGCTTCAGTATCGAAAACAAAACATATTCCACCGGTTTTTATTTTTTTTTCTTCAATGTACAGTTTTGACCTCGTTACAGTCTTATTATAGTATAGATTTTTGGTGGGATAAAATGTTTACAGAAATAATAAAACAGTTTCCCAAAGAACGACAATTGGCGGTCTTATCACTAAATTTTGCTGTTGGAGGGCACAGAGAGATTTTTGATGTGTTCTTGGTATTTATTTTTATAGTTTTTTTGTCTTTTTATTTTTAGTTTTTAATCACTTTTTGATATTTTGTATTAATTTTTGTTTTGTGTTTTTAATTATTTTAGTGTTATATTGTTTTTTTTCTGTATTTTTTTTACATTTTTTATTTCTTATTATGTGCATATTGTTAGTTTTTGTGCCATTTATGCAGCAAATAAATGTCTTTCTTTCTTTCTTTCTTTAAATGCGATCTCTTTGAGTCAATTTTACTTCAGATGGTAAGATATATAAAACTAAGGTTAGTCAGGTATCAACCCTTAGCTCTAATTTCAAATGTTTCTCTGACTATACCTTCATACACACAAACATATACTCACGCCGTTAGTTCCCAATGGGGGAGGCAGAGACTATCGATCGCCCCTTTGTACGATCCTGGCGAACCTCTCTAGCTTCGTTCATACCCATCAATCTTTCTATTCTAATCTAAATTCTTCATACTTCGGCCATCTGTCATTTCGACACCATACCTTCATATAAAATTTTCATCGTAAATTTTTATATATTTTCTACACAAAACAAATGTCAACGTGAACACTATGAAGAAAAGCATTATTAATTGAAACCGTATGAGTCACCCAATTTTACTAGGGATTCTACTGAATGAGTCATCTTTATCGCATCGCAACGAGTAGATTGAATTTTGGTCGAGCTATTCGAAAGAGTCATATTAATAGGACCTTTGGAACTATTCAATTCACGAAATGGCCTGAAAGGGCTGGCAGAGAAACTTGGGAGACATATAATATATTTTTAAAATGGTTAAATAAAGGATAGTTGGTATGGGTTTCAAACCGAAACATCTTATATTTATTTTTAAATAACAATACAAGTCGCTTCTTACTACACCCGTGCGAGAAATGAGTGAGTGACGAGTGTCACCAGCTAACACAGAAACTTATTAATTATGCAAAAATAACTAAATAAAGGTTTTGTATTTATTTACGAATATTTCCTACTTGAAAAGTATATTATTGTTTTTTATATAAAGATATTATTGCTGTGTAGTGTCAGCTTAGAATAGCACTACCTTATTTCTTCCGGTGGGTGTACGTAAGAGGCGACTAACGGTATTGGGGCTTTTAAGGGATTTTTGGGCGATGCGGTTGGAGACCCATCACCAACAACCTTCATTTCACCATCTTTTCCCCATGCAACTTCCAAAAGTGGCTGAGAAATTTCTAATTCCTTAGCTCTGGCTACCCCTTCTAGGGATTTATAGCCGTGAGTATGTGTATGTAAATATGTGTAAAGAATTACAGTTTTGTTAGTACATAACTTTTATCAAAATGATTGCGATAAATAAACATATCAAACATTTAATTTACATACATCACTAGATGGCGCTGTCATTTTCTACATCGCGGTATGAATTCTTTTATAAGCAGCTATATAAACCTCGCTGTAAACTCTTACTGCACGCCTCTTACGAAAACCCCTTGGGTTATTACTAAGAAGAATAATAAAATTACATTACACATATTTTTCTAGTGTTCTGCTTAATTCATATTAAATCAGACACACTTATGAAAATCTAAAATGTATGAGTGAGTGAGAGTGAAATCTACCTCATCACTCTCAACAAATTCTCTGATTACTACCGGCACCATTACCCCCGACACAGATACAGTCGTGAAGATGTTAATGCTATTTGCTAATGACAGTGTCAGAACTCGCTCGGAATACGAAAGCGTCTCCATGCTGGTAGACCAATGAAGCGCGACGCTTTTTACACCAAGTCATTCAATTAGAACATACCTTCACGACAACATGTTAAGATGTGCTGGCTAGACTCACTCGTATTATTACTGATGTATCTAAAAAGGGTTAGACAGAGGTTGAGAATAACCTATTCGTAAGACGCTTTTGGGAGATGACTTGGGAAAAGATACGTACTTTCACGACATAATATGCTTTTTTTTATCTTGGCTAGACTCACTCGTATAATTACCCCTAATCTATTTACAACACAGGAAAGGTTTAGCCAGAGCTTACCCATTCTTGATATAACGTTAGAAAGGTGCTTCGGGCGAATATATTACAAATGAACAGTTTTTAGTCATGGGTCCCAAAACATAGCGAGCAAAAAAACAATTTTAAAGCCTTGAAGATGCCCTTGAGAAAAACGAGTAGTGCTATTTATTCTTAGATAAAATAAGACAGCAAACATTAACTCCATACTACAAAAATGAATGGCTAGCACGAGCGACCTTTTAACGATAGTGTTTTTAATTGAAGAAATTTTAATTTTGTGACATGTAATGTTTACTACCTTAATTTTAGTTTTAGTATC
The DNA here is from genome assembly GCA_963576735.1 of Bedellia somnulentella. NCBI lineage: Eukaryota > Metazoa > Arthropoda > Insecta > Lepidoptera > Bedelliidae > Bedellia > Bedellia somnulentella. The sequence goes on along the minus strand of OY755187.1, from coordinate 15,118,203 downwards.
TACAGCCCTCTTGTGAAATTGCATGTGCCCAACAGGGTCCATATTTATAACTGTACCTTGATTACACCAACGATTTGTACACTTATGGTTTGCAATAAAAGTTTGAGTTTGAGTTTAACTAGATATCGCGTGGTATAAAACATTCATCTCTCTCGCACTTACGTAGTATCATATACTTGTATCTCTTAGTGACCGACAGTCCCGTTGAAATAACGCGCGTGCTAGTCCTCCTGGAGAGTTAGTATCACTTATTTATGAATCACAACAATGATTATTATTATTGAGGAAATTTGCAATCGTAGGGAGGGAACGATCAAACGGTGAATCACTTTTGTTATCCTCCATTTATATATACGTTTTGAATATGTTATCATATGTATGTACGTCTATAAACGTATTATAGAACTAGTGGATCGTCCCAGCTTCGCACGGGTAGCGTTGTTTTTTTAAATATCTGAGGTTTCTTTCTTCAGTCCCTGCTTAAGCATTGTGAAATTCAGCGCAATGTTTTCAATTTAATAATTTATAGCACTCCCTAAACAGTGTAGTTTGGTGATTTTGAATGCGCTTTAATGAACGGTTCAGTATTTCCATTAAATAGCAAATTTTGGAATAAAACGCTATGAAGTTTCCGTACGTCAACCGTAAAAGATAGACATAAACTGTTGAGGATTTTTTTTTAGATAATTTTATGCAGAATTTTTCCGTCATACATGATTTCTATGTAAGTTTAACCATTCAGGCTGCACACGCGACGGAAGCTTAAAAAATGGAGTAACTTCTCCCGTTTTCCCAAAATTTCCCGAAATTCCCCTTTACTACTCTGCTGGAAAGTATACAAAAACCTGCGCAGGAGTATGAAAAATAATTGTACCAAGTTTCGTTAGAATCCGTCGAGTAGTTTTTGTTTCCATAAGGAACATACAAACCGACAGACAGACAGACAGACAGACAAAAATTTTACTGATTGCATTTTTGGCATCAGTATCGATCCCTAATCATCACCTGATAGTTATTTTGAAAATATATTTCATGTACAGAATTGACCTCTCTACAGATTTATTATAAGTACTAGTGGATCGTCCCAGCTTCGCACGGGTAGCGTTGTTTTTTTAAATATCTGAGGTTTCTTTCTTCAGTCCCTGCTTAAGCATTGTGAAATTCAGCGCAATGTTTTCAATTTATTTAATTTATAGCACTCCCTAAACAGTGTAGTTTGGTGATTTTGAATGCGCTTTAATGAACGGTTCAGTATTTGCATTAAATAGCAAATTTTGGAATAAAACGATATGAAGTATTTATAACAATCTGAAAAATAAATCATTACGTGATGTAGGATGCAACTACTGGCGCCATCTAGTATGTTATATATAAATTAGTAAAGATTTGGTTTTGGTCACGGGCGCGCTGGCTTATTTTATGTATAATTTCGGTGTTTGTCTATCGATTTATATGATTCTTTTTTTATTGAATAGGTAATAATGTAACCTTTTTTAAATTAGGGATGAGTGAGAGGTTTACAAACGTTAGAGTAAACAAATATAATCAGAATGTTCCGAACTGCTAAGCTATCAGGAATTACACGTGTTATTGTGAGTCAACCGTAAAAGATAGACGTAAACTGTTGAGGATTTTTTTTAGATAATTTTATGCAATTTTTTTCCGTCATACATGATTTCTATGTAAGTTTAACCATTAAGGCTGCACACGCGAAGGAAGCTTAAAAAATGGAGTTACTTCTCCCGTTTTCCCAAAATATCCCTAAATTCCCCTTTACTACTCTGCTGGAAAGTATACAAAAACCTTCGCAGGAGTATGAAAAATAATTGTACCAAGTTTCGTTAGAATCCGTCGAGTAGTTTTTGTTTCCATAAGGAACATACAAACCGACAGACAGACAGACAGACAGACAAAAATTTTACTGATTGCATTTTTGGCATCAGTATCGATCCCTAATCATCACCTGATAGTTATTTTGAAAATATATTTCATGTACAGAATTGACCTCTCTACAGATTTATTATAAGTACTAGTGGATCGTCCCAGCTTCGCACGGGTAGCGTTGTTTTTTTAAATATCTGAGGTTTCTTTCTTCAGTCCCTGCTTAAGCATTGTGAAATTCAGCGCAATGTTTTCAATTTATTTAATTTATAGCACTCCCTAAACAGTGTAGTTTGGTGATTTTGAATGCGCTTTAATGAACGGTTCAGTATTTGCATTAAATAGCAAATTTTGGAATAAAACGATATGAAGTATTTATAACAATCTGAAAAATAAATCATTACGTGATGTAGGATGCAACTACTGGCGCCATCTAGTATGTTATATATAAATTAGTAAAGATTTGGTTTTGGTCACGGGCGCGCTGGCTTATTTTATGTATAATTTCGGTGTTTGTCTATCGATTTATATGATTCTTTTTTTATTGAATAGGTAATAATGTAACCTTTTTTAAATTAGGGATGAGTGAGAGGTTTACAAACGTTAGAGTAAACAAATATAATCAGAATGTTCCGAACTGCTAAGCTATCAGGAATTACACGTGTTATTGTGAGTCAACCGTAAAAGATAGACGTAAACTGTTGAGGATTTTTTTTAGATAATTTTATGCAATTTTTTTCCGTCATACATGATTTCTATGTAAGTTTAACCATTAAGGCTGCACACGCGAAGGAAGCTTAAAAAATGGAGTTACTTCTCCCGTTTTCCCAAAATTTCCCTAAATTCCCCTTTACTACTCTGCTGGAAAGTATACAAAAACCTTCGCAGGAGTATGAAGAATAATTGTACCAAGTTTCGTAAGAATCCGTCGAGTAGTTTTTGTTTCCATAAGGAACATACAAACCGACAGACAGACAGACAGACAGACAGACAGACAGACAGACAGACAGACAGACAAAAATTTTACTGATTGCATTTTTGGCATCAGTATCGATCCCTAATCATCACCTGATAGTTATTTTGAAAATATATTTCATGTACAGAATTGACCTCTCTACAGATTTATTATAAGTATAGATAGATAGATAGATATAGATTTGATTACTCAAATAGTAATGAACTCATGTTATGAGGCGTATGGCTTGTAAAAAAGAAGCTGTGTATTATAAAATAAATATGAAAAATGCATCATATTCTCAAAAAACTCGCTCTTATCCATTCATTCCAGATGATATTTTAACATAAGAAGGCGTCAATTATTATCTCAAAAGAAACCAAATCTTTTCAAGCTCTGCGTAGGTTTTCTACGTCAGCTGATCGATGGTTATCTTCGTAATTAATAATTGTACAGAAACTTTCTTCACTTCACAAAGAACGTGTGAAATCACGATAAGGATGTCTTAGTACTGCCTCTCCCTTTGTGGAATTAATTGGATAATTATATAGCTAATTGGTTTAAGTTTAAGACAGTTGGTGTATTGATAAACCTTTTTGCGGGGCGGATTAACGGAAGACAAAACTTATTGTTTGTAAGCTAATAAGAGTAGATAGCTGAGTGTACGTATAAGTAAGGTTAAACATTAACTGTGTAGTGTCGGCTTGGAATATCAGTAACCTATTTCTTCCTGTAGTTGTCTTAAAAGTTGACCTGCGGTTTGAGGGCTTTTTAAGTTATTTTTGGACCCTACCGTCTCCTACCATTTTTTATTTGAAATTCTTTTACCCCAATAAGCATTTAAAAGTGACTGAGGTATTTATAATTCTAAAGCACTGGCTTCCCCTCTTTGGGATAGCCGTTAGTATATTATGGATCTATAACAAAAACATCTCATCACAGTGACTATGTCCCCTAGGCTAGAGCCTACCTAGGTTGACTAGACCATGGACTAACAGAAGGATTAATGAGCCATCTGAAGCACAATCGAAGATCGTAGTGGTTTGATCCTTGCTGAAGGTGAATTGAATTGTGTACGATGTCCATATAATATATACCGTTATACATACATACGTATACTCACGGCTATAAATCCCTAGAAAGGGTAGACAGAGCTAATGAATTACAAATTCCTCAGCCACTTTTGGAAGTTGAGTGGGGAAAATATTGTAGAATAAAGACTGTTGGTGATGAGTCTCCAACCGCATCGCCCAAAAATCCCTTAAAAGCCCCAATACCGTTAGTCGCCTCTTACGTCCACCCACCGGAAGAAATGGGGTAGTGCTATTCTATGCCGACACTACACAGCAATCTACACTACTATCGTTATATTAAGTAAAAATCCCCAAAAATTCAGACAGTAACCTACCATTGTCACTCACATGTACAATACTGAATTGACGTGAGCATCACAAGTCACGCGAGTGTTGTCAGATTTAATAAATTAAAACATGTAAAGTACCTACACTGTTTTTTGCTACCAACGATTTCTCCTTGTGAAAATATGACTATGCAACATTATTTCTTAGAGCAACTTGTAACAGTAGAATGAGTTTTTATCTTTATTAATATGCTGTGTTGGCAAAGCATAACACTAACTCTATTTTCCCATGGCTGCCGTATGAGGCGACAAAGTTTAGAGGCTTTTTATGCAATGTCTGGAGTAGACATGCACCTATCAACCTTAATATTAAAATGTTTTCCTTACTGAACTTCTAACATAACATAAACGTTCACGCCGAATATCCCCGAAGGAGTTGGCAGAGGTACTAATACTTCTGAACATCACGTGACTTTGGCACCTGGTGGTCAGAGTACCCACGTTTCGCATGGACAGTGTACTCACGTGATAGGGGGCAGGCCTATTATAGGTTTTCCCTCACCGTTAACAACCGTGATAAATTACTAGTGAACTTCTAGTGGCTGAGAAACACCTTTTCGGATACTCTGGCTTCCCATTTTTTTGGAGAGTAAACCGTGAATATATATATTATTATGTATGTTATTATTGTATTGATACAATTGTTTTATAAATTTTATTCTTCTTACATGTATTGTTTCTTAATGTTTAATTCTTCATTCAAATCGTTGTTTTAACAAATTTGATATCACGCGATAGCACATATGTAAAACTAGCAATACTGACTTTGCTTGGGGAGTAATAGTAAGTCTTAAATTAACAAGTTAAAGAAAAGCCTTCAAAGTTATTGAAGTGGTTGTTGAGTTATGTATTTTAAGCCAACACTATGAAGCAGTAATACACAAATACATAGTTTCAAATTGCTAAGTTATTAGAATAGTTAACACCCAAAAAAAAATAACACAAGTACTAAAATATCCCTTAATATTATGAAAGTGCACAATGGAATGCTTCCGAAATATATTTGAATAATATAAAACAACATGTTTGTACAACAGCGGACTTGATAGTTTCGAAGCAAAACATCTCGCTCGTTACACATACAAATATTCGAATGGCGAGTGTCTGGTTACCGAGACGTAAAGTGATACACTCAACATCAAATACCAAGGTGGTGCATCATCACGATTATCTATACGACTGCATTCCTGAAAAATTGTGAGCAGATTTACTAAATCATGCTAACCGAGTACCTATTTATATTACCAGTATAGTACATACATATTGTTATATACTCATGGCCATAAATCCCAAAAAGGGTTAGCCAGAGCTTGAAGCTAGAAACTCCTCAGCACATTTGGAAGTTGATAGGGGATAAGATGGTAGAAATAACTTTTTACAACTGCATCGCCCAAAAACCATTTTAAAAGCCCCATACCCTTAGTCACCTCTTACGACCGACAGCCGAGGGTAGTGAAATTCTAAGCCGGCACTACATGCACCTGCACGCACAACGCATAACACAGCTGTGTAATATTGCCTTACCCAGTAATATTTATACTCTTAAATATACCACAAAAATGCCTCCTGATCATATTCAAGCATACCCTTACACTTTTGTATAAACGATCGCTTACTGAAGGAGTGGTTCCCAAAATATAGAAATCAGCTTTTAATACGCCCGTTTTAAAAAAAGGAGACACATCAAGTATCGAAAACTATCGACCAATTTCCAAATTGTGCCTGTTTGCTAAAATACTGGAGCGGATAGTCTATAATCAGTTTTAGCCAGACACACTTAAATGCAGTTTTAGCCAGGAGCAGCACGGTTTTCTTAAGAAAAGCTCGACTACATCCAATCTACTTCTTGTTCACGAGCACATATCTAAGGGAATGGATGATGGTCACCAGGTGGATGTCGTCTATACCGATTAGAGCAAATGTTTTGATCGTATAGACCACAGTGTGCTATTAAACAAATTATTCAAGTCCAGTATTCATGGTGATCTCTTCCGGTGGTTCTCATCCTGTATCGAAAACCGCAGTCAAGCTGTTGTTCTCTCGGGATATTCTTCTAATCTAAATGGTCAATCATCCCGTCTGGCGTACCGCAGGGATCTCTTTTGGGCCCTTTATTGTTTGTTATTTTTATCAATGATATTATTTCATGTTTCAACCACTCGAAAGTGCTTTTGTTCGCAGATGATATGAAGATTTTTAAAACAATAACTAATGTTTCTGAGTCTCATAGTCTACAGGAAGACCTTGACCGGTTTTGTTTGTATTGTTTGCAAAACAGACTAGATTTAAATGTATCAAAGTGTTTTTTTACATCTGCTTTACCCGGAAAAAGTTCATTGTTAATTTTGCTTATAATCTGAATGACCAATATGTAACTAAAGTAGAGTCTATAAGGGATGTAGGCGTCATATTTGATTCTAAATTAATATTTGATAAACACATTGAAAGTATTGTCGCGAAGTCTTCTAAAGCCCTTGGTTTTCTTATGCGAGCATGTTCAGACTTTTCTACTATAACGGCTATAAAAATTATATACTGTTCGTTTGTACGCAGCCATTTGGAATATGCATCACAGGTATGGAACCCAAATTATAATATTTATAATTGACGTATTGAAGGTATACAGAGGAGATTTCTGCGGTATCTTGACTTTAAAACTCGACAGCGTTCTGCTGATTACAACCACCGCTGCTCTAAATATCACCTCCCACTAAATATTAGAAGGGATATAAGCGATATCTACTTCCTGGCTAACATTGCAAGAGGCACCATGGACACACCGGAACTCCTCGCGCGCATCTTCTTGCTGTCTAACCAGCTTGGACTGAGACTACGTCCTGTACTGTCTATTCCTGCAGCCTGTACTAATTAACGTAAGAATTCCTTCTTAATACGAGCACCAGCTAAATTTACTGAACTATCTCTTGATGTTGACCTATTTTGCAACAGCATTGCCACCATAAAGCGATTAATGATGCAAAGTTATTTTAACTCCTCGTTATATGTACTACAAAATATTATATAATATTATTACACAATTAATTAACTATTCCTCGATCTTTTTTGTCTATGTTTTTGTTTGTTAACATTCTATCTGTGGAGATTTGTTAATAGCATTGGACTATCTATCTTACCTCTATATTGTATACTTTTGTCTGTAAATCTTCCTAAGAAAATAAAATAAAAATATTTTCCCCTTTAAACTTCCTAAAGAGCCATTTTTTTTCTCCCCTGGAATTTCCCCAGGTAAGGATATTCAATGGCTCCCGATTAAGTTGTAAGTTTCAAAATAATCACTGTCGAATCCTGTTTCTATATTTTTTATCTTTTAATTTTCTTTCAAAAAGAACTGCTTTCAATTGTTTCCCAAAAATCACTCGAACTTGGTTATTACATGGTGGAAGAATGTATTTGAATATTTGATAGAGTTTTTATCAAAACAGCTGATACTTAAAAAAGTATGAGAAACAACCAAAACCAAGGGTGAACTCTATGAAAATACCAAAAAAAAAACACGTGTTCCTCAGTAAACTTGTGAGAATGACGACATGGCGGTATCTGAGATTCAAGGGTTGTTAGAACAGGATGCGGGAGGTGGGTTTTTGTATATATTGTTTGGTAATAAGTTAGTCAACTATTTTAAACGAACTCAACTAAGTTTGAGCTATTTACTTTGCCGAGTAGTGCCGGTTTAGAATGTCAGTACCCTTTCTATACACGGGTGTCGTAAGAGGCGACTAAGGGTAAGGGGCTTTTTAGAGAGATTTTTGGGTGATGCGCTTGGAGACCCATTACCAACGATACTTTATTTCTATTATCTTATCCCCTATAAACTTCCAAATGTGGCTAAGGAATTTCTAGGTCTAAAGCTCTGGTTTCCCCTTTTTGGGATTTATGGCCGTGAGCATATGTATGTCAGATATACTCGAACAATTAGTTCCCATAAGGTAGGTAGGACTTATGACCACAAATTTTACGATCCGGGCTAACCTCTCGACTCTCCCTTTTATTTTTTGTCTTTAACCAACCTCCTTTTAGAGACCATTCTCCATTGGATCTAAATATGTCCTCCGTGCTCGGTCTCTTTTGGCTTTAAACATAAATTGAAATTCCAAAATACTTAATAACTGCCGTTATAGACTATTAGTACGAAAGGAAACCTTATCTTTTCCAAAGCGTACTTTTACTGCGAACTCTATACAAAAAGTGAAGAAACAATGCAAACATCATTTGTAGCAGGTAAAACAAATTATGTCGATTCGATAACAGAGCATAGATAATGCAGGAAGTCTATTATTTCCGAGACCAAACGAAACAATCGCCTCAAATATTTTCCCAGAGAAAGTACATCTTGTTATGATAACAAAATGAGTATTTTCATGGTTTTAATGGGTTTTGGTTCCGAAAATTGGTACACTTGTAGTGAAATTGAAGATCAAAGGATTAGCTGTTTTTATGACTACGGCATAGCTACGGTTATAATTACAAGCTATGCTAGCCCTTCAAGAGAATTTAAGGTAAAGGCACTAAGTCTGTTTCGTGCTATATCGTCTACCTAAAAATTGAACCCTATGTCTGGCCCAACTATGGAACTTAATTTGAGTCATTATTTAATTTGCAATCTCTTCTTTTCGTAACTTCCAAAAGTGATGCTATGATATAATTTTCGCATGCTGATGGATAACTATTCCTAAAGCTGTAGTTACAACTCAAACTCAAATGTTCACGCCGTATATCCCAGAAGAGGTTGGTAGAGGTACTAATACATCTAAACATCACGTGACATTGCCACCCACGTTTTGCTTGGACAGTGTACCGATAACAACCATGATAAATTAACCACATATAACTTTGGAAAAGACAAATTGGTGTAGGCCTGACCCGGGACTTAACCCAGCATTGTCTGCACAATAAGCGGTGTTCTACCCACTGAGCCACAGTGGATTCAACTTTTTGGGATTAACACCCTTGATTATATATGTATGTATGTAATTCGTAATATAATAATACGTATGTTGTTTCAGAGAAAGCAGGTTCACAGTAAACAGTTATTACAATTTTGTTACACACATATTTTAATATCGCATGTCAAACATAACATATGAAATGATAAGTAACGCAACGCCTAAAAAACTTCCATGTAAGTGGCTGTCACGATAAATACCGCATTAAAAAGCAATTACTGCATCAATTAACTATTTTGAACAGGAAAAATATTAATATACTAAAATGTCATCAACTACTTGAACGGTTGTTTTTTTAATCAAAGAGTTCGCTCGATTTACGTACTTTTGGGCCAATCAAAACTTGCCTTTATATAAACTCAGTTAAATTTTAATTGATTCTTTTGAACACAGATGATGTTTTAATCTTTTATCTTCTTCCAATCGCAGCTGATAATGTATCATTCGGTAACGACACAAAGATTTTGTCTCGCAGATTTTTGGAGCTGAATTTAAAACCACAAATTGATTCCTACTTAAATTTTGGAAATTATTGATTGGATAGTCACTGCCTAACCCGTCGCGAATAATTGACGTGAGTGTAATTAAATATATGTATAAAACTAACAGAAAATTATACATGAGCAGCATCTGCACTTTCGAATGTTGAGAAAAGATAATTTCAATACGTCAGATATCTAATTACTATATACTCACGGCTCACAAAAAGGGTTCGTAAAATCTAGAAAACTACGTTACTCTGAGTTATATAATGTTATAAATACTTTAGCAGATTCAATTATATTACTTCCTAAAAACATTCCTTCTATAAAATATAGTAAGTACAGAAATAGACAGCTGGATAACATGTAGAATAGAAGGCTGTAAACGTGCTGAAGTTACCTAGGCCAGCTTAACTATTTCTAGACTGAATTCCATGTCTATTTTAGGATTTGTATTTCAATAGAAACAAAGTAAATGTATTATAGAATAGAATGAAACAGTATGACAGAACGAACGAGCACCATTTTTTTATTTGTTGGGCAAAGAACCGGCTAGGCGCAGTGAGCAACAGGTAGGGAATAGGGCACTGACCTACACAACGGCAACTTACCACATGAATGGCACATTAACTGCAGTGGGATTTTGAATTGGGGTACAGTCTGTCTGGTGTTTTGTTTACTTCGTATTATTAGGGGGTGGACTTTGCCAAATATCGATTTGTTAGGGTACGTATTCAATACTAAACACACTTTTTTTTTCTTTTCGAAATAGAGCTAAGGCAATATCCATTCAGTGTATTTTGGATCAGCAGAAAGGTTCGTAGTTCATGTCTATCAAAATTGTTATGCAAATGTATGTTTCAGTCAATTTGTTAACTGAAAACAAAACTGTTCTCTTAGATGATATAAGCGCTAGCTAATGAAGCTTTAACAAAAAAAAAACACGTGCCAATAATTATAATAACTGTTGCTTGCAGCTCTTACGAAGTAGGTAATTAAACCGAAGAGCCACTCACCTTCTGTATAGATTGAAGTTGAGACGCTCAGCTAGCAAGAGCTCGTGACTCGTGTCCTTACGATCTCAACAAAGGTCTACTTTCACCAACCGCACGCCGGCACAGAGAATAAACTTTACCATAAACGAGCTCCAACTATCAATGTACACAACATACCATACAGTTTAATCAAAACAGTATCGTTCTATTGAAACCGTATTGTAATCTCAAACCGGCACTAAAACACATTCAACATAAATTCCATTCACAAACACAGCACTGCTATTATATTAGTTGCTAACAAAGTTTCTGTCATCAAGGGTTGATGAGACAAAGTTAGTAAACTTTACACGTTTTCAAGTTGCTCCGGATATGAGACGTGTACACTCTGACGAGGTCGTCGCGCGAATGATGGCCGATTTGATTTGAAAAAAAAACTGGCATTCGGGAGAAGCGAAGCGTGCGGGAGTGAGATAACCGGAGCACGTTCACTGTAGAGAATAAGAGATAGGAATAGAACCGTTTACAAAACGCCCCCCACTCCGCGTGTTCAAAATGCATGCAAAATTTAAGGGGAAGTGTAAACAGATACAGTAGTTTTTCATAAATATTAAAGAGTTACTATATTTATGCCTACATAATTACTTTAAGTATAACTATGGTGGTTAAAAATTATAATCATCGCTTTTTGAACAGAAACATAAATACATATACTCACGGCTATAAATCCCAAAATGGGGTAGGCAGAGCTTCAGATCAAGAAACTTCTCAGCCTCATTTGGAAGTTGATAGGGGAGAAAATGGTAGAAATGAAGTATCGATGGTGGTGGGTCTCCAACCGCATCGCCCAAAAACCACTTTAAAAGCCCCATACCGCCAGTCGCCTCTTACGACACCCGTAGGTAGAAAAGGGGTAGTGACATTCTAAGCCGGCACCACAACACGGCTAACAGAAACTATCTTTTTATTATTTGTACAGAAAAATATCTGTAATACAAACTTGTGTTATCGTTAAAGTAATAATTCGGATGGGAACGAAAGTCGAATTCCAGAATGAAGACAATATTTACGTAATAATTTAATTAGGTACCTTCGAAAAACACATCCTCTTATGCCGATAATGAAAAAATGCTCCTTAATCTATATCTATACTTATAATAAATCTGTAGAGAGGTCAATTCTGTACATGAAATATATTTTCAAAATAACTATCAGGGGGTGCCAAAAATGCAATCAGTAGTTTTTCATAAATATTAAAGAGTTACTATATTTATGCCTACATAATTACTTTAAGTATAACTATGGTGGTTAAAAATTATAATCATCGCTTTTTGAACAGAAACATAAATACATATACTCACGGCTATAAATCCCAAAATGGGGTAGGCAGAGCTTCAGATCAAGAAACTTCTCAGCCTCATTTGGAAGTTGATAGGGGAGAAAATGGTAGAAATGAAGTATCGATGGTGGTGGGTCTCCAACCGCATCGCCCAAAAACCACTTTAAAAGCCCCATACCGCCAGTCGCCTCTTACGACACCCGTAGGTAGAAAAGGGGTAGTGACATTCTAAGCCGGCACCACAACACGGCTAACAGAAACTATCTTTTTATTATTTGTACAGAAAAATATCTGTAATACAAACTTGTGTTATCGTTAAAGTAATAATTCGGATGGGAACGAAAGTCGAATTCCAGAATGAAGACAATATTTACGTAATAATTTAATTAGGTACCTTCGAAAAACACATCCTCTTATGCCGATAATGAAAAAATGCTCCTTAATCTATATCTATACTTATAATAAATCTGTAGAGAGGTCAATTCTGTACATGAAATATATTTTCAAAATAACTATCAGGGGGTGCCAAAAATGCAATCAGTAAAATTTATGTCTGTCTGTCTGTCGGTTTGTATGTTCCTTATGGAAACAAAAACTACTCGACGGATTTTGACGTAACTTGGCACAATTATTCTTCATATTCCTGGGCAGGTTATAGTATACTTTTCAACAGAGTGTAGTGAAGGCGAAATTTTGGAAAAATGGGAGAAGTTACTCCATTTTTTAAGCTTCCATCGCGTATGCAGCCTTAACGGTTAAAGTTACATAGAAATAATGTATGACGGAAATATTCTTCATAAAATTGTCTAAACAATATTCCACAACAGTATATATTTATCTTTTATGGTTGACTCACAATAACACGTGTAACTCCTTATAGCTTAGTAGTTTGGAGCATTCTGATTATGTTTGTTTACTCTTACGTTTATAATACTCTCCCTCATCCCTGATTTAAAAAAACTAACTTTATTATCTATTCAATAAAAAATTAATTATAGAAATCGGTAGAGAAACACCGAAATTATACATGAAATAAGCCATCGCGCCCGTGACCAAACCAAATCTTTACTAATTTACATATTACATACTAGATGGCGCCAGTATTTGCATCCTACATCAGGGTATGGTTTCTTTTTTAGATTGTTATAAATACTTCATAGCGTTTTATTCAACTTCAATTCAATCTGAAAATTTGCTTATAAACGGAAATACTGAACCGTTCATCAAAGCGCATTCAAAATCAGGAGTGCTATAAATTTAATAAATTAAAAACATTGCGCTAAATTTCACAATGCTTGAGCAGTGACTGAAGAAAGAAACTTCAGGTATTTAAAAAACAACGCTACCCGTGCTAAGCTGGGCCGATCCACTAGTTATGAATAAAATGATGAGCATAAACTATTTGTAAAATTAGGCATGTAGGTTTCCTCTAGACCAATGTTTTCTCTCTGAGAGAATTAACCAAAATGTAATTATTAAACTACACATGCCATAAGAAAATGCTTAGTTACCATTACACAGAATAACGATAAGATTTATCGTTCCTAATCGAAGTGAGACGACACGTGGAAACTCATAGATACTTACATAAGTTTCAGAAAAAGGTGCTTCAAATGGTGGTGAGGAAAAACATACGTAGGAAACCCACATGGCTGAGTTGCACATAGTAATATGACAGAGTATTTGTACAAACCGGGGCGGTAGGTCTGCCACCTATCACATCATGTGCGCAGTCCATACAAAACGTGGGTACTATGAACACAAATTTAAATAGCATGAGATGTATGGAAGCGAGTATATCACGTGAGAAGTGAAGAAACTGACAGATTATTCATACAAAATCATACGCTGTTCAAAATCTGCTAACCATGATTTTTTTTACATGCAATAAGAAATATTGCACTATTACATTTCTTAGGCGTTAAACTATTTTAGGAATAAATATGTGGCAAACGGTGGTGCTAGTAAAGTAAATATGTTTTTTCAAATAAAGTTTCATTAACAATATTTAACTAATTATATCATATTCTAGACTGCTTATTCATCTTGGTAAGCAATTTCAGTGTGAAGATGCGGCCACACAGTTTTATTACATACGTGTGCGTGTGCCAACTTGAATTATCGCTAAAAAATATACTGATCGCAACTAGATGTCCTGATTTCTATAAATAATTATTATCTAATTAATGGGTTGGTTCTATTGCTTATGGTGCTGTGTAGTGTCGGCCTAAAATAGCACTACCCCATTTCTTCCGGTGGGTGCACATAAGAGGCGACTAACGGTATTGGGGCTTCTGGGGGTTTTGGGCGATGAGGTTGGAGACCCTTTATTTTACCATGTTTTCGCCACAAAACTTTCCAAAAGTGGCTGAGGAATTTCTAATTCCTTAGCTCTGGCTACCCTATCTAGAGATTTATAGCCGTGAGTATATGTATGTATTTAAGTGTAAAATGGTTGATAATGTTAGTTTCAAAAACGTAGACAAGGTAAAGTACAAAACAAAGCCAATAAGGTTTGTATAAAATATATTTACGTATCTTACAAACAGTCATAAAGTTACTTGGTGCTTTGATAATAAGGTATTTTATAAAACAAAATTATCATAGAATAAATACTCAGCTCAGCCACCAATACGCTTAATAAATATTAATTTTAGATAGATAGTATTCTGCCCCAATACGTGTGTGGGAGTATGCCACATGAAAAGTGAGGTATTTAAAGATTTCATACAAAATCTGTCAATATCTCACTTGACATATTCACTCTCACACATCTTATGCAACCCTATAGGACATAAAATGCACTAAGTCAGATCATTAGGATTATAAATAGTCAAAAATAAATTATATTGATACTTTTTCATTCCTTTAATCTGAACAATACAACAGAAACTTATACACAGAGAACTTTTCTCCCTAAAGTTCAAAATGCAATGATACTTATTAATAAGGATTAATACAATCATAACAAATCTGGATATTCAACTTATAGATTATAATAAAAATTATTCATTGTGTACTTACAGTTACTTATTGAAACTTTTAGATACATAATGAAGTGCAAAATTGTATATGGAAGATAATAGGCAATGCCATACTTCAAATAATTTTTAATACTTTTTATAGACATAATGGAATTTATATGGAAGTCTTTACATTAAAGTCAATTATTGCTATACAATACTTTTAATATACTATACAATTTCCCAAGGGACTTAAAACCCCACTGAGCTCTGCAGCTAGGCTTGTTTTGGCTTAAATAAAAAATTGGAAGTTCAATTAAAAGCTGCAGTACAAGGGCAGCTTGAACAGTTGTCCTGTGTTAGACATATTCAAACAACTCAAGCTTTTACTGGCAACAGCACAGGTCATGAACACATGAAGTGGTCTAACAGCTTGAATGTACTGGGTATTGTTGTATGTAAAAGACTATGTTTTGCTTTACAGTCACAGCTGAAATAATAAATGTAAACGAAGCTAGAGAGGTTTGTCAGGATTGTACGAAGTGGCGATCAATAGTCTCTGCCTACCCCAATGGGAACTAATGGCGTGAGTATATGTATGTATGTAGTCACAGCTCTAAATATTGAATCTTGACTGCTTAGATGTGTGTCTTTAGAGGCTTTAACATCTAGCTAATGGCTAAATGGATGAAGAATTTTATCTTGCTCATTCTTCTATTACTTATTTTAACATTCTTGCTGCCTCACAATGCATATAATCTCAAATGACATAATTTCAATATTTTATTACAACTTAAGCCCTCAATTCTTGTAATACTACAATATTTATGACAGGAAGCCAAATTGATTACACATTGATTATATTAGATTTTATTACATATTACAAGTGAAAAATAAATAAGAAAGCATTACAATTAAGGTATCAATTGGACATAGTTTAGTAGAAACATCTATAGTTCAAGATAATAGCATCCAAAGTTTTAAATAAAGTGCTTTTTTCATATTGTGGGCTATGTTGGCTGGTTAACATAAAAATGTTGTGTGCACTTTTTTAAAACAGAGTTTTCACTACTTTATAGATTTAACCCTCAGCAATACATAGGCATACTTAACTCAATTTTGACAAAAGTGTGGGTTGAGTTCTTTCTCTAATTCAGAAATGTGTTTGTTTATAAATTGTATACCAAAGTTTGTCTGGAAGATATTGCTTTAAGTGATAAGACTGCCAACTCACTTTTATTTAAGCCCTCAATCATATTTACCAAAGATACACCAACAAAGCATGAAAAACAGCCTGGCATATGGTAAGCACAGTAACACTGACAGTCGTGAGCTAGATCTTGCAATAAATAATAGGTCTTAAGAAAATGTGATAAGGTCAATATTTGTAGAAAAAATAATATTCAACTGTCAAACAGTCTTGCCATTCTCGTAGTCCACTTTTGTGCATCTAATATGTATGGAGTGCAGCATCTTTGGTATATATGATCAAAGATTTTAGCACATATTATAAACATTAAAATTACAACCCCAAAACTGGTCATTACACTTCTTTGAATGAAGAAAAATTGAATATAAATCATTAAATTTAGATACCAGTAATAAGCAGTTGGGAGTTACTTAAGGAATGTTAAAAAGACTGTAGCCACATTTAGTCTATTTCTAATCATACAAATGTTAGAAAAATATTTTTACTACTTAGTAGTAGTATTGAACACTCTCCTTCATTTATATGTCACCACTATTGTTTAATTATATCAACAGGAACATTTAATTCTTGAGGCACTAATAATGGATTACTCATAGGATTTTTTGCTGTCCTTGATTTTTCTAAGTGATGATGAGCATAAGGATCTGATTTTTTCAACAGGTGAGTTCTTATAGTAAGCACCACAGTATTTATAAACCCTATGATCACATAAATTCCACAGATGATGGAAAACAGTCTTAAAACAAATTGTACTATACTTTCTCTTTCTTGATGCACTTTTATTTTTAATGCAGCCATATCATACTTTATATATATACCCGGAACACCATGAGATCCTTGTGAGTGGCTTATGGGTCTTTCTAACTCTTTCACTGAATACTGATAAGTTTTATAAGTACCAAATGTTGTCTCAACATCAGTTGGCACAACTTCAACAAAATATTGATAAAGAATGTTCTCTTCCTTTGTAATTTTTTCATCTCCTTCTAAAGGATAAATGACACCATAAGCTGGGTCACCAAAACTTAAACGGTGTATTCTGTGACTAAAGTTCTGAGGTGTATCATCAAACAAAAGGTTCAGATGTATATGACCTCTTGGCAAATGCAAACTTTTTCCTGCTGTTATGTGAAAGTTGCCAGCAACTTTGTTGATTATAAGAACTCCATGCAGTCTACAAGCATCATGTTTTCTATTTGGTTTAGTCCTACGTTCAGGTATAGTGGCTCTGACAGAACCATGTCCTTTCTTCCACAATAATTTCCAAATAGAATGATATTCTTCACTCAAGTATGCATTTAAATATTTCACAGAATCAAATACTTCTTGTTGCTCTGGTGCTAGTTCGAACCAAGTATCCTCCTCCTCTAATTCTCCAAAACCAAAGACACTTTGTGAGGTAGAATCTAGTATATCAGTACCTAGGTTAGAACAAGGCATTGCTACCGTAATATCAATGTTTATCCTTAATCTCTCATCCATTTCTACATCCGGCATAAATTTGAACACTAAATTACTGTCTAAATAGTAAGTCACTTCACTATAAATTAGCCACAGAAGAATAAAAAACGTAATTACAGAAAAAGTTCCACCAACCGGTGTGGAATCCACGTACTCTTCTGGAACTTTGGCAAAGGCATCGAATTCTTTAACTCTTTCTAACACTTGTTTCTTCCCACGGTACCTGAGCATTTTCTCTATAAAAGAAACAGAAAGAAAAGAAGTTTTACTAAAATAAAATAAAAATGTACGTATTGGGTTTTATTTACATAAATTCTGTAATTAGTTTGGTTTGGTTGGATTGATTCAGGCATTGAGTTGATACTGATGTATTAAATTAAATTCATCAGTACCGAAGACAGCCGTGACCGAGTGGATATGTGACTTGACAAGCTTCTCGGTCCGGAGGTTGCGTGCGGCTCCGATGCCCGCTGAGAGCAACATTTATGTGATGAGCATTAATAATTCTTTCTAAGCATTTATATGTGTATTATATAATATTAAATATATCGTTGAGTTTGAATCCCATTATATAAGACTTACTTAGTTTGGATTTAACTTAATCTGCGTGTAATATGTCCTTATATATTTATTTATTATTATTATTTATATCACAACAATGCTGCTGTGTAGTGTCGGCTTAGAATAACACTACCCCATTTCTTCCGGTGTACGTAAGAGGCAACTAACGGACCTGGGGCTTTTTAAGGGATTTTTGGGCGATGCGGTTGGAGACCCATCACCAACAACCTTTATTCTACCATCTTTTTCCCACTCAACTTCCAAAAGTGGCTGAGGAATTTCTAATTTCTCAGCTCTGGCTATCCCTTTTAGGGATTTATAGCCGTGAGTATATGTATGTATGTATCACAACAATCAACTTATAGTTAGTTAGATGGTGATGTTATGAAACCAATGATATATTAAAAACTACAGATAGGGAACCTTCGTAGCAATTGGCTTTTTAAATCTGTTCTGAGCAATCCGAAACTACACACATAGACAAGTGTTACTTATGAGTGTAGAAAAGTATTAAAACTCTGCCAACCCCTTCGGGGATATACGGTGTGAACGTCTGAGCGTCTAAGATATAATACATACTCGTATAGGCTGCATTCAGAGCTAACTTGACAGTCGGTCCTGAGTCAAGGCTCCTGACGTCAGTCGTCCCTAGTTATAATATCGCACCGTACGCAGCACTGTCACAATCGTGCGTCTGCACTGCGTACTCGCTATGTGTTTTTTTGGAGCGTTCAGTGTAGGCTTGGGTAGATCCAGCTCCGCGAGGGGATTCGAATCACCAGGTTCAGGCTCAGTTCCGGTACTGAATCCTCTTAACCGGGCCGGACCGCTTATCGAATCCGGCTCGGTTAAGAAATTTGGAACTGAATCAAACAACCAAAAAATACCACGCTTACTTCGCGGAACGTAACGATTGCTGTTGACATACATGTAAAAATCAATTAACTCATATGTATAATGATTCTGTTTGTGTACAGGCTAGGTTCGCTAACATACAAATATCCATATGTAAAAAAAAAAAAATATTTAGAAACATCTTAACAACATCTTATAACAATATCTACACATAAATATATGCAAATCAGAAAGTGACACAACATAAAACGCTATCATATTTATAATATCACTATAAACTACATTATTTATGTAAAGATTGATAAATCTATTAAACGAAATTGGCAAACAAAGAACAAAAAAGGACAACTCTCTTTTCGTCTCTGTCTCCCGAGTTCAAATTGTATTACATTCTTGTCTCGCTCTCACATTCAGCAAGCAAAGCAAATGTAACGGTAATAATCGAACCGATCCTGAACCTGATGCCTGAGCCTGTTGTTCGAAAACAATAAAACCGAGCCGGTGCGGAGCGGCCCGGTTAAGCGAACCTGCACCTGATAAGAAAGAGTGGGGCCGGTTAGCCCAATCAGGCTCACGCAGGGATTCGAATCATTTGAATCCACCGAGCCGGACCTACACACGGCTAGGTGGATGAACTTCAGTGCTGTCCGAATGGGCACGTGTGTCAGTACTGTCCTGAGATAATCTATCTAATACACACAGTTGTGTTGTATGAAGGTCGAAGCTTAAACGTTAAGTGTATATTTTACATGTGAAACGAAATATTTTAGTTTTAAAGCCTCTTTCGGCTTGACCTACAACGATATAACGCTGCGCAAGATGTTTCTGCTGTTATTAATTACTTAGGTGTTTAAACACCTAATTACTTGTAAAAGTACATTTAAACATCAAGGCAAACGTAATTTATGTTATACATTGGCCTTTCCTTAATACGCTTTTGGTAATAGTAGTACAGAACCACTAAATTTACCAGCGGATACATCGCGATTTAACCGAACCGAACCGTATCAAACAATGTTTACTCATCGCTCCGTTTTGCCGTGAAAGACGGACAAACAAACACACACACTTTCCCATTTGTAATATTATTATAGTATAGTATGGAAGTATGGATTAGTAAGTACGGATAGTAGTTTGGCGCTGCAGTGGCGGCCCAGTGCTGCCCCTACACTGACCGTTAGTGATAGTGGAAGAGTTTGCAGCGATTGCTCGGGAGTATAGCAATTGTCCGGGATGATCGGATGAATGATAAACTATGTCACTCTCCAGGGTGTATTCTATCCCTATGCAAAAAATCAACTTGATCTCTTGCGTAGTTTTTGTGTGAAAGATTAACAAACAGACACACACACTTTCAGCTTTATAATCCTATCCTATTAATATTATAAATGTGAAAATTTTAGATGTTTGGATGTTTCTGTGTTTGAGGTAAAAAACCTTCTCAATTACAGAATGTATAAGGTTGAAATTAAGCAGAATTGTAGATAATGACCCAAATATATAATAGTATACTGTTTATCCCGGAAAAATTTGACCAATAAAATATTTACGTCACGCCTGATTGAACTCAGAGTACTGGAAAAAACACCTAAAGTTTGGCACAAGCAAATTTACAGTACGAAGTCTGTCGGGTCAGCTAGTTTATGATAATATTAGAAGGGATAAGGGTTTTTGTAATCTTTGGAGAAACCCTTATTAAAACAACTTAGAACGAGATGCATGCAGCGCTTTAGTTAGACATGTTTGTTTTGGACACTGGACCTCACCTGGCAGCACGGTATAGCATTTTCCGTCGCCTTTTCTCTTTCTGTCGCTCAGGACTTCTGTGCTGCCAGATGAGGTCCATCCAGCCCATAGAAAACTAGTAGACAACCCTCTATCTTACTTAATACATCCATCCATGAGCTAGAGTGGTTTGTGTCAAACCACTCTTGTTTGTCTTGATGTTTGATGTAAGTGTCACTCGAAATTCTATCTGTCAATTCTGTCATCTTGGTCGGTCGATCGGAAGTTACGTTTTGTTTGTAACAATATAATATTGAATATCTCATTAACCATCAGTTTTCTTTTACTAACTGCTTATGAAAATAATGCACAATAATGGCCAATGTTAAAACTGACGATCTCCTGAACTTCCAAGATTACTCACCCGACCACAATGAGCGCAGCGCTCGTATCGATGTGGAATCTGTTCACGCAAATGAATATAATAGCAACTTAAATCCAAATTATAACTATGGAGATGTTCCCAAAACTCCAGACGAGCCTGTGGAAGAGACTGAGAAATCATGTAAGTTTTGTTATTGTCATTTGTACTATAGATATTTTAAGGACTAATTCTTCAGAATACAGAATACAGTAACCCAAGATGAGCAGCTTGCTTGGTACAAATCCCTGTGGGTTAACTCTTCCTTGTTAAAGATGTTAATTCCATCAAATTTCAATATTGTAATAAAATTTCTCTTTCACTTAAACACTTTTATTTTAAACTTCACATCTAGATAACACTTTTGCTCATAATCACACTTCACTTAATGAGACCTTCCTTCCCTCTTGGATGTCAGAACCACAATGGAGCCCGAGCCATAGTTTGTCGGATCGGTTCCCACCCTGCCTGACCGGCTCGGCCACACACTCTGCTTCCCAGTGGCACCCTCTATTTTCCTGTCAATACAGTGACACAAATTACAATGACTAACTAAATATAAAATCTATAACATTAACTTCTATTGTATATATATTACATACATGTATACACATACCTGCTATATTAGTTATTCTAAATTTGATTTAACTAAATAAAAACTTGCATTTGATTTGGTTGTATTCAAAATCTTTAAGAAAAATAATAATATATAAGTAAGGATTTTCTTAATTTAAATCTTTTTGTTCATGAAAACCTCATGTGGGGATTACAGGCGGGAAATTTCCCGCCTGTGTCGAAATTTTTCTTTCCTTTATTTATTCTTTATTGATTAGTAAGGATTTTCTTGTGGATTGGTACCTTTATAGTGATTACTTCAAAAGCAATAGTAATCAGTTACTCAAAAATGTAACTAAAATTTTTATGTTGTGTAGCTTAGAATTAAATAGCACTACCCCATTCCTTACCGTGGGTGTTCGTAAGAGGCAACTAAGGGTATAGGGGCTTTTTAAGTGGTTTTTGTCCATGTGGTGTGCATAAAAAAGCTTTATTTTACAATCATTCCCACTCAACTGCCAAAAGTGGCTAAGGATCCTTATTCCGGTGCTTGGATCTGAGTAGATATATTTGAAATTTTTAGTTATTAATTTCCTCTATTGTTTTCAGCCAATCACAACTTCTGGACAGTTGAATACTACCAGAAATACTTTGATGTGCACACTAATGAGGTGGTTGAGAGAATAATATCCTCTGTGGTGCCACAGAAAGTAGCTACAAACTACTTTGATGAGCGCATCATGGGGAAACCTGACTTGTATGGACCAATATGGATATCTGTCACATTGGTAATGTATTCTTAGCTTATATACTTTTTAAACACTCACAGTTTCAATGGATTGTTCAAAACATGTTCATTTTACAATCCATTGTTTAGTATGTATAAGATAGGCAAATAATACTTCATCACTTGAAACTGAGAAATGTTGGAAAAATAAGTGATGTTAAAACATATTTTTGTGGTGGACCCCATTTTTTAAAATAAATTATTATTTTCCTGATCTGAAATGACTGATCAATATTTATAATATTTTGTATTTGTTTGCATTTTTTTATTTAATGGGACAATCTCTTTTTTTTATAAGCTATGGCCACATAATGCGTTGTGACAGGCCATTAGAATGTACTTTTAGTATGTACTTTGAAATATAGCCTGCATCATTTAGGGATAGTGCATGAGCTTTTGATTTGAAAATTATGTGACACACTACCACATGGTGTTTTCAATGAAACTAGTTACTATACCTATGAAAGAGTTCAGGCTATCCCTACTACGCATACATATCTAGGTCTATAAATTAGTGTTTTTTACATGTATGTAATTTAAAAATGAGCCTAGGCTAGATGCACAATAAAGTGTCACATTACACAAACTATGCTATGTAGTGTCTGCTTAGAATAGCACTACCCCATTTCTTCCGGTGGGTGTAAGTAAGAGGCGACTAATGGTATTAGGGCTTTTAAGGGTTTTTTGGGTGATGTGGTTGTAGACCCATCACCAATAACCTTTATTTTACCATCTTTTCCCCACTCATCTTTCCAAAAGTGGCTGAGGAATTTCTAATTCCTTAGCTCTGGCTACCCCTTCTAGGGTTTTAAAGCCATGAGTATATGTATGTATGTTACACAAACGTGAGCATTATAACAAGCAATAGCAATTGTTGTCATGCTGTTTGTGCATCTATTAATTAAATAAATGGAGTTGCCTTTTCGATCTGTATATCTATTGTAATCACCGCTACTTGTAATCACCATTTTTCCATATTATATATCTAAGAAATCAAACTTAACTTTAACCCACAAATCTTCAACAGATATTCACGATAGCAGTAAGTGGCAACATATCGAACTATCTCCAAAGCGCTAACAAATCGGTTCATTGGCGCTACGACTTCCATCTTGTGTCGTACGCCGCTACCGCCATCTGTTGTTACGTTTGGGTAGTGCCGCTCGCGTTGTGGGGGGCGCTCAAGTGGTCTATGCAGGAATCGCAGGATCAAGAGGCTATGACGGTGAGAATTTTAATAATAATTTTGTTACATACATATACCCATGGCTATAAATCCCTTAACGGGGTAGCCAGAGCTTTGGAATGAGAAATTCCTCAGCCACTTTTGGAAGTTTATTGTAGAAAAGATGGTAATGATAAATGTTTTTTTGGTGACGGGTCTCCAACCACATCGCCCAAAAGTCACTTAAAAAGCCCCTATACCCTTAATCGCCTCTTACGATCACCCACGGGTAGAAATAGGGTAGTGTTATTCTAAGACGGCAATAATTTTGTTTGCATAGAATAAAATAAATCCATTTATTGCCGCGGGTATCGTAAGCAACAACTAGGGTGTAAGGGTTTTTAAGTGATAATTAAGTGAATTCTGTAGAGCAAGCACGAGCGCTATTTTATCGACATGATAACGGTTAGTATGAGATGGCAGTATACGATACTAAGTAAGTGCGTAAGAGATGGCTGCTTTATCGCACGCGATAACTAGTTTAAACACGGCTCGTGCTTGCCCTTCTGGAGAGATATGTATGAGTGATCTTAAGTAGACTTGTTGTGATAAACTCTTAATGAATATAAATGTTTCTTCTTTCTTTTTATGCATGTATGCAATAAATGGGTCCAATTCGGTATCCCTGTCTACAACGTGTGTCATTACTACTTTTGTATATCATGTTTACTGCAATTATTAGTACGTGTCAGTTAGAAGTTAACTTATGATTATTTGTCATTTGTTGTAAACTTATTTTAATATTTTCATTTATCATTCTGCATTAAAAAGCGCCTACTTCAGCACTTTCTAATACTTTTTCTGTATTTTTGTTACAGACGAGCACATCACCGACAATGATGTCCCTATTCTGTCTATATGGATACTCGTTATCAATATACGTTCCTGTCGCCATTCTGTGGACCATTCAGGTTTCTTGGCTTCAATGGCTTCTCGTCCTCATGGCAGCATTGATTTCTGGAGCAGTCCTCATTTACTGGCTTTTGCCAAGTTTGAGGAAATCTAAATACTTTGTAATTCTTGTTGCGTCGATATTTTGTGTACATTTGCTTTTGGCTGCTGGATTTATGTTGTACTTCTTTCATGTGCCGTCCATGCCAGCTCCTATTCCTACTACTACTACTACTACTACTATAGCACCCAAGGTTTAAATTATTTGGTTGTAAAAGATACTATGTTAGTTAAGCTTAGTTAGAGAATGTCATGTATCAAATAGCATTGATTAATGAATTTATTGTTTCGATGTATGTGAAATTATAGTTTTATGTTTCATTGAATTTCATTTCAATGAATGAACTTCATTCATTAACTATACGATGTACACTTTAAAAAAACTTAAATTAAACGTTCCTGTTTCAAGAAGAAGAGATAAAACTGCATTTAGTAGTACAATGTTATAAATAAAGTTATAATCTCAAAGTTAACGTGGTTCTTGCGACTTTATTTTGTATACGAAAGTATCCTTATCATTGTAAATAGATTTTATATTGATTTTTTGTAACTCTTGCAATGTATTATAATTATAAAGCATTCCTAATTTTATTTGTTCCATAGAAATTAATTTATAAAAAGATGTAAGTGCGTATTAAATATTCGTTTTATTACATACATATACTCATGGCCCATTCACAAATAGGGGTAGCCGGAGCTTCAGACTCCTCAGCCATATTTGGAAATTCATTGGGGACAAGATGATAGAAATAAAGAATCGTTGGTGATGGGTCTCCAACCGCATCGCCCAAAAATCCCTTAATAGCCCCAATACCGTTAGTCGCCTCTTACGTACACCAACCGGATGAAATGGGGTAGTGCTATTCCAAGCCGACATTACACAGCAGCACTTACATATATATATATATATATACGGAAGTCTTATTTCTTACTTACATACATATACTCACGGCTATAAATCCCTAGAAGGGGTAGCCAGAGCTAAGAGATTAGAAATTCCTCAGCCTCTTTAGGAAAGTTGAGTGAGGAAAAGATTGTAAAATAAAGGTTGTTGGTGATTTCTTAAGTGAGTTAGGAATATGCCTCTCACAAACTTTGCTGAAGATTTTCATATATGCTTTTACATGGGACAGTTAAATGAATAAATAAAAATCAACAAGGTAGCTCACTTTGTAGGAATACACTGTCCCATGACTAAGTGCAACTCAGCCATGTGGGTTTGCTTACGATATTTTTTACACCGTATACAACCTTGATTAGTATTCCAAACATTCCAATATCATGGACAAAAAAATGGGGTATGCTGTAAAATGAATGGCTAAAAAGCTACGGTATAACAGTGAGGAAAAAAAATGCTCCGGTGTTTGACTGGGTCAAAAGCGCGGTGTAACGACGAGGTATACCCCAAAAAAATGGTGTAGACCCCACTTAGAATTAGAACCTAGGTCTCTGCATTAGATAGAGATAGTGTAATCTACTGATCTACCAAGTGTGTTTACTGAATATAAATTTCCCTTATACTCTAGGCGAAATAATCGTGTAAGTATTATGTTATATTTATTTCACTAAAATAAAACTTATGATATATCATCAACATATTTATTTCTGTACAAAATATACAATTCATACCATCAATATGAGGTAAACTTTTATACTAGTAAGGCAACTATTAAAAAGGAATGTTCTTCGTTTACATGAAAATGTTAAGAGGAAGCTTATACAAATAAATATTAAAGGATAATAGTGTTACGACATCTGTTCGCAAGTAGGAGATAGGATTTGCCACTACTAGATAACAGATGGCGTTACTAGTATTTTAATAAGTAAAAAAAGGAATTACTAGATGTTTCTCGAATATCGACTTTTCGAGAATGTGGTACTAGAACTTTCTGTAATATTCGCGTATTTGAGATTTGGCATATATAAAGAGCGACACGTGCTACGGAGTTATTCGAGTGCGAAGAACTAAAGCGAGAACAAGCGAAATACTAGAGCGAAGAAATTAAATACGACAGTGCAGTGATATACGGATTACGGAAATAAGCTTAACGGTGTGGACAGTGTTACTATAACGGAATAAATTAGTGTTGTGTAAAGTGCGTTATTGGTCAATAAATATAATTACACCTTATTGCACGAAAGTGTGACTGGTATTTATCAAATTAAGAACCCGGTACGTAACAATTGGTGACAGAAGTGGATTTGAAGATGCCAGTTATGCCGAAGGAAGACGGAAGAGAGGGTATGAAGACACGCGCTCAGAAAGCCGCAGAGGGTGAACAGCTGTCGGAAATGAGGTCATCGGTCACGAACCCTCGAAGTGACATTCCAGAGGAGACGTCCGCGGTGACTAACGCGCCGTCTACATCAACGGCGCCGGCGGCCGCAACTAATACTGACTTGGCGATGATAGTTGAAATGTTGAAAAACATACATTCGGAGATACAGGGTGTTGTGAAACAAGAAGTTCGTGAGTTGCGCGAGGAACAGCAAACTAAGTTCTCACAAGTTCTCACTGCGGAAAATGAAGTCAGTGGTCGGGTGGTTACTGTGGAAAAAGACGTAGAGCAGATGAAGGAGCAGGTAACCACTATTGAGAAAGATATCGATGACATGAAGACCGACTTCCGCGGAATGGAGAAAAGGGTTCTGCAGCTTGAATCACGACCGGTCAAGGTTGTCTCCGGTGAGAATGTAGTAGCTGTCCATGGTCCTCGTGTGAAGGTTCCTCCCTACGACGGAACAACATCCTGGTCGGCGTATAGACATCAGTTCCAGACTGTTGCGGCTGCCAATGGTTGGACTGATGAACAGTGTTTGACTGCACTGACGGTGGCGCTCCGAGGTCAAGCACTGTCAGTAATAGAGGCGCTGCCGACTCCGAGTGGTGGTTTCAAGGACCTGCTGGATGCGTTGGAGTCTCGCTATGGAGAGCGACACCTGGAGCACGTGTTCCGCGCTCAGCTGCGTGATAGGGTCCAGCGTTCCGGAGAGGGACTTCAGCAGTGGGCCCTTGAAATCGAGAAGCTCGTCCGCAAGGCCTATCCCAGTGTAGATCCGAAGACGGTGGAAATGAACCTGGTGCAAGCATTCGTCGACGGCATCAGAGATATCGAAGTGAGAACAGCGGTGAGACTTCAACACCACACGTCTCTCAAGGATGCCTTGGCGAACGCTCTAGAAGTTGAAGCTTGCCGCCAGGATACGCGCCAAACTCATCGACTTCGTGAGATTGCGGAAGCAAATGAGGACGTCAAGGTCATTAAAGCACCCGTCGGAAGGAGTACTGGACCGATTTGTTATGGCTGCGGGAAAAGGGGCCATTTGAGATTAAGTTGCCCGCTGAGGAAGGAAGAGCACCTACAATTGGTCGTGCCCAGAGCCAAGGTTAAAGATGTACTGCGGGAAACACATGACGGTGTTTCGGGCGGGCATCTTGGGGTAAATCGTACGTTGCAGAAGGTTCGTGCGAAGTTTTACTGGCTTCATTGTAGGGACGACGTACAGGACTGGTGCCGGAAATGTACAACGTGTGCCGCGGTGAAAGGTCCGCAGACCCGGAGTAGAGGGGGATTACGGTTGTACAATGTGGGAGCTCCCTGGGAGAGGATTGCCGTTGATGTGGCTGGACCGTTTCCACAATCAGAGTCCGGAAATAAATATTTCATGGTGGTGATGGATTACTTCACTAAGTGGCCTGAAGTGTTTGCCATACCCAATCAAGAAGCAATAACTGTGGCTACAAAACTGGTTGAGGAAGTGATC
Organism: Bedellia somnulentella; assembly: GCA_963576735.1. NCBI lineage: Eukaryota > Metazoa > Arthropoda > Insecta > Lepidoptera > Bedelliidae > Bedellia > Bedellia somnulentella. The sequence continues at coordinate 15,089,688 of OY755187.1, read as the reverse complement.
TGTCGATTTGGCGTGCCCCTGGAGATACACTCTGACCAGGGAAGAAATTTTGAGTCACAAGTATTTCAAGAGGTGTGCAAACTACTTGGAATGCATAAAACCAGGACGACGCCATATCATCCTCAGTCAGATGGAATGGTGGAGAGGTTCAACCAAACACTGGAGAGACAGTTGGCGAAGATGGTTGAAAAACATCAAAAGGACTGGGACAAACACATTCCATTATTTTTACTGTCTTACCGGTCAGCTGTTCACGAAAGCACGAAGGAAACACCTGCTTTCGTCAATTTCGGAAGAGAGCTACGATTGCCTGTAGATTTGTTGACAGGAGGGTCACCAGATGAGCCGCAGAGTGTAACTGAATATGTAAGCGATTTGAGGGAAAGAATGCAAGATGTACATTCCCTAGTGCGTGAAAATGGTTTACATGCTAGTGAAAAGATGAAAACCAGATATGACCGTAAAGCTAACACGCCGCGTTTCGAAGAGGGTATGCTCGTCTGGTTACACAATCCAACTCGCCAAAAAGGGAAGTCCCCTAAGTTACAAAATAGGTGGGAAGGACCGTACAAGGTGGTCACTAGAATAAACGATGTAACGTACAGAATTCAACGCCAACCTAGAGGGGCTTCGAAAATAGTTCACATCGATCGACTTGCGAAGTACCATGGAAGCAATAATACTCGGGACGAGTATTAATGTAAGGAGGGGGTAATGTTACGACATCTGTTCGCAAGTAGGAGATAGGATTTGCCACTACTAGATAACAGATGGCGTTACTAGTATTTTAATAAGTAAAAAAAGGAATTACTAGATGTTTCTCGAATATCGACTTTTCGAGAATGTGGTACTAGAACTTTCTGTAATATTCGCGTATTTGAGATTTGGCATATATAAAGAGCGACACGTGCTACGGAGTTATTCGAGTGCGAAGAACTAAAGCGAGAACAAGCGAAATACTAGAGCGAAGAAATTAAATACGACAGTGCAGTGATATACGGATTACGGAAATAAGCTTAACGGTGTGGACAGTGTTACTATAACGGAATAAATTAGTGTTGTTAATTAGTGCGAGTATCGATAGTTAATTATCGATAGTGTTTGTTGTGTTGTGTAAAGTGCGTTATTGGTCAATAAATATAATTACACCTTATTGCACGAAAGTGTGACTGGTATTTATCAAATTAAGAACCCGGTACGTAACAATAGCATATCTAGATTTTCCTAAACTTATTTTCCTCCTAGGCTCCTATGTTTCACAGATTTAGTTTTCAGCAATCTAATTTCAGTACAGACTCCATACATAAATCAAAATTACTTTAAAAGTACAAAATATCAGTCGGTGATAGTAAATTTATTGAAAGTTTCAATCCAAACTTGTTTATGTAAAGGTGTAGGCAGAGTCACTTCATCCACTGGGGCTTGTATTGTACTTTGTAGTTCTGTTAGCATGTGGCCTGAAAATATATAATTTATGTTTAAAACTACTTTATTTTTTGGTAATTCTCTGACATCTCACTTTTTGCGCTGAGTCTTAATATAATTCAAATAATGATGGTAAATGCTGAGTGATATTGGCGTAGAATAGCACTAAACCTTTTCTTTCCGCGGGTATCATTAAAGGCGATTTAATGGCATGATGAATACATACATACGTACAGACTTGTAAACTCTACTCACGCCATTGTTTCCCTATAAAACATGCTATTAGGGCGCTGCAATATAACCTAAAATATTATTTTATTCGGATAGTACATAAAATTATGTTTACAAACGTATGGTAGTTGAATACCCTACATCAAAAATATTATATTTTCAAAGTAACTGCGTAATTTCTTCCTTAGATACCATCTTCTTTAAGAATAGTCGTAGTTATAAAAGCTAAACATATTTTATTCAATAATACTTACAATCCACATCACCAACAACAATTTCCAGAGTAACATCAGCACAATGTTCCACGAAGAGATGTAGATGACCCTCATTATGTCCCAGCTGGGAACCGAACTCCATATCTCTTATCATCCATTGGTATAGTACCAATAAGCCAGCGCGGCATACCGATTTCAAGTTTTGAGTTAGGATATCTGTTGGAGAAAGAAATCCTATTAATATTATAAATGTGAAAGTTTAGATGTTAGCCGTGATAGCCCAGTGGGTAGAACACTCGGTTATCGTGCAAACGACTAATCCTGGGTCGGGCCTACACCAATTTGTCTTTTCTAAAGACATATGTGTGGTTAATTTATCATGGTGGTTAACGGTGAGGGAAAACCATCGTGAGGAAACCCACATGGCTGAGTTGTACTTAGTCATGTGACAGTGTATTCGTACAAAACGGCGATAGGCCTGCCCCCTATCACGTGAGTACACTGTCCATGCAAAACGTGGGTACTCTGAACACCAGGTGACAAAGTCACGTGATGTTCAGAAGTATTAGTACCTCTGCCAACCCCTTCGGGGATATTCGGCGTGAACGTTTATGTTATGTTATGTTTAGATGTTTGTGTGAGGCAAAAAGACTCCTCAAGTACATAATGTATATGAATAAATTTGGCAGAATGCTAGATAATGACGCAAATTATAACATAGGATACTTATTATCCCGGGAAAATTTGACCAATAAAATATTCACGCCTGATTGAGCTAAGAGTACCGGAAAAAAACGCCTAAAGTAGACAGTACGAAGTCTGTCGGGTCAGCTAGCATATGTATAATTGTAAATCGATTAATTATGAAGTGGCACGCATAGAATAGTGTGATCATCGAATAAGCGATATAGGCGCAACCCGAGTATTATGTAAACTAGTTAGTTATGCCGTGTAGTGTTGGCTTAGAATAGCACTACCCCATTTCTTTCAGTGGGTGTACGTAAGAGGCGACTAACAGTATTGGGGCTTTTAAGGGATTTTTGGGCGATGCGGTTGGAGACCCATCACTAACAACCTTTATTGAAACATCTTTTCCCCACTCAACTTTCCAAAAGTGGCTGAGGAATTTCGGATTCTTTAGCTATGGCTACTCCTTCTGGGGATTTATAGCATCGAGTATATGTATGTATGTGTATGAAGTTAGTTATTTAAACTCCGGATTGATAAATGTCTTTGAGTTGCGTGGTAATTTGTATAGATTTCGCTAAGCGTTATTACGTATTGTTTAAAAATATAAACAGATATTAGACAAAAAATATAAAATTCTAAGTAGCCAAGTAAGAAGAGGCCACATACAGGCAATGTTTCTATACCTGTATCGGACCTACACAAAAGTGTATTTACCAAAGTCACATGTGTTTTTATTTATGAAGATTGTTTAAGTTACACTATATATGTGAGCGCCAAAGCTACTTCATAAAATAATTGTTAAACTTTTTAAGATATTTATTAGATTAGTTGATAAGTCTTCCCTATGTACTTTATTTGCGAATACTTGTTTTTGGCTTAGTTGATAACTGAATTTGTAAACACTTATTGTATTATTTAGCTGAAAGTATTCCGAACTAATAAATAAAATAAAATAAAAATAATATAGGTAATCAATCGTCACTTCGTGTGAAAATAATCCTATAGCCAATAACATCGCTTAATTTAGCGGTGTTATACCGGTTAATATTTCCTTAGATCTCACAGTAACCTCGCACATGTATTATGATTATAAACTGACTTGAATATTTAAAAACTAGTTGTACTAAGTTTAACTAGTTTTGCTGTGCAGTGTCGGCTTAGAATAGCACTACCCCATTTCTTCCGGTGGGTGTACGTAAGAGGCGACTAACGGTGTTGGGGCTTTTAAGGGATTTTTGGGCGATGCGGTTGGAGACCCATCACACAACCTTTATTTTACCATCTTTACCCCACTCAACTTTCCAAACGTGGCTGAGGAATTTCGAATTCCTTAGTTCTAGAAGGGGTCTTCTAGGGATTTATAGCCGTGAGTATATGTATGTATGTATGTAGTTTTACTAAGTTTAACTAGTTTTGCTGTGTAGTGTCGGCTTAGAATAACACTACCCCATTTCTACCCGTGGGTGATCGTAAGAGGCGACTAAGGGTATAGGGGCTTTTTAAGTGATTTTTGGGCGATGTGGTTGGAGACCCGTCACCAAAAACATTTATTATTACCATCTTTTCCCCAATCAACTTCCAAAATTGGCTGAGGAATTTCTCATTCCAAAGCTCTGGCTACCCTGTATATGTATGTATGTAGTTTTACTAACCACACTGCACAGCTATATAAGACAAAACTCACCAGAGTCACACCAACTATTTTTCAAGGCAGTTGAACAAATTTGCAAACTGTATACTATCACTTGACTCATCACCGATTGACAATCGCAACTGAAAAGAAATAGATAGGTTGTTTTAAATCAAATTTTTGGTTCACGTTGAGAGGAAACATCGTGAGGAAATCCACTTGGCTTACTTGACAGTGTGTTCGTACAAAACAATGATCATGATAAATAAAGAATAAATAAAGGAAAGAAAAATTTCGACACAGGCGGGAATCGAACCCACGACCTATACGCCCCCGTCAATTCTTCTTTTCGTAATTTTTCTTTCCTTTATTTATTAGTAACTAGCAACCCGTCCCGGCTTCGCTCGGGCATGAATTATCATTAACATTTTGTTTTTTATTTTATTACATGTATTATTATTTTAATATATTTTTTTTAAGTTTTAAGCTATGTTATAATTTTTTGCTGTGTAGTGTCGGCTTAGAATAGCACTACCCCATTTCTTCCGGTGGGTGTACGTAAGAGGCGACTAACGGTTTTGGGGCTTTTGAGGGATTTTTGGGCGATGCGGTTGGTGACCCATCACCAACAACCTTTATTTCACCATCTTTTCCCCACACAACTTCCAAAAGTACATACATACATATACTCACGGCTATAAATCCCTAGAAGGGGTAGCCAGAGCTAAGGAATTAGAAATTCCTCAGCCACATTTGGAAGTTGTGTGGGGAAAAGATGGTAAAATAAAGGTTGTTGGTGATGGGTCTCCAACCGCATCGCCCAAAATCCCTTAAAAGCCCCAATACCGTTAGTCGCCTCTTACGTACACCCACCGGAAGAAATGGGGTAGTGCTATTCTAAGCCGACACAACACACCAGACTTCCAAAAGTGGCTGAGGAATTTCTGATTCCTTAGCTCTGGCTACCCCTTCTAGGGATTTATAGCCGTGAGTATATGTATGTATGTATGTTATATTTTTTTGTATTTATATTTAGATATCTTTTTTTTATTTTTCATAATGAGTAATTACATCAAAAGCCATTCAATTTATAGAGTAAGAGCTTCCCTGTAAACAATATTTGACGTTGTTGTATTTTGGGGCAGCAAAATAAATTGATGTTCAGGGGCTACCACCCGCGACAGGCCAACGTACAGTTGACCGTGAGTAAAACAATTCTTTTGCAGGTCAATCCCTACTAATTTGAAGGTTTGGCCTTGGGACTTATTAATTGTTAAAGCAAAAGATGTTTTAACCGGAAATTGTAGCCGTTTAAATGGAATTGGCAGATCAGTTGGGATCATCGGTATCCTCGGTATATGAGCTAATTGACTGGCTGCTGGGCCTGTGATAATAGTCGCTACAATTAAATTTTGCTTCAACTCTTTGATAAGCAGCCTCCCGTACCCCTTGGTGACGCCTGCAACAACTTACTATGCATAGCTAATCGAGCGGAGTTTTATCTATTTTTTTAATTCGAGATAACTTTCGAATGGAATGTTCGAATTGAATAATTCAAAAAGTAATATAAGGGTATTGAAGTAGTCTGAAATAATATATATTTTTTATAAGGATTAGATAGGTACAAATAAAGAACCTCTTCTAAAGCAGGATTTTAATTTAATTTTTAAATAATTTTATATAATGACGCTTGTTGTGAGATAACTATAATAGTTAGAGACACGCTGTCTGGGCATTTTTTTTAGATAATAATGTGTTCTATAAAATTGTAGTACATAATTTTATTCTATTGTCAATAGTTTTCGCAGCGCACGCGATGTAAGGATTTTTTTTGGTATTTCTTTAACACCTTGGGTTACATTTTTGAAGTTTACGTAAGGATCCCTAATTTTTTGAAAATGAAATATAGCCTATGTCACTCGGGAATAGTGTAGCATTAAAACAGTGAAAGAATTTTTCAAATCCGTCCAGTAGTTTTGGAGCCTATTCAATTCAAACAAACAAACAAACAAAAAATCAAACCTTTCCTCTTTATAATATTAGTATAGATAATCCCCATATGAGGCTTTCATGAACAAAAAGATTTAAATTAATGATCATGATGTTCGGGATTCGACAATGTCACGTGAAGTTCAGAAGTATTAGTACTTCCGTTACCACTTTGGGGATATACTGACTGAGTGAACGTTTGAGTTTTGGTTTATTATTTAAATTGGTGAAAGGTTAACTAATGCGGATGGTAATATCAAACAGAAAGGGTCGGCGTCTAAACAGTAAAAGACGAAGAATAAAAAAGAGTGTATGAAAAAATATGAATATAAATGGAATGGATAAGTTTGCCAAGCGTAATGGCGTCAGTGTATGTATGTGGCATACATGTACTCACGGCAATAAATCCCTAAACGGGGTAGCCAGAGCTTTGGAATGAGAAATTCCTAAGCTCCTTTTGGAAGTTGGGACCACATCGCCCAAAAATCTGTTAAAAGGCCCCCATACGCCCATACGCACGGGTAGAAATGGGGGAGTACTATTCTAAGCCGACACTACACACCTATGTAGCATAAGTATAAAATCTAAAACAAACCTATGTTTCTTTACAATCCGGTCTCCAAACAGGACAGTTTGTAATATCATTAGTTCTCCCGCCATTTTGCTCCCCTCGTCCGCACATTGTGATGTTTCCAAACATTTCAACGCGGACTCTATTTGTCGCAGCGCTATTTGTAGTGTACAGGATTCTGGAAAATAAATAATATTTCATTTTTACACAGGAGAAAGAAGAGCAGGAAAAGTTGTGTTTATAGTAGTAAATTTAAATAGAGTATTTTTTATGCGGAACTAAGTAATTTTTGGTAATGTTTAAATTTAAGTACTTTTTTATGAACGATACCAAACAAACGTTTTACTTACTTTCATTACAAATTCTCACAAATAGAATAAAGACAATGTAAAAGGATAAATATGTAGTAAAAAGATAAATTACAAACAATATGCTAAGAAAAAGGAATATTAAGGTGAACTGGGCGCTTGAAATGTCAGAAGCGCATGACCTCGGGGGACACATTTAAATAAAATGTGTCCTCAGAGGTTTAAGAAAGTGCTGTTAAAGGCAGGCATTTGAAGTTTTAAGAATAAACGGCATTCATAAAATGATTGATGAATGTAAATAAAGCTAAAGAGGTTGCAGAATCCCACAAAGTGGTGATCGATAGTCTGCCTACCTCGCTGGAAACTTATAACTTGACTGTATAGATATTAAATTACAATAATAAAATAAGCTTACCTTTTTTAAACAGCAGAACTCCTTGGTCATAATCCGTTTTCAAATTACTACCAGTGTTGCCATTACATAAATGATTAAAAATGCTACCAAATGTTGCCAGCCTTTGCCACAAACACATAATTTGGTAGCTTATAACTGGCAAGGGTCGCGATGTAATCAGCAATTTGGTTAATTCTAATATTTTACTATGTAAAATTGTTTTATCACCGTACTCCCATAACTTATCTAATAGTTTTATTATTGATAATAATAATCCACTGTATAATATTGAACATGACTGAAAGAAAAAACATATAATTTATAGTAAAACTTACAATAATTGCATACATATACATACATACATGCCTCATACATATACTCACGGCTATAAATCCCAAGAAGGGGTAGCTAGAGCTAAGGAACTAGAAGTTCCTCAGCCATTTTTGGAAAGTTGTGTGGAGAAAAGATGGCAAAATAAAGGTTGTTCGTGATGGGTCTCCAACCGCATCGCCCAAAAATCCCTTAAAAGCCCCAACACCGTTAGTCGCCTCTTACGTACACCCACCGGCAGAAATGGGGTAGTGTAATTCTAAGCCGACACTACACAGCAGATACAATAATTGCTTAGTTAATATAATAAAGGATGTAAGTAAGTTTAGAATTAAGGATCACCAAGAACCACTTACTAGTAGCTTTGTATGACATCTACGAGAAGAAATTTGGTACGGTAAGTTAAGACGACATTTCACAGTATTGGATTCAATACTATGCATCAATACTATGATTATATTATGCAATGAATATCAATTTTGATATTTGGTGATATAATCTCAGTGCCCCTAAATGTTTCACTCTATAATCTTTAAAACTACTTTAGTATGACAATGAGCTGTGTAGTGTCGGCTTAGAATAGCACTACCCCATTTCTTCCGGTGGGTGTACGTAAGAGGCGACTAACGGTATTGGGGCTTTTTAAGGGATTTTTGGGCGATGCGGTTGGAGACCCATGACCAACAACCTTTGTACTACCATCTTTTCCCCACTCAACTTCCAAAAGTGGCTGAGGAATTTATTATTTCTCAGCTCTGGCTACCCCTTTTAGGGATTTATAGCCGTGAGTATATGTATGACAAAGACAATAAAAAATATATACTCACAGTTAAATCTAACAGATCACAAATCTTACAAACTAACACAAACACACAGCCATGGTTGTCTACAATACTTCTGCTCTCCAGAATGTGGTCTGTGAACGGTTTACTTCTAGAACATTCTAGTATTTGAACTGACAGCATTGTTAATCTTCTTGCCAATATTGCTTGCTCGTCTTTGTATAAAGATCTGAAATTGTTCAAATATTTCGAAAATTAACTGATATTTATTATTTATACCGTATATTCTTGAAGGGATGGCAGAGGTACTAATACTTCTAAACATCACGTGACTTTGTCACCTGGTTACACTCGGAATAAGGAGAAACTTAACGTACCGAAGTGGAGACTTAATAAAGTAAGTAACTCCTTTATGGGACTATCCCTGAAAATGTTCAATAAATTTCCTTCTGACATATTGGAATTGCCAGTGGCATCTTTTAAAAAGGCAATTAAAGCCATGCTTTTAAAGAAATCTTACTACAGTGTTCAAGATTTTTTAAACGACAAGGACCCAACGCGCACATGACCATGTCCGTAAAGCTATAAATCTTCCCTCGTTATTCCTAGGAATAATTGTCTGGTGAGGATTTTTCTTCTCACGTTATGTGATTGGTATTTGTGATGGACACTTTATTTTAATTATGTCAAACTAGCGTTTGGTTTGGTCGCATAGAAAATCTTTTGTAAAGTAAAAACATGTTTATAAACTGAAATTGTACAAACCATATTTTGAAAAAATGAAAAAATGTGAATGTAAAGAGTTTCTTTGTTGCTTCTTCTCTTTACGAACACCTTCCGAAGCAACGGATTAACGATTAATTTAAAACTTTGACGTTCAAAAAATGTTAGTATTTAACTTTATTTTGAAAAATAAACTTTTTTTTTTTTTTACTTTTTGGTGTTCAGAGTATACACGTTTTGCTTGAACAGTGTAGTCACGTGATAGGGGCAGGCCTATCTCCGTTTTTTACGAATACATTGTCACATGACAAAATACAACTTAGCCATGTGGGTTTCCTCACGATTTTTTCCCTCACCATTAAAAACCTTTAAAAATGAACCACACATATGATTGGAAAAGACAAATTGGTGTAGGCCTCACCCTGGTTTTGAACCAACGCCTGTCTGCATGACGGTAGTGTTCTACTTATTGTAAACAACATAAAAAAAGCATATTTAGGTAAATAAGATCTCACCTGCCACTAACACATTCATTTTCATCAAAAACAATATAAGTAGAGGTAGCCTCTATATATTTTTCATCGATCTCTTTCAGAAACGCTGTGGTAGTTCTTTGGCTAACTTTCTCTAGTTGCTCTGACACCTCTTTCAAGGATTTCTCTATAGCATGTATTATCTGAAATTTGCAATTACATATTCATTAAAATATTATGTTATATACATAAATTAATATTTACTCACGTCGATCATAAAATTGGGAAAAATAATTAGTTTTTTGTTGGTCAACAAAACATTTTATAACATAACATAACATAAACGTTCACGCCGTTCATCCCCGAAGGGGTTGGCAGAGGTACCAATACTTCTGAACTCACATGGCAGCGCCATCTAGTGTCCAGAGAAGGTACCCACGTTTTGCTTAGACGAATTTTCGACGAATACACTGTCACATGACTAAGTACAACTCAGCCATGTGAGTTTCCTCACGATGTTTTCCCTCACCGTTAACAACCATGATAAATTAACCACACATATGACTTTAGAAAAGACAAATTGGTGTAGGCCCGACCCAGGATTGGAACTCACGCCCTTCTGTTTTCGGGCGGGTGTTCTACCCACTGGACTATCATGTCATAATTTATATATTATATATTTTATAACACTACTCATAATTTGAATTTTTCTATGATTGGATATCAAACCTGCAACCTCTAACCTCAGAAGCTTTTCTGCTAACAGCTTATAAAATGATCAGAACAATATTGTTTCATTGGTTATTAACCCTTAATCTGTTCTAATTCTTTTTGTAATTATTTACATATACCCTCAAGGTTAAAAATACCGAAAAGAGGTCGCTAGAATAAGAAATTCGGCAGCCACTTTTTGAAGAAGAGTGGGGAAAAGATTGTAAACAAACTTGAAAGGTGTCAAACTGCATCGCACAACAATAATTTAAAAAGCCTCTCAATTGTCTCTTACGACCCCTGAGGGTAGGGATGGGTTAATGCTATTTTAAGCCGACACTAGATTAGATAAATGGTTTCCGCAATTGGTCACTACAGGGCCATTTCACGTGGGCCACGGCCGTCATTCTATCCACCCGAGCTCCATCCAGAAGTCAACTAGTTGCCGACACTATACATACAATAGATTATAACAAATGGATAGCTACTTACATTAACATAAATATCTATAACGTTATCTTCACTCCCACTGTCATACTTTTGTATGAAATTCACAAAATCCTCATAAATACTACATAAATTAAGTTTTTCTTGTTTATATGTGACTGCCGGTGTAGATGGTATCCGATGGAAAGTGCTGTATATTTTACATTTGTTTTCTATGAAATTGGACGGTTTTTGAAGTTTGTCACTTAATTCCAATATTGTAGTTTGGTCTTTTGTAGGTTGGAGTAGTAAAGGTAGAATTGTTTGTAATTTTATTGGTTCTGAAAAAAGACGGTTGTAAAGTATTTTAATATTCATTTACTTAAAATTCTATTTTAGGCTTACTGTTGATTATAAACTCAGTAAGGGATAAACCACCTTAAAAGCAAAATTATTTTAACGTATTTTTAACTTAAAACTCTATGACAATCTGGATACTATTATCAAATTTTAATTTTAATTTCTGGTTGATTCAGTACATATGTATTTTAAATATAACATGCCAAAATATATGTGCTTTAATCAAAAGACATAATATAACACATACAAAAGACATAATATAATGTTGTTCACATCAGCTTTAATCAAAAGAAGAACCAAATCATCAATATAAAAGATAGTCTTACCTTGTCTAATTGATTTGTTTAACTTCATAAAGATAATTTCATTATCAGTTTGAATCCCACAAGTGTTTGTCTTAACTCTTCTGTTTACCATTGAAAGATCGTTTGATGCTTTACTGGCTTTATGACTGAAAGAGAAGGCAGAAAGAATATAAAACTGTTGACTTATTAAACCACCATTCACCATGTTGTTGTACATCTATCTCACATGACTATAATTTATTGACCTCTCCATTCAAAGGTTGTCTGGAAAAGATCGCTTTTAGTGATAAGACCGCCAATTGTATGTTTGTTATTTATGTGTATGTGTAATTGTTTCTCCATATTTGATGTGCAATAAAGAGTTTTTCTGTTCTATTCTATTCTATAACCGTAGAAAGAAATGGGTAAGTGCTATCCTGAGACACTAACATCAAATATATTGATAAATATTTGAACATTACCTCATTGATACGTCATGGTTCGAAGTTACTTGTGTCAGTTTTATTTTGGATGATTCCAACATCTTGCAGCGTTCCTTCACGCTAATTATCTCTAAGTTCTGAAACAGAAAGATCCAATGTCATGATCAATGATTTATCAGTAAGAAGAGAAATAAATATATATTTTTGTTACATTCTTGATAGTACAGTGGGAAAAGCACCACCTCTGCTCAAGGGGCATGGGTTCAAATTGCTAGTCAGCATTGCACTAATGTGTCGTTTCTACCCAATCCCATGAATACCCTGTCCAGACAAAAAATGGGTACTAAACACTAATAGTTCAGAAATGTAAGTAGAAATAATAATGAGTAATAAACCTTTTACAAGCAAAAATAACATAATATGTACACACCTTAAAATCAAGTTGATTTCTCAAATCTTGGACCTGATTGTTAGCACCATTTAGTTTCTCTGTCCACTCCATCTGCACTTTCTCTTGTGCTCTGATCTTTTCGAGCCTCACATTGTCCACAGCCATTTGACAAGATTTCAATTGAGTTCTTAGAATTGAGGCTTCACCTTCTTTTGTTACACATTTCTCTAGAAGTTTACCTGAAAGGATTTAATATTTATAACTTGATATATCTAAGAGTAAGATAGCCAGATTGTAAAATTTAAGGTCACAAAATACAACTAAAAACAAAAATTATAAAATAATACTTGAGTACCATCTAGTAACTGACCTAAGAATATTTTTGTCAGATAATATGATTTAAGAACTTTTACACTGCGAACACAGATTTCTGTAGAGAATAAAAATGAAATTCCTTTTTTTACTTCAATGGAATTAGCAAAAGTTTACCAGTTTCTACTAAACTTAATTTTGTACTCCAAACTCCCTCCTATCCATTGCCAAGCTTTTACTTAAAGTATGTAGTAAAGATAGACTACACTAGTAAATTAAACAATTGTGTAAGGATATTGCAATCATCAATATATATTTAAAAACTAAGACTATTCTGTGCTTAGCAGAGCAGATGTAGCCATTGATCCTGGCTAATATCATGGTAATAGTCATAAGCTTGCCAATTTCCATTAGTGTAGTGTGGTAGACTCAACATTCAAATTTTTATAATATTCTTGAAGGGGTGGCAAAGATACTTATACTTCTAAACTCATTTATGTCACCTAATGTATTTTTGTAAACTATATTTATTAGTGTTGATTATAAACTATTTATAAGTAATTAATTCTTCACTAGAAATAAGTTTAGTAGTAAAGTTTTTGTTTAATGTAAATAATGTAAAATAGTTACTACTCCCATCTCTTGTACATCTATACTGTTTTTATTAACGTACTGATCTCACCATTCAAAGGTTGTCTGGAAGAGATTGCTTTAAGCAATAAGACCGCCAATTGTACTTCTAGTTAAGAAATAAAATCGATAAAATGTTACTATCTGTGATGTACAATAAAGAGTTTTCTATTCTAATGTTCAGAGTACCCACACTTTTCTTGGATAGTAATGATATCCGTTTTTTTGCCGCGTGGCCAGCAACTGGGAGCTCTAAACACTGTATCTGCAGAGCTATGACGTTTTGCCAGCAGCAGGCATCGCACGCAGAGTGTACCTTTATATTATATCTACTTTTTATATCCTGACTCTGTGATAAACAAGGATACGAATGCATGACTTTTTCTCTATGGTTCAAATACTTTTTTTTTATTTCCTTAGTATTCAAAGTTTGTTGATCATTTTGTTTGCGGCAGCTCCACTCCATTACAACCTAGCACCGCCACACTGCATAAGCTAAAGGCCTATCACCATTGTCTGAAGATGTAATACTGCGCTAGGAAACTTACCATTCTCAGACTTCAATTTAGCATTCTCTTCTTGCAATTTCAACAGTTGTTTATATGCAAACTCTGGATCGTGTCCTTTATATAAATTTTCATTTAATATCAAATCATCAGTAACATGAGCCGGCTCACTCATTTTCATCACCTTTGGTGTGATTCCAGGCAATGGTGATGAAATTCGTTGGCACCTTTCTTTGAGATTTGTAGATGATGTGCCAGATGACAAGTTTGAGGGCTTTTTGAACTGGAAACTGGAATTTCTTGATAAGTTGTACTTGGATTTGGAAGTATTGGGTTCTGTATTCTCAGTATTTTGGGTGCTTGTTGATTGTGGTTGCATACACATGCTATAGTCAGGTACTGTGATGTCGTTGTTGAATACATCCTCACAAGCTTGACTCGCCAGCAACAGTATTTCATCATCATTGTCATCACCCCAGTTATCAACTTGGTTGCAGTCTGAAATTATCAATCGTTTTTCCGGTAAATGTGTCAGTTAACAATATGCATACTTACGGCTGAAAATCTCAAAGAGGGGTATTCAATTAATATGTATACCTAAAAGTATTTTAGGAACGAATTATGTTTTTATTTACCTTTACCGGTATCAACATTTTGGCTAAGAGGAAAGTTATGATCTGATATTGTAACATCTAATTTGGGCTTTTTTCTTTCTCCATATTGCTGTTGATTTATGAAACGCTTCGACATGTAGGTGTATGTCTGTACAGAAATTTAATCAAAGAAATATAGAGCAAAAATTTATTAATAAAATGAACAACCAAGTGTACAAAGTTGTTTTGTTCTATTTACGAATTTACGATACGATTCGGTTATGTCAAAATATTGTAATAACGCAATTAGGAACGCAGCGCTCACTTGTCTGCATGTTCTATGCTATTTAAGAATGAGTACTACTCTGTTAACAGGGTTACTGTTACTGGCAGTCTAAAAAACTAGCCAATTTGTTACTGGGTTTACATTATGTTTTATTATTTAGATATACCAATTTCTATGGCTCCTTTTTTTCTGTACACGCTGTGCAATTGTGGAACGCACTTCCTGTGGAGGTGCAATTGGCTAAATCACTTAATGTGATCAAGGATCTAACAACACTATCTCACTGGAGCGCTGATATACTGTTGCTTTTTAAACTGTATGTGTTAAAAATAAACGCCGTGTAGTGTCGGCTTAGAATACACTACCCCATTTCATCCGGTGGGTGTACGTAAGAGGCGACTAACGGTATTGGGGCTTTTAAGGGAATTTTGGGCGATACGGTTGGAGACCCATCACCAACAAACTTTATTTTACCTAGTGTCCGACCGAAACTGGTTCTCCGGCCGAAACCGAAACCGAATTTTCGGCCTTGGCTTCAGTTTCGGCCGAAACCGAAACCGAAACTAACGTGGTGGTACCTATGAAATTGCTTAAAACACTGAAATTTGGTGTATTTTACCTAATATTTTGCCTTAATTTGGGAAAAAAATTGAAACACATTATGTAAGGTTTGGTGTAATCATTTATGTTACAAAAAATATAAATCACATTTTAACAATTTTTTGAAATTAAGTTTTCAGTCAAATCAGTCATTTAAATCAAATCAGTAATTGTCACTGTTGCATTAAATACTCAGTATTGATATTTTGAGATTTTTCTCTTTAATACTTTGGATTGTATTTGTACTTAGAAGAATAATCAGTCTTTTTTAGGTACCTCTTATATAAAAATAATAATTAATATCACACCCAGTTCAAGTCTTAACATAGTAAAAACTCACATATTTAGAATTAATAAAGATACTTTTACCTAGGTCACAATTAGTAGGACATTCACTATTAAACTAAAGTTCAAACATTTAAATAGAAAACAATGATAAAATCAAATAAAAACAACTTCTATATATCTTATAGTTTGGGTTACTTTTTTGTATTTTGGTATTATTAATAATTAATATTCATAATTGAAAAGTCTTATATTGTACGCTAAGAAAAGCAGTTTGTCTACATTTTCACCGCGTAAATTATTGCGACGATCCGAGTATATTTACCCAGCAGCACTAAAGAGCTGCTCACTCGGGACACTGGTAGGTGGAGCTGAAAGATATTTCAAAACAGCACTTCTCAATGTTGGATATGGACTACTGTTCCAATAGCTGTATACGTCTGCATTGCGTTGTAATAATGGCTCCGACAGGTAAGACTGAATCTTTTCTTTCAGAAAGTGTTTTATGTCTTCTTCAGATTCTGTGGCCTCTGTTTCACTAGACGTATTATCGTGCACATCCCAAAGACTCTCTTTTTCTTGCTGTATGTGGTAAACATTTAAATAGGTTATATAGGTTATATTTATATAGGTTAGCTTGCGAGACGAATGTAGTTGAAGCAATAGTTACATTGGCGTTATACGCAATATTAGCGGATGGTTGCATGCTGACTTCAGGCTCAGTCAAGAAATATATTAGCTCTGTTACAGCAATGTCTACTTCATTGGAATTGAGGTATTTCAACTTGAACCTTGGGTCCAATATTGAAGCTACCATCAATGAAGGGAGTTTTTTCAATGATGTTAATTTGGTGTTCATTGACTCGTATAGTGAACTTTTCATGTTGGTTATCATTTCATCGTCACTTTCACAGCGAACTTGCAATTTCCGGTTTAATAACGATATCAAAACGCACACGCACGCTACACAACTAACCGAACTATTCCGAACGGCGCACGACAATTCCCGAACAGGGCCGACAGCGTCCGTCAAAGCGTTGCCATAGAAAACGAAGTTAGACGAACGTGAATGTGCGTGAACTGAACTTGTCAATTCGGTATGCAAAGTTTTACAAAAGTGGTGCTGATTACGAAACCATTTCGAGATATTAGGTTTTTAAAACATATTTTCTTGAAATTAAATCAAACAAAGCTAAGATAACAGTTATTTTAGCAAAAAACTGTAGCAGTATTTGACCTTCAGCGTTATATCAAAGACATTCGTTCTTGCAGTTTATTAATAAAATATCGAAAATCATAGGTTTGTTTACCATCCATACTTACAAACTTTCGCCTTTATAATATTAATAGGATAATTAATATTTATATTGTTATTTAAATTAAATAAGTTAGTTTTAAGTAAGCTTAATAGTTTATTATTGTTTTTATGGCCTTGTATTGTGCATCTACCCAAATAAATAATTAATTTTCCGATCTCACCTTTCAAAGGTTATCTGGAAGAGATCACTTTTAGCGATAAGACCGCCAATTGTACCTCACTGTAAACTGTTTGATCATATATATTTTTTTGTTTTTTTTTTATGTGCAATAAAGAGTTATTCTATTATATTATATTCCATACATAAAAAAATACTCGGTGATATTCAATATACGTACTATCCAGACAGGCCTTCACCAATGTGCCTTTTTAAAATCATATTAATGGTTAATTTATCATAGTTGTAAATAGTGAGGGAATTGTCGTAAGGCTAACTTAAACTTAGTCATGTTGCAGTGAATGCCCACTATCACTATTACGTGGATGCACTGTCGCAGCAAAACGTGGGTACTCTGAACACCAGGCGACAATAAAGTCACTTTAAGTTTAGATGTATTAGTACCTCAGCCACTTCTTCGGTTGAGAGTATCCTCACTAGTGCTATTTCACATTACACTTACTGAGCAATTGGAATTAAAAATAGCAAATCCATAGAATAAGATAAATTGAGCAGTAGGGTGGCATATATCATATTTGTTTCCGCCTATTATTTAATTACCTTAATAAAAATGGTATATTATTTAACTTCAAACTTCATGATAACCCATTTAAATGATGTTTGACTGTATTTTCAAAACCATTTGTATATGGTATATAAAATGTTAGACTAGTTTTTATTTTGTGCTGCAACATGCTCATACCATAAACAACAGAGGTGGCTGTGTTCCAAATTAACCGATTCAGTTGGTTCAAAGTCGTTTTTTGACGTTTGTGTGAGCCAAAGACAATACAAATACAAAAGCCGGCTGGCTGACGCGACGTTACAGCGCTTTGATAGTGAGAGAGACGGCTTTATTTTCATAAAAATTTTAGTTTATCGTCTTTTTTCGTGGGAAGTACTCGTGCAAAATGTCTCTAGAATTGAAACTTGGAGACTTAGTTTGGTATGTATTGAAAAAGTTGCTTTGCAACTTATTGTATTCTCAAATATTCTTGTTTTTATATATTATCGTACTTTTTCGTTTCAGGGCAAAAATGAAGGGGTTCAGCCCATGGCCTGGCCGGGTAAGTAACCCCATTATTTAATTGACTTTTTTTTATCGCACCTTTTTTCTGTGTTTTATTTTATTACAATATAAAGTCTCTAAATCTTAACCAATTCTGTTAACTTTAGATGTCTTTATTTTTAAGGCGGGAAATCTGAAATTTTTGTAGCGTTTCATTTCACTGTGTGTTATATCTTATTTATGTTTTTGTCAGGAAACCAAGTTTTGGGTAGGCTGTGCATTTGCATAAGAGTATCAGTTAATACTCCTATTGAGGAATTTAAAAACTTACCTATTTAATCATCTTCAAGATTCTACGCCTTTCTGTACTACTGTGCTGCTATGAAGGAGTTAGTTGCTTTTCTATTATTAATTGGTATAATATGAAAAAGAAAATAGTCAACACAGTCTTATCATTTTACAGGACTTATTTTTAATAGAACAGTCTTAACTCTTAAAGCAACCTCTTCCAGAGAAACTTTGGATAGTTCAACCAGTATATTAATAGTAGTAATACAAATAGTATTTGTACAAGACAGAGAAATTGGAGCGAAGAGATAAATAAATATATCATCATCATCTAATAGGCATTCACTGCTGGATGTATGCCTCATCAGCTCAACAACTGTCAAGTTGTGAGAGTGCCTTTGCCTCGTGCTATCTTTCCCACACTGGATTTATAGAGTTCATTAATTCCAAGCCATAACTTTTTAATATCCAAAACCACCCACCACCCAATGACTTTGGTTTCGTCAATTACATTAAAACTGTTTAGAAACCAACTTTAAATTTGTCCTTCTCTTCATGTTTCAGGTTGCAGTGCCGACTCCTGAGCTCAGACCTCCAAAGAAGGCCACTCATATTCAATGCATCTACTTCTTTGGAACTAACAACTAGTAAGTTGCTATATAAGTATACACCTTAGCACCTTTGCCAGGGAGTGGGTTGAAATTCTTGGGTTCTACATTAATTTGTCTTTTCTTAAGTCATGTGTGTGGTTAATTTATCATGCTAGTAATACTGAGGAAAACATTTTTTGTGAGAAGATCCATAAGGCCAAGTTTTACTAAGTCATGTGACAGTGTATTCATAGAAAACATCTATAGGCATGCCCCCTATCTTGTGAGTATACTGTCAAAGCAAAATGTGACACAACACAAATGTGCACATGACCATGTCCATAAAGCTATAAATCTACCCTCGTTATTCCTAGGAATAATTGTCTGGTGAGGATTTTTCTTCTCACGTTATGTGATTGGTTTTTGTAATGGACAATTTATTTTAATTATGTCAAACTAGCGTTTGGTTTGGTCGCATAGAAAATCTTTTGTAAAGTAAAAACATGTTTATAAACTGAAATTGTACAAATCATATTTTGAAAAAATGAAAAAATGTGAATGTAAAGAGTTTCTTTGTTGCTTCTTCTCTTTACGAACACCTTCCGAAGCAACGGATTAACGATTAATTTAAAACTTTGACGTTCAAAAAATGTTAGTATTTAACTTTATTTTGAATAATAAACTTTTTGACTTGACTTTTAACAAACCAGGACAATATCAAGTGATGTTCTGAAGTTTTAGTACCTCTGCCACCATTCAGGGATATACAGCGTGAACATTTAAGTAAAAGTTGTTAACAATGTTACATTAAATTGCCACTGCAAACACAAAGTTTTTATTCATGTCAACAATTTGGCGAGATTGAAATGAGACAATGCCACAGAACAGCAGGAGGTTGTGGCGCTTGCAAACGTAAACAAACAGCTCCGTATTTTAATTCCGTAAATATGTAAATAGTGACTGAAACAACCTTTTTCCTAGTTAAAACAGTTGTATAATGAACAAAGTGAAGTTAAATGTGCAATACAGTTAAGCAACCACAGTATTTCAACTAAAACGAAGAATAACAAAGAAACCGGCGCGGTGCTCTACGACTTCGACTTTTTTCCGACAAATTCTTGTTAGAACACCCCCAAAATGCTTGTAAAGCATTAACACAAGTGCAGTGATAACAGTGAAGAAACAATTACCCACCAAACAGTGATTTTTAGGACTTTGTGATTCATCATAACCTAAATACCTAAGAAAGAAATAGAACATTCCAGAAGGTCTTTTTTAGAAATTTACGACTAACACCATCTATGAAAAAATCCTGAAACTACCAGTAACACTGACAACCACAAAACCAAGCGCAACGCAACTGAAAAATTATTGATTGAAATATTGAAATAGTTCAACTCTTGGCCGACAGAGGTCACTCGAAGTACCAAAATGAACAACTGCGCAGCCTGTTTCAAACATGTAAATATACCCCCTGGTCCGAATGACGATGAAATCGATTTTATCGCTGTCAGCGATATTTTGCGGTCCGATTCAGTTATCGCGCTAAAAGTGATAACAGTGCTAACAGCGCGTCTATCGAATCGGGACGCATTTTGTAATCGCTCTTGTTTGTTTCATTTCATTTTTTCTTAAATGGCCTTTGACCGTGTTTCAACACAGTATTTTTGCCAACGTTTAGTAAAAAGAAAAAACGTATTATAAAGTTAAAAAAATTTTGAAATTGATTAACACATACTCATTGAACATTCATTGTTGAAAACTAAACTAAATATTGTGATGTGTTATATGCAAGACCCTGACAATCATTTCCCGAATGATACCCATTTAGTGAGAGATGCTGCATATGGGATCTATCAAAGTTTAATGGTACCATTTAAAGACAATAGACATCTGACACAACACCAGAAAAAAAATAATTTTTGCCTTTCATCAGCTAGAATGTCCATTGAAAGGGCATTTGGCTTATGGAAAACCCGCTGGCGCAGTATTCTGCATTGTAATAGAAAAAATCCCAGAATATTTGTTGTTACATAACATCTGCATTTTAAATGGTGAAATAATGGATGTGGAACAAGTACAGTTAAGAGTAGTCAGAAGGGGGCATCTTATTGAAGAAGGAAGAGAGAGTGGAATAATTAAAAGAATGCATATAATGAATAATTTATTAATTCGAAACAATTAAATATATAAAAATAATCATATGTTATAAGTTTACTTGTTGTCATTTAAGTCATCTGTAGTCAGTCTTCGCATCTTAACACTTATGTGTGGTTAATTTATCATGATTGTTAACGGTGAGGGAAAACATTTACTTAGTCATATGACAGTGTATTTGTACTAAATTGAAGTGATTACACTGTCCCAACAAAACGAGGGTACTCTGAACATAAGGTGACAGTCATGTGATGTTCAGAAATATTAGTACCTCTGCCAACGCCTTCGGGGATATTCGGTGTAAACATTTATGTTATATTAATTTTCCGAAGCACAGAATCATCCTTGATTTCGGATATTAGGGTGATTCAGGCCTGCAATATCCTTTCAAGCTAAGTTAAATATTACAAATTAAATTTGTGAGTTTACCCCTCAGGGGATCAAACCCGAGGCCTCCATAGTTGAAACCAAATGCTATCATCGAGACCACGGAGGCAGTCTATATTACAGTATGAACTTCATTAAATATTTTGTTTGAGCTTACTCTAAAAAGGGTAATATGGGTGCAGTGCACACGCTTGCCTAGATGCATAACAGCAGGACAGTACAAAATCACACATTATTAATAATTATAAACTTTACTAATTTCACAACAATCAAACAAACATAAATTATAATTGAGATCAATCTTTTCAAGACTTAAATAATAATAACTATTTTAACAAGTCTAAGAAAACTAGAAATATCTGTAAATCAATAACCTAAACCTATTTTGAGAAACAAATACATAAAAATAATAATTTGTTATATGTTTACTTATTAACTGAAATATTCTTTCCACAGCACTATCACATACACTCACTTACTTGATGTCATTTAAGTCATCTATAATCAGTCTCTGCATCTGAACACTTATATATAAATAAAATTATCTTTATTCATATATAACTAATTTCACAACAATCAACCAAACATTAATTTATTAATGAGATAAATCTTTCCAAGCCTTAATTAATAATGACTATTTTAAAAAGTCAAGGAAAATTTAAATTATCCCAAAGTCAACAATCTACTACACCTAGTTTGAATTTATAACTCCTTATTTATTTATGCTGTGTAGTGTCGGCTTAGAATAGCACTACCCCGTTTCTTCCCATGGGTGTACATAGGAGGTGACTAAAGGTATTGGGGCTTTTTAATGGATTTTTGGGCGATGCAGTTGGAGACCCATCACCAACAACCTTTATTTTACAATCTTTTCCCCACTTAACTTCCAAAAGTGGCTGAGGAATTTAAAATTTCTTAGTTCTGGCTACCCCTTCTAGGGATTTATAGCCGTGAGTATGTATATATGTATGTTATTTATTTAAATTTTCACACAAATTGCGCAAAACAGCCAATTTCTCTTGGTGGTGTTTTTCTTTTTGTTGCAATAGATTGTTAAATATTTCCATTTTTTGTCAGTGGCGCTGATTTCTCTGATCATTTAAATTTTCTAATATGGTTTCAATTTTCCTCTTTTTATTTGTATTAGTAGAACTACTTGCTTCAGCAGCAGCATCAGTAGCTGCTGGCCCCAGTTCTGACGCAACAGCAGGTGGTTCTACCCATCCCTGGGTTCCAAAAATTTCTTGCATTCGCTGTAACAACACATTTTCTTATTAAGAATACAACAATTTGAAAAGAAAGAATTATTTAGTCACTCTTTATTTTGACTTGCACAATTAAACCATTGACTTACTTCAAAATAAGGCCATGTTGCTCTGTCATTCCCGGATGTGTTATTGTGATCTTTTATTTCTTTAAATGTTTTTTTGAGGCTATTTATTTTCGATTGGCACTGATTACCATTTATTTTATAGGCAGAATTTTGATCTTTCATTTTTTTGCAATTGTTTCAAAAACTTTTCTGCTGCTCCAACTTCATTAACACCTTCCTCGTTTTGGGCATCAATAGAAATTGTATTCTCACTTTCATATTCATAAAATAATTGCACTCAGTTAGCCAAATAGCTGCTATCTAAAAGATTTACAAAATAAATATTATTGATGCCTTAGATCATACAACAATAAAGATTAAAGTTAAAAAGATTATAGAAAATTGAGTTCAACGGAAATAACAAACTTGATAGAGCACTGCTTTTTGATTACTAACCCGATTGAGCGCGTTGTAACTCCTCATAACTTAAATTCAAGGTTATTTGTCTTCCATTACTTTCGTTCGAGACGACTACAGGAATATTTTCCATTTTAAATAAAAACTTAAAAGCTAACAAAACAAAACTTCCCTAACTTTTCAAACTTTTAAACGTCAGTTTGACATTTGGCTCACAGTGCTAACGCTCTAATGCGATATCGTTGTAATCGCAAAATGGCGCCGGTAATGACGTCATATATGACGTCACGCGGGATTTCGTTAGCGCGCTAACGTTCATTCGGACCAAGATTTAGCGCGCTGACAGCGATAAAATCGATTTCATCGTCATTCGGACCAGGGGGATAGCCGATCGCCTTAACTGTTCATGCTGCAAAGCAGCGTATCACTACGAATGTTTGAATATACCTAGTAAGGAGTTTAAAACTAAACCTCATATCTATGAAATATCCTGGCAGTGTCCCGACTGTCAGAATGTCACAAAAAGACCAATACGAAACGACAATACACCAATTAGGAAAATTTATACAACAACTGACACTGAATTGGACATTAGCCTCTTGGGAGACACGCAGCATTCGGATCACTTACTCGACAAAAAACTAGACTGCATGAAAAAGTCTATTATTCTGGAGTTGAACAACAACATGACCGAACAGCTAAAAAACGAGATACAACAAATAAAAGAAGACATAGTTTCAAGTATAAAATTACTTACTACGGCCAATACTGACTCTCTAAACCCCAATAAAAAGTCACTTTGCAATGAAATCTCTGTTTTACAAGAAAATATTAAACAACTAAAACAAGAAAACCAGAATCTAAAGACCGAACTTACCAAGATGCAAGATTATGTTAACAAAACCGCGATTCCGACAAGCACTCTGAAAAATCCAGCTTCTGACGTATGTAACGAAAAGAGATTCGTAATATACGGAATAAAAAGAAATCCATGGGAAAACGAAGACGAATTACACAACGTCGTCATACAGATTATATTAGACATACTTAATATCAACATTGAAGGGTACATTGAAGACACACGAAGGCTCGGTAGAAACGGCCCCATCATGGTTGAACTCTTGAGTAAAAAGATGACCCGCCTTGTTACACAAAACCGGCACCGCTTCAAAAATACAAGAATATCTATCTCTGAATATCTAGACGAAGATGCCCGCCAATACAGAAAACAAATAACAAGTATACTCATAGAAGCACGGCAGCACGGACAACGAGCCAATATAATTAACAATAGACTGTACATCAACGGAATCATATACGAAGATCACAAACAACAAGGTTATACCCGCCCAACAGGGGAAACACACGAAGTGAAAGAAAACAATTATCCATTACTAGGCACACAACACACAGTAAAACCACCACAACAAATAGATACATCAGGCTTACAACAACACTTACAACAGCAAACTGTCCAAAGCCCACCACAACAACAACAAGACATGTCCGGCTCACAATGCGTACAACAAGAACAATCAACAACAGGCATAAACGACTCACCGCATCAACGATATGTATGTACAACACAGAAATTACCACCACAGCATACGCTAGGCATACAACACAACGAATCTCGCATATTCAAACCGCAACAACAACCACATGCAAGTGGTTCTCAACATTTATCACAACATGCAACTGGTTCTCAACATTTACCACAACTACACACCCTAGGAACAAAACTTTCACAAGAAAGTAACAAAGGTAAACCAGGGAATAAAAACACTCATAACTTTCGTCACTAACATAACCATTCTTTTCCAAAACATACGAAGTATTAACAATAAACAAGACATTATAGAATCAAACACAGATATAGAAAAAAATATTGAAATCATATGCTTAACAGAAACATGGGTAAAAAAACATAATTCGAATTTGTTACACATCAAGGGTTATAATCTGGCTAGCGCCTACCACCGTGAACTACACTCTGGTGGGGGTGTTGCAATACTTTTAAAAAAAGAACAAGATCTCGAGTCCAAAGAACTTAGCGAAATAAAAGAGTTATCCATAGAGCTTATATTCGAGGTAAGTGCTATCGAAATATGCCAACATAATCTGATAATAGTTATTATCTACTGTCCAAATAAATACAACTTTACAGACACAATAGCACATTTTAACAAACTTCTTACAATTTTGACTGTTAAATATAACAAAAAAAAAGTGATTATAGGCGGAGATTTCAACATTGACATCTTAAAACAATCAGCTAACGCAACAACACTACTTCAACAGTTCCTAGGCTTTAACTTTCACCAGCACGTATCTGAACCAACCAGAATAACAGCGACCTCGTCTACCTGCCTTGACCTTGTATTTACAAACTTTTCCAGCCTTAACATATCAATATCGACCAAAGAATATGGACTATCTGACCACAGGGGCATTATAATGAAATTACCCATAAATACCAAACAAATAGAGAGAAATGGACAGTAGAAAGAAGATTATTTAGTGTAAAAAATTTAGAAAAATTTCGAAGTGAGTTAGAAAATGTTAACTGGACTTTAAACCCAACAGAAAACATAAACGTAAATTATGATAACTTTCTTTCCACAATCCTAAAGCTTTTAGATCAACATATACCGAAAACAATTATATACATCAAAACGAAATTTAAAAAAACATGGCTGACTAATGGCATAAAAACGTCATGCAAAAACAAACGCTTACTGAAACTACTAATAGAACAAACAGACAGTACATTACTACACGAACACTATAAACAATACGAGAAATTACTAAAAAACATAATCAAAAAATCTAAAAAACTAAATTACACTAGGAAAATTGCAAAATCTAATAATATCATAAAAACAATGTGGACAATAGTAAAAGATCGGACTCATAAACAAACGAAAAAGAACTTTAACAACATAAAACTAAAGATAAATAATGAAATGGTAAGCAACCCTACCACAATAGCAAACGCTTTTAACAATCATTTCTTATCAGTAGGGGCCAACATAGGCCAGTCACCTCCGGGTAGACCGGTTGCTAACCCAGCAAACCAATCCTTCTACCTTACTCCCGTAGATCCGCATGAAACTCTTCGGATCATGTCTAATCTTAAAAATAAATTAAGCAGTGGGTACGATGAAGTGCCTCCCGTTCTAATTAAGAAATGCGCCAAAGAGTTAGTTTTCCCACTTACATTTCTGATAAACCAATCTTTTAGTGAAGGAGAGTTTCCAGAATCACTGAAACTAGCTGTTACCAAACCACTTCACAAAAAGAACGAAAAAAACAATTTCAACAACTATCGCCCTATAGTTAATTTATCATCGTTTTCAAAAATTTTTGAAACAGCAATCAACAAACGCCTTTACAGTTACTGCGAACAGTTCAAAATACTTAACGATAATCAAAATGGATTCAGGAAAAATCACTCTACAACCTTAGCTGTATTTAAATACATCCGAGAAATTATAACTATTATCAATGATAGGAAATACGCTATTGGCATCCTCGTTGACATGAGCAAAGCATACGATAGGGTTCTTCACAATATTCTTCTGGACAAGCTATCAGGGATAGGCGTTAGAGGTACACCACTCGCTTGGTTCGAGTCATTCCTTACCAACAGATCACAATATGTCGAAATTGAAAATTATGACCAAGCAACTGGCAGGTTATGTATGGTAAAATCTGAAACAGCAAAACTAACAAGTTCTATTCCACAAGGCTCCAACATAAGCTGTATCCTGTTTTTAATTTATATTAATGACCTCCCAAAAATAATAGATACCCCATGTTCACTTTTTGCAGACGACACATCGCTAGTAATCCCCTGCAAAAACTTGACAAACCTTACTCGCACTCTAGACCAAACATTCGACAACATTTTATCATGGCTACACGACCACAACCTAGACATCAACTTTACAAAGACTAAATTAATGCAGTTCCGACCCTATCAAAAAACACCTTTAAATATTAACTACACATATAAAAACACTGAGATCAAAACCGTAGACACTTTTTCGCTACTAGGAATCAATATAGACAGTCATCTAAACTGGAAAAGTCATATAAACAGCACAGCTTCAAAACTTTCCAGTTTTTCCTATGCTCTCTTAGAACTGAAAAAAACCACCGACTTAAAAGCTTCCCTTAGCGCATACTATGCTTATGCACACTCTAGGTTACAGTATGGGATAGTGCTCTGGGGTAACAGTACGGACTTCAGTAAGCTATTCATCCTCCAAAAACGTTGCATTAGAATACTAGCGAATATCGACACAATGCAAAGTTGCAGGAATTACTTTATTGCATACCACATTCTCACCTTACCATGTATATATATCCTTGAAGTATATAAATTTGTCACAAACCACCTAGAGCTTTTCCCAAATTATTCGCGTCCACCAAACCTAAGACCTAAACATAGATTAGCAAATCCCACCTCTACCCTACAACTAGTTCACTCTGGTCCCTTCGCTATGTGCGTTCAGATATATAACAAAATAGATGCTAATAAAATAGTTACGGCCACTAGTAAAACATCAAAAATACGACAGTTAAAGCTGTACCTCGTTCAAAAATGCTTTTACTCTGTTAATGATTTTCTACAAGACTGATATCCGTAAGTTAACTGACATTCTATAAACACACACATAATTACTCCAAACAACCTACCTCACATATAACTACCTAGTCACACACACACATATAATTAACGCAATACATATAACAAAAAATATATATTATTATTAAGACACCTAGTTATTTAAGCTAATCTTTGTTATCTAATGTTTAAATTTAAATGTTCTTTTGTTAATTATTTTAAGACATTGCAGTGCCCTTGCAGGGCTCATGTTACGGCTACTTCTATAAATTGTACCACCTATGTATACCACATGAAGCAATAAATAAATATGAATATGAATATGAATATGAATATTCCATATAATCTAATTTGGAGATCTGTATAGAAAATAGTTGAACTTGTCTGATGTAACAAGTCAAGTCCCACATCAAATGTAACAAGGTTGATTTGATTAGATAAATAAGTAGCTTCTAAAAGCAACTCTGGCTTAATTAATACCACTGTTTAGTATAAATTCACTGTTACATGACTGAGTACAACTTCACCATATGTTTTTTTTACTATGTTTTTCCTTGCGATCACCAACCATGATATACACAATGAACATACTGACTGTCACACTACTGAACATAAAAAGACATATTGGTGTAGTCCTTACTTGGGATTTGAACTTACATCTCTGCATGAAAGAGGAGTCTTCTTCCCAATGAACTAGCATGGTAAAGGCAGCTGGGAATGTGCATAATGCTGTTTTTGTTCTATGGTAGGTGTTGCCCATATTGTAGAAGCCCTTGACTAGAATAAATGCAGTTGATGATATTAAGGAAGAAAAAAGGAATGTTAAGGTAGTTTGGGTTTGGAATGGATGAAAGCAAATAAGTTAAAAGGATAGAGGATAGAGGAAGGTTAGAGGATAACCATTGAAGACATGTTTAGATCAAGTAGAGATATTGATCAAAAAGGCAGCCATCCATTCAAAGGAATGAAAGAAAGTGTATGAAATAAATTAAGCATGTAGATAAAGTTTGTGAGGTTTGCCAGTATTGTAAGTAGAGGCGATCAATAGTCTTTGCCAGTCCCAATAGAAATTTATGGTGTAAGCTTATGTATATAAGTATCAAACCTTGTTGCCTACTCATTTGGAAATTTAATATCACTCAAATAGTTTGCAGAGGTATCTTGAATGATCCAAATCACTTAAAAAAAACATCTGGCTCAGAACTCTTTATTTATTCATGGAGTTCCTATCATCTTATCTTGTGTATCAGCTTATCTCCTGATATTAATAGGACTATTTCTAATAAAAATCTATTTCCCAAGTGCCTGGATCGAAGAGAACAACATCAAGCCATACCATGAGTTCAAGGAGCAGCTAATCAAGTCCTGCAAAACGGCAGCCTTCAAGGAGGCTATTAACCAGATTGAAGAGTACATTGTTCATCCTGAGGTAACTATTTCATTTATTTATTGAACAGATATGTAATCTTTACAGGTGGTTAACCTAATGTGATGACATTTTCCTCTAAAATTACACTTGTAACACTGAATATACTAAAATTTTCTTTATACATATACTAGCGCCAGTATTTCCAATTTCTTAATATTTAGTATTAATTTAATATTAATAAAAATATTTCAATGATGCTTTTTCATAGGCTAAAAAGATACATAAAAATATATCTTACCTCAATATAGTATTTCACAGAGCACTCCAGTGAGAGAACTCTCATTCAGCAAATTAGTCCTTCCCCATGGTAAGGCGAATAGGCGTGGATGTCTAAGTGTGTTGCTTAGAACAGCTACTGTTACTTATACTCACACCCATTATTCCCATTGGGGTAGGCAGAGACTATCGATTGCCACTTAGTACGATCCTGACAAAACTCTCTTGCTTCCCTTGCATTAGCTACTGTTAACATGTTTAAAAGTTTGATGTTTAAAATATTACCCTTAAAATTTTATGTAAAAGCTCTATATACTTAAATAAAGACTCAATCGTGGTTCTTGAACCCCAAAAAGGGTGGCCAGAAGTTCAGAAATAGAAATTGCTTAGCTTTTTGGATGTTAGGTAAGGTAACTGTTTGATATGAAGTAGCTAAGATCACCTGTAGCCTGCAAAGTAATATTAGAAATGGTTCTGTGTGAACTGGGTATACATCAGCCCTCGTGTATATGTTTGAAATGAAAATCTGTAAAAAAATATCACATGAATTAAATTCTACCATATATTTAAAAATCAAAATAATGTTTTAAATGAACCAAACACCTAAATTTATGCTAGTTTGCTGTAGTTAAATATGATTCTCTATCATATGCAATCTAAACACATGTGGTTTAATCCCACCAGACAAATTATACCCGGGAATATCAAGTGACGACAGGTTTATATACGCCTTTAATCTTTATTGTTATTAAACATAGTATGTTTCATTTAACGGTTTTGCTTTTATATCCTTTTTGAGGAATCAAGTTTGGCATTCACTGTGTAGTATCAGTGTAGAATAGCAACAATACTAACCAATTTCTTACCGCGGATGCCGTCAGAGGTAAAGGGTATCGGGGTTTTTTAAGTGATTGTTGGGCGATGCGGTTTGAGACCCATCCTTGAAACTGAACTGAAACCCTTAATTTTACAATAAACTCACAATAACTAATCGGGATTTTTTTGAATTCCAATGCTGTCGCTACCCTTTTTTGGGATTCGAAGCCGGAACTCGATTTTATAGCTTAAAAATTAACGCCATCTACCACTGAAGGGTTGGCAGAGATACTAATACTTCGGAACGTTATGGTGACAGTCATTTCACCTGGCGATCAGAGTATTCATAGTTTGCCTAAATAGTGCACTTACGTGATAGTCTATATGCCTATCGCCGTTTTGGTAGGAATACGCTGTCACGTGACTAATTACAACATAGCAATGTGAGTTTCCTCAAGATGTTTTTCCTCACCGTTATCAACAATCATAAATTAATCACATATATGACTTTAGAAATGACAAATTGATGTAGGCCCAACCCAGGATTTGAACCCATGGTTATTTGCGCGTGCGATGAAAATGCACTACATTTTGTTCTTTTTTAAATTACAGTATATGAATAAAGTTAAAATCCTCATTAATTTACGCACAAATAATATTACACTTGTTCATATATATGTAATGTCAGTGAAGCCGTTAAGGTTTTATGAAAGCATTATTAAAGATTTATACATGTCGTAGGATGATTTGATGTTTAGGTTTTTTGCAAAAAACCTAGGGATTTTGCAAAATTCCGGATAATTAGACAACGGTTAAAATATTTTCTAATCTTACTAGGTTTTTTTGCAAAAAAACTAGTAAGTTTATTTCCTTAATGCTGATTGGCTGATTTCTGATTGCTCACCAACACTTATTCTGATTGGTTCGTCATTGTGGTATTGAGATATTATAGCTTCAGTTATAAAAGGTAAGAAATGACAAAACTTATTTGATACTAGGAATTAAATAATTTATTAACCGACTTCAAAAAAGGAGGTTCTCAGTTCAATTGTTTGTATGTATGTATGTATGTATGTATGTATGTATGTATGTATAATTGTCCGCGATTATCTCGAGTTTGGCTTAAGCTATTTGGATGCGGTTTTCAGGAAAGTATTCGTTACATTTAGGAGAAGGTTTTAGTGCCTCAACCGACCAAAAAAAGAAAGGAGGTTCTGTGTTTGACCTGTATGTATGTCTGTTGGTCCGCGATTATCTCACGTTTGGCTTAAGCTATTTGGATGCGGTTTTCAGAAAAGTATTCGTTACATTTAGGAGAAGGTTTTAGTGCCTTAACCGACCAAAAAAACAAAGGAGGTTCTGTGTTTGACCTGTATGTATGTGTGTTGGTCCGCGATTATCTCACGTTTGGCTTAAGCTATTTGGATGCGGTTTTCAGAAAAGTATTCGTTACATTTAGAAGCTGGGTTAAAGTTCTTTAACCGACTCGAAAAAAAGGAGGTTTCTTAGTTTGAAATATAAGTATGTATGTAAAGTTATCAATACTAGACAAAAATTTATCAATATATGTTAATAAAGTTTTTTTATTAGTAATAAACAGAGTTACTAAATTATTGAACAAAAAAGTATGTAAAAACATGAATAAATTACTCTTAATTATAATAAACAAAAAAATATATATTGCAACATCATGTTTTTCATCCTGGTCATTTTAATCAAGGCGCTTTCGTCATGGGGAATTTCGCGCTTTCGGAATGGTCTTAACCATTTAAGTAATTTCTTTGAATCCATATCACTTAAAGCCATCTCATCAAGGGATTTTACTCGACTCAACGCTACATATATATAAGAGTGTTTCTTCGCATTTGTGATAGGTGAACTTCTCTTTGCTCATCTGTTTCGGCAGCAAGAGCAGCACGCTGACGATCTCTCTCATTCTGAAGGGTAAGCACGAGTTATCGACACGATAACGGTTAGAATGAGATGGCAGTATACGATACTAAGTAAGTGCGTAAAAGATGGCTGCTTTATCCCACGCGGTAACTTGTTTAAATACGGCTCGTGCTTGCCCTGCTGAAGTCTTTGTTTTTTTCCGATGGGTGTTTCGTTCTCCCTTACGCGACTTTTCCTTAAAGCATCCTTT
This sequence comes from Bedellia somnulentella, assembly GCA_963576735.1. Classification (NCBI taxonomy): domain Eukaryota; kingdom Metazoa; phylum Arthropoda; class Insecta; order Lepidoptera; family Bedelliidae; genus Bedellia; species Bedellia somnulentella. The sequence goes on along the minus strand of OY755187.1, from coordinate 15,057,228 downwards.
GCTTTTCTATCTAGGCCCGCAGGTACACAAAATAGTAACAAGTAGGCTAAAGTCATAATAACAAATATTATAACTACCTGTTAAAAAAACTATAAAATAAACGGACAGTAAAACTTATCTCTCAAAAACTATCACTAATTCACTAAAAAAACTCAGAGTGATTTAAGAACTTATCACTAAAAAGTATAAAATAAAAAAGAAAAACAAAAACTTCAAATTAAAAACTAAACAGAAAAATTAAATATTATTATTTTTTATTTAAAAAAGAACCGCCTTCAAAAATCCAACTGAAAAGTATAAAATAATTTTTATTTATTTTATTATGTACAACTCTATTCAACTTCTTCTTTTTGAAGTCGGTGCCAAACAGACAAATCCAAAATGAAAATTGCTACATAGAGAAAACCATACGAATAATAAATCAATCGATAGTGCCTCAACAACAGTAGGTAACACAATCGCGCTCAAAAATCAAGAAATTTCTTCCGCTCGCAACGACGTCGCTTTATATAGGATGGAATTGGGGGACAGTGAGCGGTGCTTAGCCTGGTGTGCATGCGTCGCACTCCGCAGAGAAATTATCATAATATACATGTCACCGTAAAACTGTAAATACTAGTAAATTATAATTTTAGATAGATAGCGAGATAGTAAACTAACGTTAGGTTAAGTTATGTAAGATTATCAGATTTCAAACTAACAGAATTAACAATACGACAGAGACATGCATGCACCGAGTTGGCACAACCTATACTTCTAACACTTTGTAAAAAGACGATCGAGAATCTAAATCACTACATAGTATAAAACAAAGTCGCTTTCTCTCTCCCTGTCTGGGATATACGGACATCCTTATGTATACTTTAATCTGTAAAACTACGAAATGAATTATGATGCGATTTTTTTTATTAATTGATTAAAAAGGAAGGTTTATAAGGATGACATACGCTGATGGGGTGGAAAACTCACTCAACTTGGGCGGGCGGGCCACTAATATTCGTTCTTCTTTGTCATGAAAATTGGTTTGGCACCGACTTCAAAAAGAAGAAGTTGAATAGAGTTGTACATAATAAAATAAATAAAAATTATTTTATACTTTTCAGTTGGATTTTTGAAGGCGGTTCTTTTTTAAATAAAAAATAATAATATTTAATTTTTCTGTTTAGTTTTTAATTTGAAGTTTTTGTTTTTCTTTTTTATTTTATACTTTTTAGTGATAAGTTCTTAAATCACTCTGAGTTTTTTTAGTGAATTAGTGATAGTTTTTGAGAGATAAGTTTTTTTACTCATTTGTTGGAGTAAAATTACAATCACGTTCGGACATATTATACACAGATCAAGTTACCCCAAACTAATTAACACTTGTATTATGGGATGGATACTAACTCAGAGATATATTTAATATTACATAATACACATATGCTCATCACATAAATGTTGCTCTCAGCGGGGATCAAACCCGCAACCTCCAGACCGAAAAGCTAGTCACCTATCCACTCGGCCACGGACGTCTTCAATATAGGTAGGAACAACAAAGTAGGTTCGTTTTAAATTGTAGTATTGAGGTATTATATAGTAGAGTTATAAAGGGAAATGAAAATACTATTTTTATACTTACGAACTTTTTGCAACTAAAATAAAAATAAAAATCAAATTAGGTAGGAACAATGAAATAAGTACGTCTTAATTAACAACCAATCAGAGATGACGTGATTACGGGGAACTGCAATCAACCAATCAGTGTACAGTATTAATAAAAACTGACATTTCGTTTCGGAGTCATACTAAACCAACTAGTTTTTTTGCAAAAAACCTAGTAAGATTAGAAAATATTATAACCGTTTTCTAATTATCCGGATTTTTGCAAAATCCCTAGGATTTTTGCAAAAAACCTAAACATCAAATCATCCTACGACATACACATGAATAACTAGCTGACCCGACAGACTTCATACAGTAAATTTGCTTATGCCAAACTTAAGGCGTTTTTTCCGGTACTCTGATTTCAATCAGGCGGGAATATTTTATTGGTGTAATTTTTCCGGGAGAAAAAGTATCCTATGTTATATTTTGGGTCATTGTCTAGCATTCTGCTAAATTTCATTTATATACATTCTGTAACTGAGAAGCCTTTTTATCTCAAACAAAAAAATACATAAGGTTTCAATAATATTAAGAATATATAGCGAATCTGAGGAACAATAAGTGAACTATTATATATATTTTATTTAAGTCGTAACAACAACATCCAATCAGAGGATGTTTAAGAGTTTATAAACTGCTAAAATAGATCTATTTAACTAAACTCTTGTATAAATGAAAGTAAATTACAATTAATAATTAATACTAAAGCGGTCAACGATACTACATATTACAATCGTTTCCCCAATTAAATTCAGAAAGTGGCTAAGGAATTGTTATTTCAGAGGCTCTCTACCCCTATTTGGAATCTATAGACGTCAGCATATAAATGTAAAGCAGTCCACTGCAAAGACTTAACTATAAATTACAGATCACTTTAGAGTTCCATACCGCATAAAAGATAAAATGAGACCCTGTTACTAAATCTTTGCTGTCTGTCTGTCCATCTGTCACCAGGCTGTACCTCATAAACCATGATATTCTGAAAGTAGGTACAGTGACAGGGTGACATGGCCTGATATGCCAGGATAGGTATCGAAATGCTGCGGGCTGGTAAAGGGTTGATGGATTCTGGGGTGTACTTCCTTTTCAGAAGTGCCAAGGTCATTGTTTTTGAGAAATAGGAAAATGTGACAGAATGCTATTTTGGGAAGAAAGCGGAACAAAAGAAAGTCAGTATATCTGTTAAATTTATTTACTAAAATGAACCTGTAAGTACCTTAATGCCAAGTCGGTTGGCCCGAATGGTCCGAATGGGGCCGAATGGCAGTGCATGGTCTATTTCCGAAGTTTATGTACGGCAGCGAATGTTAGGTGTGGCAGAAGAAGCTTGAGAGCAGAATGAATGCAGTAGAGATGAGGTTTTATGTGCTAGAGTGAGAAATATTCTGATTCGTGAAAGTTGCGTTGTGGAATATGAAATTGTAAAGATAAAAAAAGGAATTATAAGACGGTTTGGGCACTTAGAGACGATGAATGAAGGTAAATTGGTGGAAGAGATATTGCAGAGTGAATAACCTGAATACCCTACAATAAACTGCTACTAAATCTGCCATACTTTCAACCCGCACTAGGCCAGTGTGGTGGAAATTGGCCAAGTCAACCAATTCAGGTTGGCATTTTGGGTATTGTAATAAATAATACAAACTAGGTGCAAATGAGAAAATTGTTATTATTCATCACTTAAAGTTTCGGAAGAATTACCAACTGTTTTTAATATAAAAGATCCAACATCGTCACGATCTAAATCAATACCAAAACATCAATTTATCAAATTCGCCCACTTGACTGAACGCCGGCCGCGGCATCCTATGTTTATACGGCGGCAACCTGTGATGTTCTGTTATGATGGTAGCTAGATATAAGTTACCTTTTCACTTTACACTTTCACTTACTACCGTACTCTTTTAATCACATCATCCCCCGTAGCATGAGGCGTGTGAGAGCGAGTATGTAATGAGAGAAGTGAGATAGTGACAGTTTTTGTGTGAGCAATCTGTCAGTTTCTCGCTACTCATGTGACATACGCACTCTCACAAGCCTAATGCTACTAGTGTATGAAATAGCCGTTCAACTTAAACTAAGATAAAGTGTCGAAAACGAAGATTTTAAAAACTTCATTTTCTAAACCAGAAATTCCCTGACCTGGACAATCATGTGAAGAACTCTGAAGAGGAGTTCGATAAACTAAAGGAGGTGCTTGCCGAAGAGAACAACAAGTCCCCGAAACAAGAAACCACTCCTGAAGTTAAGAAGAAGAGCTCCACTCCAAAGGTGTGTATTAACATGAAAGAATATTTATTTTAATGTTTTAATGTTCTACTCTACCTATTTTTATTAAAGGTTGATAAAACAAGAGAGAAAAAAACATATATTTTGGTTGCTGTCTAGCCTGCTTTGCATGATATGTTCGATTTGCATGATATTTTTTAAATTACTTATAGAACTTCTCCTATTAGCTTTAGTTTAACATCAAAAGACTAAACTTGTAATAGAATTTAGAGCACTAAAAGCCCTAACACTATAAATATTACAAACAATGATGTTGTTTATAACAACATACAAATTCATAAACGTTTTTTTTTTATTTATCAACCTAGAAAGTTTTAATAATCCAATCTTGTTTGATTTTTTATACTTTTGCTTATTATTCCTAGTATTATTTATTATAAAATTTGCAGTTAGATTTATTTAATCAGATTCATGTACCTATTTCACATTCTTGGATTCTCAGCGGATAAACAAACTAAAATATCTTTATAACACATTAAAATAATAAAACTCTACCAGGCTAGACAGCACCATAACATCTACTAATATTTATAGATTCGTTTGGGAATTTCAAAGGTGAAGCCAATCAAGAGGTCATCATCGGCTGGTCTCAAGAGTTCCGTGCCCAAGAAGAAGAGCAAAGCGTCCAATATAAGCAGGTCTTTCACAGACAGCGATATGGCTACAGAAAAACCATCTATGCTGAACCATTCGTTCTCTAAGAAGTCCAGCTTGTTGAATCGTCCTTCTAATATTTTGAGACCGGTAAGACTAGAATTTATTTTTATAATAGCTGCCCCGACAGACTTCGTTCGTTCCGTCAAAAACTTACGTTTACTTGATGGATGTCATCAAATTGGCATGGTTAGCGGCCCACTGAGGGCCTTTGTCATGCGATGAGAAAAAAGATGTTCTTAGTAATATCCTCAAAACTTCTGCCTTTTTTCTAAAGCTAAGAACCTTCTACAAATTTGTATTAGTAGTTTACAAAAAGAATCAGTCTAATTGGTCTAGCCGTTCTCGATTTTGCGCTTAGCAAAACACATTTAGTGATCCTATTTTTTTTATTTTTATATAGATAACAGTAAGGAATATAAAAGCCCAAAGACCAAAGACAATATGATTTTATAGCGTCTTATATATACAGACATGTGAATCATACTGCCAAATTAGATACGCTTACCCTTAATAGTAAATTATTTAAAAAACACATAACTGATTGGGCACTAAAGCTAAACTATGAGGAAACGGAGAACTTGTTAAAGGTTACAAAATAGAATAGGTCTAATATATTTACAACACAAACACACACACACATACACACACACGCACATGCGCACTCAACCGCACACACATACTATTAAATAAACTGGTATAAATTTACATTCTAAGATAATGATTCAAAATCATTATAATTTGTATTTTTTTTATTATTTTTTTAAAAAAATCTTTTTTCTTAATTTACCTTTACCTGTATAACGAATGCCCTTAAGTATCCTTTAAGTTGTATTTTTTATTTTTTGTTCTGCATTTGTGTTAATTTGTTATTTGATTACTTTCTTTTTCACTGTCTTCATATTTTCAATTTTTAATTGACTGTTTTGTTTTCATTCAAATATTAGTAAATAAGTCCTGGACCCCAATGTAAAGACCTCCTGGGAAGTCTGCCTCCCGCACTACGGGCAACCCTTTTGGGAGGCAGTGCATTGTATTTTATATTATGTGTAATATTTGGATACAATAAATCTTTTTTTTTTTTTTTAAACAGATAACATACAAAAGAATATACAATGATATAATAATAATATACAATGATATAATAATAATATTATAGTGATATAGGCTATGAATTTATATATTATTATCTATGAAATCAGAAAAAAACATGGCTATTGCATGGGTACTGAAGTTACTCAAAGTTCTTTGTGTAATTTAATGATCCCGGTTAAATATCGAGCAAAAAAAGTAAAGGTTTTTGTATGGTATTTGATAATCATGTGGCCACAGAAACAAATCATCTCTGAAAATTTCAGTTATTACAACAGACTTTGAAGGAAGCTTCAGTAATAGGGTCCCATTATACCTTTTTTGTTACGGTATCCTTAAAAAAAGCGTTCTCTGCAAGGATGCTGTTAGATACAACATTTTGATAATTTCCAAACTTACCAAATATTATTGTGTTTTGTAAAAGGCTGTTTCAGTCAGCGTGCCTCTTCAATTTGTTTATGGATAACTGTCTGTCAGAGTTGCGTGAAAGTGAATTTGGACCAACAATGGGCGAGATCATTCAAAGTCTCATTAGGCTGTCGATAAAGTGTTACTTTCTCCCTTAGTGGAGATTAGGACTATTGTGTATGTAGAAATAAAAGAGAATGAGACTAAAAGTAGATAAAACCAAAACCGAAAATGGTTACTGGGAGAGTGAATAAAATAATTTTTAACAAAAAGAAAACCGACTTTATAGTTGGAAAAACAACCGAAAATAAACAATCTAGTACTAAAAAGTACGAAATAAGTTTTTAATTGAATATGAGAACTGTGATTAATACCTAAGCAATTTTTTTATTCCACACGCGTCATTTAAACCTACCTAAATCTTAAAATTCTCTTAAATAATTTTTTTATAAGTTCAGAAAATATGTAAAACGCGGTACATTTGCCTTTAAAATTTGAGGGTACCCTTCGATTTCTCCAGGATCCCATCATCAGACCCTGATATCCTCACCATGGTACCAATCCGGGAGTATCTTCTTTCGAATAAAAAAATAATAATCAAAATCGGTTCATAAATGGCGAAGTAATCGGCGAACAAACATAAAAAAAAAACGGTCGAATTAACAACACTCCTTTTTTTGAAGTCGGTTAAAAATATGGCGAATTATTGGTGCTGTGTAGCTGGCTTAGAATAGCAACAAACTAATTTGTCCCGCGGTAGTCTCACATGCGTCATTTTTTTAGTTATGCTATGTGGTGGGAGAACATGATCAATCATCCTTTATCTTACCCACTCCAAAAGTAGCTGAGGAATTACTGATTTTACAAATCTGGCCACCTTTTTTGGGGCTAGAGCCGTTAGGTGTATATGTATGTTTGTATTGCGTGGTTAAAATTGAAGGCAAGAAGTCAACTATGTGATAAATTTCGTTTATCAGTTAAGTTTGTTTATTGGGGTTGGTTTATGGAAGTGTAATGAAGGCATTGATCAACGAGTAGACAGGAATGAGGTAAATGAAGATGTATATTGGGTAATGAATAGTCAGTCGGTGTTGGGAAAGACCCCAATTCCAGTGCAAGATAATGTTCTTGCCTTTACCCTTATGCATGGCTGTGAATGTTGGATGTGGCAGAAGAAGCAGAGTAGAGTAGAGAGTTTGTAATGAGATCACTCTGGAAGTATGAAATATTAGGGAATGTTATAGAGTAGTCGGAAATAGTATATTCCGAGAAATTTGTTGTGGGAAATGCATATTATTTTTGTCTATTCCATTATATATCGTATGTATTCTATATTGTCGGCTGTGTAGTGTCGGCTTAGAATAACATTACCCCATTACTTCCGGTGGGTGTACGTAAGAGGCGACTAATGGTATTGGGGCTTTTAAGGGATTTTTGGGCGTTGCGGTTGGAGAGCCATCACCAACAACCTTTTTTTAACATCTTTTCCTCACCCAACTCTCCAAAAGTGGCTGAGGAATTTCTAATTCCTTAGTTTTGGCTACCCCTACTAGGGATTTATAGCCGTGAGTATATGTATGTATTATATTCATATTTACTATGTAAATGCCCGCCTCAGTATACTTGGAACCCGCCCGAACTCAGGCCTAAAAGCTTATCTTTTACTTGTTACCACTTAACCAAAGGACTGCATTATATATTCAGGATGTACCAGTAAGTCCAATAGTAAAAGTTGTTAAAAAAGATTTCCCTAACAACCCCCTTTCAACTTTTTACGCCCCTTTTGTTCCAACCATGTATATTTTTCTATTTCTGAAAGACTTTCTCATTCATGCATTTCACATCAAACCAACTAATCCCAAATTCTCTATTCCAGGACACTCCACCATTAGACCTGGAGAATGTCTCCGAAACTCTCCTGGAGAAGAACATCCAAGCTAGCCAGATGACCTTCGGCTTCCTGGGCTTAGGAATAATGGGCAGTGGAATCGTCAAGAATCTGCTCAATTCTGGACACAAAGTGGTCGTGTGGAATAGAACTGCGGCTAAGGTTAGTGGGTTTTGAAATTATTTGCAGATTTATTAGGGAGAAAGTATTCATTCGTTCATTCATTCAAAAAAGTTACTACTGAAATGAAGCATGTAGGTTTCCTTAGTTGACATTGTGATTTACTTGTATAACTTAGTATTTATTTGTATGAAAAAAAAAGACAAAGAATCGTTGTTTCCTTGACAAGATGGAACTTCAGTATAAAAAATTAAATGAAATTTGGAAAACTTAAACATTCCCATGGACCTATATCTACATTATTGAATACGTCCTTATGTCCAAATTAGGTAAAGTAAATAAATTTTTCATTTTTTTTATAAGCTGTGTAGTGTCGGCTTAGAATAGCACTACCCCATTTCTTCCAGTGGGTGTACGTAAGAGGCGACTAACAGTATTGGGGCTTTTTAAGGGATTTTTGGGCGATGCGGTTGGAGACCCATCACCAAAAACCTTTCTTTTATCATCATTTCCCCACTCAACTTTCCAAAAGTGGCTGAGGAATTTTTAATTCCTTAGCTCTGGCTACCCCTTTTAGGGATTTATAGCCGTGAGTATATGTATGTATGTATGCTACATGTCACTTACCCGCTTTAAGTTTCATCCTGTCCTTGAAATTTTCAAGTCATTCATTATGAGCACCTAATAGGTATCAAATACTTTATTTTCAGTTGAATTAATTTTAATGCTTCTTTTATGATGCGTTTATAATATGAATGAGTTCATGGTGGCATATTATCATTCGTTCAATTCGTTCTTACACTTGTCATTTGTTTTGTTTACCATCGTAAAGTGAGATCTTACCTCGTTATTTAATTCGTATAGGTTTAGTGGCACCTGTATAAACATGTCATTTATTTTCTTACTTACTTATGCTGCGCCATGTTAAGCACGGCCTTGTCATTTTGCTTTCTTTCATATAACTTTGCAACATTTCTATTTATTTATGAGTTAACGAGTATAATTATTTATTCCGTGCTTCGATAGTACGGAAAGCCATCAGTCCCGGCTATTCCAACCGAAAATTATTAATTCTCCGTACTTCTTCTAACTGCTTGTAAAATATATTCGTGTCCCTCTCGCCGCTTCAGGTCGAACGAAGTTTATAAGACATGATTATAATTAAGTTAGCGCTTTTTAGCATATAAAACCAACGAAAAATACGGAGGTATCGTTGGGTTCTTCGAATATCACTGGATACTCACTTTGCAAAATCAGAATCAAAGTGCAAGCGGGACAGAAATAAATGTTTATTCGAGTTAAAAGAGATAGGGATAATATTATTGTGGTAAAGTGGAAGAATATACCTCCAGGATAGGCTGGAGACCCTCAGTGGTGACATATATGGGCTGTGCTGCAAAACAAGTATAATATTACTATTGTATAAGTTTTATTTACGATATCAAAATATAATCTATAGGAAGCGAAAACAGTTGCCAGTAACAAAATAATACATTAACTTTGTAGGCAAGTAAGAGTAATAAAATCTATTACTCTACAGATAAAAAAGATATGTGTTTGCATGTCATGCATTTCCAATAAACTCGGCAGTAATATTTTGTAGTATAGATGTTATATGTTATGTTAGATAATAATTTGTTAAAAAAGCAGGTGTTTTGAGTGTAAAGTATAGAACAGTATAGAAATCTAAAAGAACATGTAATGAAAATAGTTATTAATGCAAATGGAGCGCGAGTGGTTTGCCGGGGTCGTACAAAGCGGCGATCTATAGTCTTTGTCTACCCCCGTACAAACTAATACTTGAGTATGTATGTATTGTATATATGATAGCCTCCGGCTAGTTCTAGATCTAAGTCTTACCGTGTGGTGAAAGTTTTACTCCAGTTATACTACATAAGGTATCTGCTAGGTTTCGTAATTTTATTAATATACATACATACATACATATACTCATGGCTATAAATCCCTAGAAGGGGTAGCCAGAGCTAAGGAAAAAGAAATTCCTCAGCCACTTTTGGAAGTTGAGTGAAGAAAAGATGGTAAAATAAAGGTTAGGTAATAATCCCCACGTGAGCTTTTCATAAACAAAAAGAATTAAAATAAAGTAATTTAAATCTTTTTGTTCATGAAAACCTCTTGTGGGGATTATTACTAATAAATAAAGAATAAATAAAGGAAATAAAAATTTGACACCAAGAAACCAATTGACACGGTAGCTCAGTTGGCAGAGCGTCGAGGCGTATACAGGAGGTCGCGGGTTCGATTCCCGCCTGTGTCGAAATTTTTCTTTCCTTTATTCATTCTTTATTTACTAGTAATAATCCCCACATGAGGTTTTCATGAACAAAAAGATTTAAATTATGTGATAGTTAGGCGTTTTCAACATTTGCATTCTATCCGAAAAGGTAGACAAGTGGCCTTCCAAATTAGTTGAAATTCGGAGGTAGGAAACGCAAACACTACTTAAACGTGTAAAAGAAATAAAGGATAGAAGAATTTCGCACTGGCAGCCAACTGACACGGTAGCTCAGTTGGCAGAGCGTCGGGGCGTATACCCGAGGTCGCGGGTTCGATTCCCGCCTGTGTCGAAATTTTTCTTTCCTTTGTTTATTAATTAAAATAAAGGTTGTTGGTGATGGGTCTCCAGCCGTATCTCCCAAGAGCGACTCAGAAAGCCCCACGCCCTTAGTTGCCTCTTATGTACACCCACCGGAAGGAATGGGGTAGTGCTATTCCAAGTCGACACTACACAGCAAAGTAATAACTCAATAAAAGATAGCCTGCTAGAAAAAATATTAGTAAAAACATCTTCTAAAATTAATGCGGATTGTGGAACGTAGGACCTATTGAGTCAGCTTGGCTCATTTGCTTATTACTAAAACATATTGTTGAAATAATATATTTTAATCTTAAGGTTGTTTATACAAACTAACTATTAATAGGCTATTTGACTAAGTTTTCAAAACTATCTTACGGTGTTAATTTGTTAATGAGGAGCCCTAAAAAAATATTTGTCTGTCTTCATTTTAGCTATTATATTAAAAATCTAAAAAGAAAATGCAATATTCAAATGTGCCGCGAAAACGCGACTTTAAGTAATATGGCGGCTGTAGTACAAATGACGTCAATTCCACATTAAACACCAATGAGCGAAGCGATACACAGTCTGTTTATGTGCAATCTACGTCATTGTAGGAATAGCCAATCACGTTCGTTTTTAGTCACGTGACAGTTGCATCAAAAATTCTTATTTTAGAAGACGGATTTTAGTGAAATAATGCAATATTTTTATCTCGCATTATTACATATTGCTTCAAAAAAGAAATATTAAGACTAATGAAATAAAAGAAATGTATGTTTTTATTACAGTCAAATAGCCTATTACTTATGACAATTCGTTTGTAGCGAATTTTTACAGCAATTTTTGTACTAAACTATGTTTGGTTTCCGCTCTATTTAGTTTAAAGATCTATATGTACCGCTCCCACAACAAACAAAATCGCACCAAACAAATATTAAGACTAATGAAATGAAAGAAATGTATATTTTTATTACAGTCAAATAGCCTATTACTTACAACATGAGAACAAATCTTAAATTTCATTTATTTGCACGAACCTAATTAGAGTTGAATAGAATAACTCTTTTTTGCACATCAAACACAAATTTACAAAAATAATAATATGATCAAACAGTTTACAGTGAGGTACAATTGGCGGTCTTATCGCTAAAAGCGATCTCTTCCAGAAAATCTTTGGAAGGTGAGATCGATAAATTAATTATTTGGGTAGATGCAAAAAACAAGGCCAAAAAAAAACATGATAATCTATTAAGCTTACTTAAAAGTAACTTATTTAATTTAAATAACAATATAAATAGTAATCATACAAAATATTATAGATATTTAACGAATATGAACACATACATATATAATTACATACTTTTATATATACAAGCAATACAAATACCTAAATAAAATACACATATACGTTTTAGAAATATAATAAATATATATAGTTTAAAAAGCAACAGTATTACAGCGCTTCAGTGAGATAGTGTTGTTTCACCAGATCTTTGAACACATTCAGTGATTTAGTCATCGCACCTCCACGGGAAGTGCGTTCCGCGTTCCACAATTGCACAGCGTGTACAGAAAAGAAGAGCCATAGAAATTGGTAGTATGAGAGGGAATAGATAATTGAAGATTATGGTCTGAACGTAAATTAAGGTTATGAGAAGAGAAGGGGGTGGCAGGATTGAACAAGATAGAGTAAAGGAGAGACAAAGTATGCACATTGCGGAGGAGCCGAATAGGAAGCCACTTAAGTTTAGTACGATAAACAGACACGTGATTATACTTACGCAATCCAAAAACAAATCTGATGCATAAGTTTTGGAGACGCTCTAGTTTATTAAGTTGTTCTTCCGTTAAATCAGGATAACAGGTGTCATCGTAATCCAAAATTGGAAGGAGTAGAGATTGTAACTATCTGTTAGTGTCGGGTTAGAACAGCTCTAACCCTCATATTCTCGTGGGTGTCTTAAGAAATGATTAAGGGAATTGAGGCTTTTCAAGTGGTAGAAGGATAAACGTGGCTGGAGGGACTTCATCACCAACCTACAGAATCGTCTTATCGTCTTATCATCTTTTCTCCAATCAACTCCTAAAGTGGATGAAGAATTTCCATTGTGAAGCTCTGGCTACCCTTTTTTGGTGTTTACTGCCTCACTTACTTTCTTCATATACTCAGGCATATGAATGAAAGAATTTACATAAATATTTGATAGGTTTGACTGAAGTATGATGAATTGGTGACGAGTGCATCGCTGAGGCCTAATATTTGGTTAACTTATTATTTAGGAAGTCGAGATAACATATTTGGCGAAATATCAATGGTATATATTATGAATATGCATACTTATTTCTTCGTTCGTTGTAATGTACTTGAGGCTATACAGTATTCGGCAGTAGACGTCAGCTCTTATGAAGAAGTATCATTGTTGTGTCCATGTTGTCTATGCTTAAACATTTGATTAATTCACATATTATTAATGGACATAAAGGAACTACAAGTTTCCTAATCAATATGCTTTTTTCATAACATTTTTCAAAAGCACTCATGCGTTAATTTATATTAACAAAAAAAAATACCAGTAGTTACGATAGGATATCTCCATTACTTATAACCTTATGACAGAAAACTCTTAATTTCTGCCAACTAATAATTTAAGACAAAACATCAGCATGAAACATGAGATTGCTGTCTGACGCTCAAATTTATGATTTACACTTGTCATTAGTAAATCTTGTCTGTTCTTTTGTAAGATTGATTGGGACATTTTACACCATTCAACACATTTTAAAACTTACATACATATACTCACGGCTATAATTCCAAAACGGAGGAGACAGAGCTTAAGAAAAAGAATTTCGTTAGCCAATTTTGGGAGTTTAAAACTTGTATAATATATTTACGAGTAATTCCTTGCTACTGGTTATAGTCGAGTCATATTTCTCAATAACACTCGTGTTACCACTTGTTGACATTACCAATATCTGCTTGCTAGTGGTAATTGTATTACCGCTTATTTTTATTTGCCGGCAACACGCGTAGTAACATGTGTACCTACATGTTTCATAGTTTTTGCGGATATTTCATTGTGTTATAAATATGTCACAAACAAAATTTAATTGTTAAAAAGGGATTGAGTAATTTTAAATTTCGAAGCGCTACCTACCTTTTATTGGAATTAAGTAAGTTTATGTATGTAGTAATTAAATATCAAGGATTCTTCCCGATTAACTTTTGAGATGATGAGCATTAACATTTTTAATCATGTTTTATACAAGCTAAAGGGTTTATTTTGTATGATTCTATATAGAAACTGGTTTAAGACGGGAATATATAGCGATATTATTAGTATTAGAACCAGTCTTGACTTTCATTTTTTATATGAAAGAAGTCATTCTCATCAACTCATAAAGTAATTCATATCAATTTATTTAGTACCACACAAGGTATTTTCTTTTTGATTTATTTACTCTGATTTTCAATGGAACAATGATAGGCCAATTAGGTGATGGAGTAGCTTCTACTGCAGTGGTTCAGTTTAAAAATTAATAAATTAATTCATTCTGCTTTTAATGATGATTCCTGTGTTCCATGTAGGGACAGAACAATATTTTTATTACTATTATTTTATTGATCAGGTTACTATCATCCATCCACCATTTAATTAATTAAGAAATAGATCCACACATTTTGGGTAGTTAGCTATGAAATGCATGGTTTGGTCCATACGTTAATTCATTAAGTTAATTTGTTAAGCTATTAAATTTCGAATATTAGTACTATGTTACAGGTGGTAGGTGTAGGTACAGGTCGAAGAAAAGATGACTAAGGTAGTTATTTATTAGCGCATTTTCCCTTTTGATATCTTAAATAGCGGACAATACGAACCATTATTCTAAAACTATGAATTCCTTTCATGTAGAGTTTATATTTATATGGGTTATATTATTAAACTTCAACATTCATTGCGTTTTTTAATTAATGCCCTTATATGTGTGTGTGTGTGTGTGTGTGTGTGTGTGTGTGTGTGTGTGTGACCACAAAGGAGGTGGTTTTCATTTATCCTTTTTTCCAAATATTTAAAGATGTGTCTAACTTGGCTGCGCTAATTTGTGATATAAAAAACATGAAAAATATATTTTTGATGTTGTAAGATGCAATAAACTGTTTAAGTGCTACATTGTGTTTTATTTTTTCATTAATATGTTGCAAAAACACAACTAGCAAACAGAAATCTTAAGCAAATACATTGTAACAGCAAGCACAGATATATTCTTTACGACATAGTAGTATTTTATTTATAAATTTTTATCTTAAGTTGTTGCTATCCTTAAATAAACAAATTAATCAATAGTAGGAAATAATAAAAGTCATAAGTTGAAAAATACATTTAATTCTTCAAGAGTTTCGTAGTAATTAATTACCTTTTATATATTTAGAAAATATTCAACAATGTTTTGTATATTTCGTAGTAAGATCCACTATGTACAGAATATAGTTAATAGAATATAATATCTGCGTTTGGCGTATCACTGCACGACTGAATTGCTACTTATTACTGATAGATTACTGAAAGACAATTTCTATTACGTAGGAGATCTAAATGTTTGTTCCATTATCTTCTCGAATATAATGAAAGCCTTATATTACCAGAAATTATTAAACATTACAATAACGGCCACTTTTTTAGCCTACGTATTGGAATTTCTATTAATTGATCAGATATTAGATACTTTGATAGTTCGTTAGCTTATGTTTAAAAGAATTATATAAATACTGTTCTTTTGTAAGTGTTCAGGCTAACCTTTTACAATAGTTTCATTATTTCATTTACAATTACCCATTTAACGTATGTATCATCGTTTGACAATTGTTTGTTGATTCACTTACACAACGCATACAACTATTTAAATAAGGACATTATATTCTTATTAATAATCCAAATGGGAAGTAAATTGGAATTAGTTTTAGATATTTTACACTAGTACCCACTGACTCGTAACACAGTTTCTGTAAAACAACTACTCGCTCCAAAATAGAGCAACTTCCTATCCTGCTAAGAACTTACTAGAAAATAATAATAATTTTACTAAATTTCAAATATAGACTATCACAGCTTACTTAGAAGTACATGCCTATGTATGTCCTATCAACGTTAACAAGATGGCGCGACGTGGCGGCAAGATATGTGATACGAACCTCACACGAAGGAGGGTCCGGCGCCGAAATCACACATCTGCAAGTCGTCCGCTCGCTGCACAGTCCCTCCCGATAACGCGTAGATTTTAAACACACGCGTTAAAAGCCTGTACTACAAGGGCGTGTTCTCGCACAACTTGGTGCACTCGCCGCACACGAGCTGGCCTGCCTTGTGTCTCACTTGGCACTCCGGCTTCGTAAATTCTACCGCCAGCAGCACTCTAGCCTTTTCATGATTGAACTCTCTTTCTCTATCACTACACAGTTCCGGCGAACTAACACTAGCACTCAAATGTTTCTTATGTACACGCTCACTGACGTCCACGCGGTCGTGCCCGAGCAAGGGCTCGCTCGACGGTTTCGACGTGTCGCCGTGCCGCTCGCACTCCACGTACACTTTGGTGAGGTGCGTCCGCCGCGACGGGCCCGGTGAGTCCGGCGGCGTCGGGGACTCCGAGCTGGGCGGCGGCCCCGGCTGCAGCGGCTTGATCATCGCTAACAGTCGCGGCGGCCCCTTCTCGATCATATTAATATGAATCCCATCCGGTATTGGCACTGGCGAGTTCCTTCGCGAACTCAGTGATCTCTCCGTCGGTGTGTAATACACTGACATTTTGCTTTCATCGTCGAAAATCGGATCCGGTAGCTTACTCAGTTTCTCTATTTTAATCTTCAGGTACGTGTCGATTATCTCGACGTCCGGATCGAAGGCCAAAGAATCGCTCTGCCCGCACGAGCCACTGCGACAGTTCTCAAAGTATAGAGTAGGAAGGTTCTCCAAAACTTTGTTCAATGTTTGTTGCTGGTATTTGTACGATTCTCGCAGTCTTAAAACTTGATGCGCGCTAAATTTCCGAATCTTGTTTCTTTGGAATACGTAATTTTCGCGCACCCAATTCAATTGATTGGTTGAATAGTCTCGAACTCGTTTCACCTGAAATTAAAATATAATTGAAAAGATTATATTGTATAAAAGATAGAAAAGGTGATGTTTACTTGGTTTGTACACATATGAAGAATGGATGAGAGCAGCGGAGAAAGTCATGTACAGAGTTAGTGTTAACAACATCGGACGACAAATTTAGAGCAAATAAAGGATGAGCTTAAAATACAGGCGTCCGAAGTATAAAGAATTTATATATGAAGATTAATGAATGTTCAGCGCGTGAGATTTGCCAGGATGTATGTATGATGAGTGTCAGTCCATAGGCATTGCCTGTACTACTATGTTAAATGTGTATTATATAACCTAAATCCTAACATTAAGATGCATTTTAACAGTGTTACTGACCTGATCATAGTACTGGTCTCTCATTGATGATAAGTGATTACTGCCAATATCTCTTATGTTGCGTAAGTGCGACGCTTGATTAGAATAACTGCTTTGAATCCAATCCATTTGTTGAGTACAGTTCTCCTTTATTCGATGCACCTAAAACAAAACATATACATTAAGAACGGAACTAACAATTATTTAATTAATAGCTTAACGTTTAATTTTCATATACATACTTGTACAGCATAGTTTTCTCGAAGTTTCTCAAGTTGCTGCCGCTTGTACGTTTCAATGTTATCAAGCATATTGTATATCTGTCGAGACCGCGGTTTGTCGCGGGTCACGCAACCGCAACAACTACAACATGACTCGATCAGACGGAATCTAAAAGAAAAACAATACAAATTACAACTATGAACTTTAATGCAAAATCAATAATTTATTATCACATACTGACCTAAAGAATATGTAACGCAGCGCTTGCACGAGAAGTGTGATAGCCAGGAAACCCGCCGCACATAACGCTCCGAATATAAGACTGTAAATTTTTATCTCGTACATTGTCATCGGGTCAATGTTTATTACAACTTCGGCAGTAACGTTGGCGGTCGGATTACTACCGAGACATAAGTACATGCCCGTATCCTCTCGGTGTAAGTCACCAATGAACAAAGAACCGTTTTCTAGAACTCGTACTCTTGATTTGTAATTGTCCAATGGGCGGTATTGATGGTCATGAGCTATACCGTGTTTGTGAAATATATTGGGTATTAACGGTTCCGGATTCCAGTGAAATACTGTTCGGGTCGGGGTAATCCAAGTAACCGACGGTGGCGGGTTCCCATCGAACTTGCATTCTAAGAGCGCGTTAGTTTGTAGCCTGTATAAAGTGAAAGGTGTGCTCTTTATCAGTTTTGGAGGCTGACAATGTGTTTGGTTCAGAATAGACAACATGTCATCTGGATATTGTAGACTACAACTTAAATCAGATTTTACAATATGCTTTCTCTCTTCGATCCATTTGGAGAACCATGCCATTCTACAATCACAAGCCCAGGGATTGTTTGCTATTCTCAGCTCTTGCAAGTTTTGCAACAATCTTAAAGATAACGGCAAGAATGTCATCGCATTAGCACTGATATCTAAATGTGTAATTGCTGGTGTATCTTCAAAAACATACGGCTCTATCTCTCTTAAATCAACATTGTTTGTTATGTATAAATATCTTAATTTATTTAATCCTTTTAAATTAGTGTTCTGAATAACAGCTATCTCAGTATTTTGCAGATATAGAGTATCTAAGTTTTCATTTGATTGCCACAACAGTGGTGGAAGTGACTTCAGATTGTTACCGCCTATATCTAGCCAAGTTAAGTTACGTAGATGTTTAAAAACATCGCATGATATGTTCGAAAACTTGTTATTGCTGAGATTCAACTTTTTTAATTTAGCAAAATTGTCAAACAGCGCTTTTGGTACATATTCAAGAACGTTGCTCGATAGATCCAGTGTTTCCAAATCCACTAGGTCGACTAGAGCGTTTGATGTGATTTTGACTAGGCTATTATTATTTAGGAACAACGATTTCAATTGTCTATTAGGTTTAAAATAGTAATCTAAGAAAGAAGCTAGCTTATTGTACGACATATCTAAATACTGTAATCTGCTCATGGAGGCGAACAGTTGGAATGGTATCAGATGCAGCCGGTTCCTCGACAGGTCGAGAACTTCGCAATTATCCAGATCCGCGAAGGTGAATCTTCGAATATCATCAATATTATTTCTAGACATATTTAGGTGCTTTAGATTGCTGAGACTACTAAATAGTCCGTGTTCAGTCCTTTTTATTTCGTTTCCGCTTATATCGATGTATTCTAAGTTGGGTAGTCCTTCGAAGAGGTCGTGATCTAGGAGTTCTATGTTTGAGTTGGTCCATATTATTTGTTTGAGTTGTGGGCCGTAGTTGGGTATGGTGGCGGGGGTGAGTCTGTTGGCGGGCACCCGGGTGTTGCTGCAGGCCACTCTCCAGGAGCTGCACTGGCAGGTGGCAGGGCAGTGCTGGCCGCCCACTGCCGTACATACGATTGCCAAAATCGCTACTCCGTTGTACCAACGCATCATATTCCTCGCCGCATAGTCTTATTCGCTGAAACAAAAGGGATAAAATCAGTTTTGGGTTACTTGATTCGGTGTTAGATTTGTCAATACTCAAAAGGTAGATGTAACATGCATTGTTTTTAGCGTAGGTGTGCAACTTGTTCGATATAAATAATCTGGTTTAGTTTTTTGTCAGCTAAAACTGTATCTACATGAGGTCCGACTTAAAGGTTGAATGAAAGTGAAAGGTCTAAGAAAAACCTACTTTTGTTTTAAACATTTAACCGATCGCTTTTACGAAAGTGGAGATATTAAAAGGTTGGTTTGAAATAAACCCAGAAGAGACGAAACATTTATGTATGGGTTCATGTATTCATTAATTTTGTGACAGTACGATAGATAAAAACAGTGCACGAGCACTCAGTTTATTTACTTACAATCACGATTAAATTTGAGCAACGATAATTGAACAACTTTTGGTACACGAAAATAAAAGTATGAATTATTGGCAATATATCTAACCGCATCGTCGAAATAAGTTAGAAAACCTTAACCAACCAAATTAAAACCATTAAAGAAATATCCTGAACTAAGTGGGGCTATGATCAATAACATACATACGTATATTCACGGCTATAAGTCCCAAAACGGTGTACTTAGGGCTTAAAAAATGCAACATATACGTTATGGTGTAAAAATCTGTATTTTTTTGCGATTATGATATTTTGTCTTATTTAAAATATGACTTTTAATGCAATTAAATCATCGTTGCGACTTATTAAGGTGGAGGTGTGTTGTGGGAGGAATGAATGAAAGTTCGTGTATGAAACCTTGAGGTGCTATAGATTTACAAGGAACTTGCGGAATTGTCAACAATTCTGTTTAATCCAATATAAAGTAATGTGAGGATTTGTGAATGAAATTGAAAAGTATACATTGATATTCTTTAAAAAAATATATTTTTACCATAGCTTGCCATTTCTGTACATTATTCGCTTTATCAAAGAATGGGTGGTATTCTGCCTAACAATTATTATGCTATTATATGGCTTCAGCTGCTATTGAATTCGTTCGTTATACTTGTCTAATTCAATATTTGCAAGGAGCTTTGTCACCGCATTTGGAAGTTTTGAATCATTGTGTTACTAAATGTTTAGTGTAGGTGAAGTAGTTTTAATAAATTTCTTTATTCTGTACAATATTCAAATACGATATTATTACCAACAACATACGTAATTTAAAAGATGGGAAAAATTGCTATTTACTCGGTCAATTATCATTAATATAACGTAACTAGTTGGAATTTTTTGGTGTTAATTGCTTGTTAAATAGTAGTACTAATAGGTTGTCGGTACATTTTCATTGCAATATTTTTACATCCCATAGATACATAAATAACGGATATGAAGGGTGAGCAAAAGGTTCAAACAATTTGATCTTCCACTATTGCTTGCTATTTTATCGGTAAATAAAATATGTGTTCTAAAACATGTACAGTATACAATTGGAACTGTTCTTCTATGTTTACACTACACAGAGAAAATATTTCGTACATGTTTATTGCAATGGAAAGAACCACGGCTAGTTAAATTTAGTATTAAATGTAACGTTAAGTAGGTCTTGCGTTCATTGAAATAAACTAGACATTCTCCTAACCAATTTCGACTCTTTCTTAGTAACCCACATCTTGCTTACGGAAGTATTTCGTTCCTCAATTTAGATTATCTACCACTATTCAAATATATTTAGTTAAATTATGTAATAATTTCGAGTATGGTCAACGTTATTACCTAATATTCTCTCATAATTAACACCACAAAGCATTTTTTCAATGTATCTCGGTGACTGCTAAGATATCCGAGTCGCCTGCCATAATCCTCTCAGAAAGCGCACAGTTTCACACACTATATTATCAACACACCATTTTATTATAGCACAAAACACATCGAACTATGTATTCGACTATATGTGATTAAAATTTACTAAATAAATTTCACAGTGAAAACGATTTTGATATTTCAACGCTCGTTTATAGGTAAAGCGATGTTGCTACGGTGATGTCGAGCACTAGAAAGAAACAAATGGCCGCCGTTTGCGTTGCGCGGGCAACCGTCTCTGTCGCGGGCGTTTCATTTAGCTATATCTTTCTCGCTCGCTCACTGGTGCAGTCAGCTGGCGGTCGCGATGTCGCCCGAGGTTACCCGAATGGCGGCGAAAGTGGTTTCGGAAACGTTGCGCGATGCCTACGGTATTGTAGAATTTAGCGTTCAATGGAACTATAAAATGTATCTATGGGATTCTTCTGGGTTTATTTTCGTTGCACCAGCCGAGTTCACTCTATGCAGTTTAGTTTTCACGACGGATTATTGTTTTAGGTCAGAGATCAATTAAAATAATCGTTTTGTAATACCTAAATCAGAGTGTCACTCATATCGGTAATCCGGGTTCGATCCATTTTCCAGTTCATACGACTAAGTCCGTAGTTAAATGTTTAGTTACGATACGAGGGCTTGGTTTTTAAATTTACATTTTCATTTTCTAATCCATTACACCTCCCTTCAGTACGCATAAAAAACAATTAAATGTAATTAAAGGCTCTTTCAAGGGTATGGCAGTTCCGCTAACTATTCACTGAAATGTCAGCTGATGTTTATAATATTAAGTCATTAGGTAACAAAACGGACCTAACGTAATACGGATTACCCATACAGCTGTTTTGTATGGAAATTTATTCAAATTTCATTAATATTAAAACGTATTAGCAGGTATTTTCTTCTAAAACCAACTTATGTAAAGGCGCGGTGAACTAATTTCGTTGGTCGTTTCTATCTCGTTTACAATGACACACTTTTTTGTGGTTGACCTGTTAACACTTATGCTAATGAGCAGTCAAAAAGCCACAAAAAATATAGGTAACTGTCTACGTGTAGCTAGCATAGGGTAAAATCGAAACCGTTAGAAGTACAGGTGAAATATTGTTCTTTAGATTTCTATGAGTCATTTATTTATAATATACGTAACCTTTGTAGCTCAGCTAGTAAAGTACTCGGCCTCGAATGTAGATGGCATGGCTTCGAATCCTTATATGGGCTTTTTAAGGTCTATGTATTTTTCATTCACCAAAGTTTTTAACTTCGGGGAAACTCATACAGTACATCTCTCTGTACAAAGCGGGGCGATAGGCTTGTGCACTAAGGGTTCCGCATGTAATCTATAGAATACATTACTGATATGTGACTAACACATGAACCTGAGTAAGTATAACTTTATTTTTAAAGGGAATAATATAATTAAGTATTCTGTGGATATTTCACAGCTTAGCCTTTGTAATTGGGTACGGAATCCTAAAAATCATATACTTCTACGTTAATTAAACTTTTGTCATTCGAAAGATCAAGGGAACCATTTTCTCGGACTTCCGGACACGCCGCGGTCTCATGCTCGTACAAGAATAGTTATTTCCGAGATTGTAGAGTGAGATGATAAGTACCTTATTAAGTACATTGTTGGTTGTCTGTTTTCATTAATACCTTGCCAGCTATTTTAGTGTTAGCACGTTTTCTTACTGTGTTTCTATTAATTTAATTGATTATAGAGAAATTATATGGAGAATCATAACGAATATTGTAAGATATTTATGCCCGATTTCTGAATTGAGTATTCCAGCTGAGAACAACTTAAGTATCTTTATTATAATATCTACTATTGATATCTTAACAACTGAATGAGACAAAACGATACTTAAGTCGTTCCCAGCTTGAATACTCAATTCAAAAATCGGGCGTTAAAGTTTAGTGGTTATTATCCTATTAATGTTGACGGTAGATTGTTCTAACTTTATTTTTTTTACTACACCACCAACCAGACACAAAAAGTACAACTTCAAGTCAAATTCTGTACAGCTTAAACAGATTTGCTTCAATTCGGGTTTTTTCGGTAATATATTACTTTGGTTTACTTCGTTTAAAATATCCTAATATCCATTAATGACCTAATCACACTTAAAAGAATAATTGTATGAAATAACTCTGGCCATAAACGTTTGCTTAGCTGGCCATAAAAAGTTAGATAATCACACCTTCTGCTTAATGTAAAAATTATACTTCACATTACAATACAGAATATCAGACGGGACTATACTAAAAGTAATGCCGCTTAAGTATTTGATGAGTATTACAGTTAGTTGAGTTAGGACCTCATCATCATCTTTCAGCGATCCCTTATATTACTCACAATCTTTTCACTTTACATACATACAGATACTCATACCTATAAATCCCTAGGAGTAGCTAGAGCTAAGGAATCAGAAATTCTTCAGCCACTTGTGGAAGTTGCGTGGGGAAATGATGGTAAAATAAAGGTTATTTGTGTTGGGTCTCCAACCGAATCGGCCAAAAACTACCTAAAAGCCCTATACTCTTCGTCGCCCCTTACGACACCTGTGTTTAGAAACAAATATTCAAAGCCAGTACTAAACGACAATCAATCAATAACATATCTGTCAATTTAGGTAAATTAATTAAGTAAAACTAATTCAAATAATAATTGACAGATCGCAACATCGCTCACTTTTATCTCGAATCAGACTTCAACCCAGGGCGTATAGTTTCATGACTTTCTGTGTTCTATATCTTACATAAAGTCTAATTTTAATATGACTTCTGTTAGTATACCAAAGCTTAGTATAATCTAAGACTTATTTTGATAGTCTCAATCATTAGCCCAAGTATTCTATTTACTTGAACATCCACCAGACAGTGACAAAGTGTATGACGTCAATCCAAGTGCGTATGAGCATGGAGCAACTGGGCGAGCGGCTGCCCAAAGAGGTCAATGTAACTTGGTTCTGTTTGTAATTAGCAGCGCGCGCCCGCTCGGCTGACCCACTGGACACGAATGTAGAATGTACTTACATCACATTACTGATGTTGTGATATGTCTATGTGTTAGCGTGGATTGTATAATTCGGTATGCAAAGTTTTATAAAAGTGATGCTGATTACAAAACCATTTCGAGATATTATGTTTTTAAACAATATTTTCTTGAAATCAAATGAAATAAAGCTAAGATGACTGTTATTTTATCAAAAAACCGTAACAGTGTTTGACCTTCAATGTTATTTCAAAGACATTCGTTTTTGCAGTTTATTAATAAAATATCGAGAATCATAGGTTTGTTTAGAATAATATCGTAATAATTTCATTTGAGATTACAAATTCGTGAAAAATTTTGCAATCAGCAACATTTTTATTAAACATTTCACTTCATTTGCATGTCGCTACATAATTCTGTCAATCGATGACGTCATTAAGTAAAAAAAATCGAACAATCTTAGAAACATCATAACTTTCAAATTAGTAATTTTAAATGAAAAATATTCAAATTAGTCTTTTATTTTCGGGTTTGCTATCGAATAAAAATATCTAATAAATACAATAAAAAAACTTTGCATACCGAATTGTAATGGGAAGATGTATGTGCCTATATTTCCGAAAGTTTTGCCCAAACTGTGAATAGAGAATGTGAAAAGGCAGGCGTCCGAAATGGGAAGAATAAAAGGCTATCAAAAGATTGATGAATGTAGACGAAGCTCGAGATGTTTGCCAGGATCGTACAAAGAGAACTAGTGGAGTGAGTATGTGTATATATAAATCGGCGTGATAGGGGACACGCCTATAGACGCTTTGTGTGAACATACTGACACAAGAACATGAGTAAGTATAACTTTATTATGTTAGTTTCTTCACGATGGATTGTCTGACGGTTAATGAAATTGATAAAAGGACACAGAAATGACTTAAAAAAAGATACCTTAATATAACCCGTTTAGAAACTTGAACATATGCTGGCAAAGATTGCATCAAGATATAGTGTATTACAGGTATGTTAAAATAAAAGACCTTTCATATATATTATTAAATTAAGACATTAGAATTCTACTTTTACTCACATTTATAATTCTTCAGATTCAACTATTAGTAGCTTTTTACTTCAATATTGCTGTTCTAAGCAAACTGATAACGGACCTTGTTTTTTATAGATAAATATTGACTTGTCGAAGCGAATGAGTAATCAATGCCACCACACCATAGCTAACCCAGCCCATCAATCATACGGCCTCTCACTGGGTGACTGTGTATATGAAGTGTGTACTAATGAGGAAACCGTGTTAATCTAAATGGGTTACTCTTTGCTACGATAGGGCTGGATAACACACTATGAGTCAGCCTATGGTACTTACTCTAGATGTTTTAACTGCTTCCAAAGCGTATATTGTATTATGCGACCACCATGGAGGACACATTTAGATTAAATGGGGGACGTGGTCAAAAAGGCAGGCAAAAGGGCATGTGTGAAAAGATTGATAAAATGAAGCTCTGAGAGTTTTGCCAGTTAGTTAGTTTTTCGTAGTTAGTAGTGATCTATAGTCTCTGCCTACCCCAATGGGAACTAATGGCGTGAGTATATGTATGTAATAGTCATCTGGAATCTAACGCATTCAGATAAATGCATTGTATACACAAACGTATACTGGGTAGTCAACCGCTGTGCAATAAACATTCATGATTTGTTTTCATACATATGCTTTGTGTCATGCAACATCTAGATTTAATTTATACACTAAAGCCGTTATTAGATATAAATAAAGAGTATTTTCTATTTAATACAAAGCGGTCACTGTTCAAAACATAAATGGAAATAATTACGTTCTTTGTGTAAATACAGCGCTTGGACCTGAATTAGTTTTTCTTATTTATGTGCAAAAGAGATTTAATTTATAGTCAAGAAGTGTTCAACTCTTAGAATTTGCTGAAACCGGAAAATTGTAACTACGTTTAGTAAGTTGGCATATAAGCTTCAAGTTGTTTGCCAACTTAGCTTTAGACCTTATTTATGCCAACATTGTTGAAAAACTAAACGGTCAATCGAATCGGAAAAAAACACTGCACTTTTGATGTTTAAATTGAACAAAGCTTCTGAATTCCGAATTATTTTTCAAATTTTAGTGAGTAGTCTACAATCACATCACCAAAACTCATTTAAAAGTCTCAACATCCTATGTTTTACTGATACTTGGAGATTATTTGATGAATTTGGTCTTTGATCTTTAGATTCATGTAAATATAAATGTTAATTTAAAATATCCGAGTTGTGCTGTCTCCATTCCACTGCTTTTCAATAATTTCAGACAATTTTATAGACAAGTGCGATGTATAAAATAAGTGATTCTTTAATGTAGCTTTTGTTCAGTTCTTTTTCCTTAAATAGCAATGCAGTGTTAATATGACGCATTAGAATCGTCGAATCGAAACCCAGAAGGGCAAGCACGAGCGCTATTTTATCGGCGCGATAACGGTTAGAATGAGATGGCAGTATACGATACTAAGTAAGTGCGTAAGAGATGGCTGCTTTATCCCACGCGATAACTAGTTTTTAACACCGCTCGTACTAGCCGGGCTGGACTATTAATATCAACCGCACGTGGTCATGCTTCCCAACTTAGTTTTATCACTATATTATCACCCATTATAACAAGGATTTTAATCTGTCATACTATCCTTTTCTACCATAAATAACCCCCACATGCGTGTGTGAGATGCAAGAAATGGCAAAGGTTCATCTATTTCAGTATGAGAGTTGTTGCTCTTGGCCTTGTATGAATGGCTTCTTTCGCACTTAGCAATGTGATACCTCTGACTACTTAAGAAAATATAGAATGACAGCGAGGATTATGGATTGAAAGCCGGCTGCGTATGTGTGCGTAGGATTACGACGACTTGCTGATTTAAATAAATCAATATCAATTAATACGGATATATTACAAATAACATATTTTTTTTATCCCTTGAATAGAAAAGTCTACAATCTTTTCCCCATTCAAAAACAGTGGCTGAGGAGTTTCTTATTCTGAAGCTCTGATAACTTTTTGTAGTGATTTACAGCCGTGGGTAAAGAAATGGTATTCAAAAGAAAAGGACAATATGAAAGATGTAAATGAGATCCTAGACTAATACACAAACATCTATATTCATTATACCAATGCGCGGGGATCGAACCTGCGACACCGAAGCGACTAGACCGCACACGCCGTGTATCGTGGTTGGGACAGTTTGTTAGACAATTCTATTATAGTGCAATTTTTGCCGTGTAGTGCCGGCTTAGAATAGCACTACCCCATTTCTTCCGGTGGGTGTACGTAAGAGGCGACTAACGGTATTGGGGCTTTTAAGGGATTTTTGGGCAATGCGGTTGGAGACCCATCACCAACAACCTTTATTTTACCATCTTTTCCCACTAAAATTTCCAAAAGTGGCTGAGGTTTTTTTTTTGGTTTTTTTTTACCCCCCCTTAGCTCTGGCTACCCCTTTTAGGGATCTATAACCGTGAGTATATGTATGTATGTATGTGCAATTTCCCGCGCTATCTATCTACATTTTCTTAGCTAATCTAAAGTATGTACTACATACACTAACAAGTGCTCCGCTGTTCGGCTTGTCTTTGCAATGCAGATACACAATCGCAAATTATAACTTCTACTTAGCCAGCGTTATCAGCATTGATGTATTATAAAATTATAATACTGACATAAATCAGGCTAAACTTAAATTTTCTACAGAAATTTCTTTGGTATGGTAGATTAACTTGGCATAAAAACATACGGAGTGTTTTTACCTAGTCACTGAAATTAATTTCCAATTTAGTCGATAAAGTGTAAATTTATTTATCTTAACCGACATGTGTTTGAATAACAGCTATGCTATAACCAATCAACCGTGATAGCTTGTGGTTGTGGGTAGAACAACTGCCTATTATTTGGAGAGGCGTAGTTTCAAATACCGAGTCGGGCCTATTGGTCTTTTCTTTAGTCATATCTGTGGTTAATTTGTCATGGTTTTTAAGGGTGAGGGAAAAAATCTTGGAAAATCCACTTGGCTACGTTGTACCTAGTCATGTGACTGTGTATTTGTACAAACCGTGATAGTTCCGCCCCTATCACGTGGATGCCCTGTCCAAGCAAAATGTGGGTACTAGGTGAAAATAATGTCAAGTGATGTTCAGAAGTATTAGTACCTCTGCCACGCCTTCGGGGATTTATAGCGGAAACGTTTGAGTTCTGAATGTCTGAAACTTTTATTATTTCGTATGTATCATTTTTCCATATTGTATTCATTACGAACAAAACTTATGAAATAAAATGTAAGAATAAAATAATATAATGCAATATTTTCCTCTTTCCAAAGTAGCCTTGCTTGGATACTGTTGATTCAGTCATCTCTTTCTTAGACATTAAAAACTTGAACTTTTTAAAACTTTTCCTTGTTACAACCGTAATAGCCTACCATTAGTATCATGATTCTTTTCATTATTAGTTCAAGTCAATGAATCAAAACATTGTTGGTGGAGAATGAGAAAACCAGTGCACGTGCGCCTCATGGCTTCTACGAAACTATTTTAATTTTTCCTCTAGAATGCATTCTTATGATAAGATGATCGTCCTGGTAGAATATTCGTGTTATTAAATTCTTCTTAGTTTGTTGCTATTTTGTTCAGTGTAGCAAGTATTAGTATAAAACGATAATTTAATTTTGTTCTTTCTAGCACAGTGAAGTATAAGCTTGATTTTATAATATTTTATTGATTAACTATTGGATCGGCCCAGCTTCGCACGGGTAGCGTTGTTTTTTAAATATTAGGGGTTTCTTCAATCACTGCTCTAGCTTTGTGAAATTTAGCATAATGATTGCAATATAAAGCACTCCTGAACAGTGTAGCTTGTTGATTTTGAATGCGCTTTTATGAACGGTTCAGTATCTCCGTCTCCGTTAATAAGCACGAACAAATTTTCAGGTTGAGGTGAAGTCGAGTAAAACGCTATGAAGTATTTATAGCAATCTTAAAAAACTCTTTCTCTACCTACTAATAATGTCAACTTTTTTTTTTATTATTTATTGTTGCGGGAATTTTTTTAGGCAATTTTATTAAGAATATTTCCGTCATACATGATTTCTATGTGACTTTAACCATTAAGGCTGTACACGCGACGGAAGCTTAAAAGATGGAGTAATTATCCCGTTTTCCCAAAATTTCCCGAAATTCCCCTTCACTACTCTGCTGGAATATACTATAACCTGTCCAGGAGTATGAAAGATAATTGTGCCAAGTTTCGTTAAAATTCGTCGAGTAGTTTTTTTCCATTAGGAACATACAAACAGACAGAAATTTTTTTTACTGATTGCATTTTTGGCATCAGTATCGTTCACTAATCACCCCCTGATTTTGAAAAGATATTTCATATACAGAATTGACCTCTCTACAGATTTATTATAAGTATAGATTAATTCTGTGTTGTGCCAGCTCAGTATAGTTCTAACCCATTTCTTCCAGTTTTTTCATTGTGTGAGGTAGTAGCTGGAGCTTATGTGTAACCAACCATCATATATTTTGCCATCTTATCCCAACGATCTTCCTGAAGTGGCAGAGTAAGTTTATTAATTAAACACTCAATTTGAATCTGCAACTGGAGTGCAATGGCGGGGATCAGAAACCGAAATCAACCCAAATAAAGTAAATTTAACTATTAAACTGTAATTGTAGGCAGTAAGAAATGTGAAATTAGTTATTACTTGAAAGTAACTGTCTGTATTTTATTTTATAGTTTGTACTCACGTTTTGTTATTAGCAGCTCTATCATTATTGAAGAAACGTAAATAATAGTAAAATTTTGATTTTAGTATAAATGGTGTTGTAATCAAGCTCAAATTTTATTTAATTTGATTATAACAATAATCAATAAGTGAGTTCTTATCCAATAATAAATAGAAGGTACCTGATTCTTACATGATTATTTTATTTTTAACGTAATGGGGATTAATGAACTTTTTAGTTCACTAATCCCCGTTACACGCTCCAATTTGTGTTAACGGGGATTTGTGAACAAAAAGTTCACTTATCCCCGTTGACGGGGATTGTCAACGGGGAAAAGTGGAATAAGCCGTTATTATTTAACGAAATTCGAAATGTAGGAAAAAAACTTAAACTCAATATTTTTATTAAAATTAAGATATTTACAGAAACATTTTGGCCGTCAAGGTTTATAACTAATAAGTGTACCATTGTTTCGGAAAGAAACTTCTTACATTACCCTACTTGGTATTTGTTATCTCATGGCGATATCCTCAAATTATTTTGGTATCCAAGCCAGCCGAGCTTTTACAACTTTAAATTTATTCATGTCAGTTTTAAGTAAATAGGAACATTGATACGCTATATAAAGTGGCAACTCTTAACCTATTACCTCTGTTATCCCTTCAAGGACATGCGACTAACAATGATTTATGTACGAGAATGAGTAACGACCTTTTGTAACGCCCTTGCTGAGTTCAATTAGAATGTATCAGCTGGTCTACGCCCAAGCATATCGGTAATAGGATATTTACGATTATCACTCTATGTATCATATATAAAGACACGGCATAAATTCCAAAATGAGGTAGCCAGAGCTAGAAAAAGAAATTCCTCAGTCACTTTTTGAAGATAAGTAGGAAAATTTTAAAATCAAAGAATGGTTGGTGTTGAGTCTCCAGCATAATGAACAAATGATCTCTTAAAAGACCCAAACCCCTAAGTCGCTTCTTGCATCACCCGCGGGAAGAAATGGATTAGTGCCATTCTTAGCTAACACTACAAACCAAACTATATATCCTTTGACTATGAACACTATAGACAGAGTCATAATGCAACGGGAGAGTACCTCTTTTAGATAGCAATATTTTTCCCTGTAATGTTGCGATCACTAGAAAACAATTACCCCAAAATAGTATAATCACCATTCTAAAAGCTACTTTTTAATTTAAAATTGATTACGTCAATTTATTGTTTAATGAAAGGTTTACTGTTTACTATATAATTTCCTGCAATCATATAATTATACATACTTGCTCCTAGTATTATACAATCTTTTTTGTTTAATTTTACCATTTATACTGATGTTTAATACACCCTGAAATCTAAAGCATTTTACTAACTATCAGGGATGAATCTTCCCATGATTACGAATAAATTTTTGTACGGGACTAACTTTGTTACTGGACAAAAAAAAACAGCTGTTCCATAAGTGCAAGTTATGTAAATATCATACGGGTCATCATGGTTATAGTGGGGTCTATGTTTGTATTTTGAAAAATAAAAGACAGCCCTATTTTGTACATGAGTTTTATTGCATTATTTACTATTGACCTTTAAACAAAATCAGTTTCGTGTGAAAATTTCGAATTCATTCGTCTATTTCAGTCACATTTTTCAAAAGATGATGTATTCGTACATCTAAGTATTTTATATTTGGTTGATTTCCAATTGCATCTTCCAGTGGCCGCAATCCATTTTTCTCGTAGATTCGGGTCTTTAGGAAAACTGTAATGAATACGAAGAAATTAAATAAATATAACAAATTTATTACTTACTAATTCCGTAGATAACAATTGGAAATCATTCAGCGTCGCTATAGCGCGACGAAATTCATAATATACTCACTCATTAACATCAGTTTACTAATTTGAAAATTTTACCCTAACGACAGGGTAGGATGAAAAACGTGAATTATGGGAACACTGAGATACTGCATATTTTTAGGTTATGCTATTAAAAAATTGCTCAAAATAACTAAAGAAAATGCTAGTAATCTAGTTCAACGTAATTAACATTTGAATCACTTTTTTTCTGATCGCGCAATGTATTTATTATGTATTTATCTGTAGAAAAACATTAAAAAACTCACTCACTTCAGAAAGTCAATCCTTCGATGTGTTTTTCGCTGCGGCTTCCGCAGCCAAGCACGCTACACCCAACCATACCTCACTAAATAATAAGTTTGACTAATGGAGTCTCTTTTATCACAATAACAATATACAAATGAATAAAATCTTTCTCAAAATCAAAAGAAAACCAAAATCGCTCACAAGTCGACGCTTTGTTTGTCAAGCTTTAAAAGCGTGACATCAACAAAACGGGTTACGCGATAGAGATGACAATAAAGATTTTGTGTCTCTTTTTAACATATAAGAACTTAAATAAGGGCTTCTCTTTCTAAAATGGATGACGTAACATCGCTCTATCTATAGTGTTCATAATCAAAGTATATATCACATAATTTAAATCTTTTTGTTCATGAAAACCTCATGTGAAATAAAGAGAGAGGTCGCGGGTTCGATTCCCGCCTGTGTCGAGATTTTTATTTCCTTTATTTATTAGTAAACTATATATCACTTATTTACTGTAGCGTTTAACATCTAAGTATTTCACTCGAGGTAGTTATATAGATGATACTCATATTCGCATTTCTGTTCCTACTTTGCATAACACAGCTGGATACTATGCCTTATTGTCAAAGCTCGAACAAAGCTTAGGAGATGAATGAAAGCCATTTTGATGACAATGTAATATTAGCAAAGATAACTCACGAAACCACTATCATCCTTACCGCAAACAATAAATTTAACCAGACAACCAAGTGGCCTTGACCTCTGCAGTGTCTTCGGCCGTATTGATTTTGCTCAGCAAGAGAGTTCAGGTTATGCTGGCTCGGCTTCCCAGTTGCATTCGCTCCTGGTCGATACTCGGCAAAAACAGGGACTCCGTTTCAAGGACGGGGTTTGAATGTTGCTCACATTTATCTTGACCTTATATAGCTACGTTTGGTTTGAGGAAGTTTTCGGTGTGAAGGAGATGATATAAACCCGTCTTGGGCTTTTGAAGGGATAGAAAATGGAGATAGGATAATTTTATATTTGTCTACAAGACAAATTGAGTTTATAAAAGATGTTGCAGTAATTTTGATTTTAATACGCAGTGTGTTATCATTAAAAGTTACAGTTAGTTTTAAGCGACTTGTTACAACCTACTTAGTTTTTTTCATATTAGAGGTCCTGGCTTTGCACGGTGTTATACAATCACTGCTCAGATCCTATAAAATTAAGCGTGATGTTATGTACGATATGTTTTTTCTGAAGGTTTAAGCTATTCACAGCTGAAATTATTAGTTTTTAGATCGGTTTTGCGGTTTTGGAGCATATTTATTCAAGACAAACAAACTGACAAGCAAATTGTCATAAGCACAGATGAACCACAAATAATTATTTTAGAACAAATGGTCTCTCCGAGTACCCTTTAGAAAAATCTACTGCACGTTCATATTTATAATAAGGCACATAGTAATTAAAACGTGAAAAGTGGCTGACCATGAGCTGTACGACTTGTATATAATTTTGTTTATTTAGCATAATTGATTACGTATCTATCGTGGATATCTTAATCAATTGAAGGAAAATACCCAAATCATAACCAGTCCAGGCCAGTCCCAACACCATTCTGAGGGCATTTTCAGGTAGATTTGACTGTCAGTATATGAATCATTGCAGTATGATTCATTTACTGACTAAAATATAATATTTACGAGCTGATGTTTAATTTTTAATTGTAATTTTTAATTAGTATTATTTTTGTTTAATTTAATTTATTTATTTTAATTAATTTTTAATTTAATTGTTTTGATTTTTATGTAATATGGATGTGACTTATCTGAAATAAACGTTTTATTATTATTATTATTATTATAACTATAATGACTGTTTTGTTCAGTGACACACATACGCTAAGTTATACAGAGGCAAGTTTTTATTGCACATACTACACAAAAAATGTAATAGACAGAACAATAATTTGGCGGTGTTATCATTGATAAATTGAGGGATCGCTTATTGCCCTTCTAGATAACCTTTGGAGCATTAGT
This sequence comes from Bedellia somnulentella, assembly GCA_963576735.1. NCBI lineage: Eukaryota > Metazoa > Arthropoda > Insecta > Lepidoptera > Bedelliidae > Bedellia > Bedellia somnulentella. The sequence continues at coordinate 15,023,203 of OY755187.1, read as the reverse complement.
CAACATCGATAAAATGACGAATCGATATTCCCATGAAAAGGTAGATTTGTTAACAATCTGCAACGTTCAAACCAGAAATGATAGAAAGGATATAACTGAAGTGTAAATAACAAATGTGGTAGGGTAAGACTATTAAAAGACCCACACCGTACAGAACACTCCTACTCACTTGCTTACGTATTGAATAAAAAACCTAGTCATATGAATTTTCTTCCGAAGTATTACTCCCCGTCATCATATAAATTAACCACTAATCTATATAGGAAAAAAAATAGTTTTAAGAAAGTGAAAAATACGCTTTTGAAGCACATTTGACGACAGCCGTGGCCGAGTGGATAGGTGACTAGCTTCTCGGTCTGGAGGTCGCGGGTTCGATCCCCGCTGAGAGCAACATTTATGTGATGAGCATAAATGATTGTTTCTTAGTCTTGGATGTTATTTATATGTGTATTATATAATATTAAATATATCGTTGAGTTAGTATCCCATAATACAAGTTATACTTAGTTTGGGGCTAACTTGATCTGTGTATAATATGTCCCTATATATTTATTTATTTATTATTTAACTAAAAAGTTAAGTATTCCCAATATAAGGCGAAAATTATGTAAAAGCGAGGGTTGCTCGAAAGACGGAAAATATGGCGCAGATAATACCCTTTTAAACTCACGTTACACTAAATCCATTCGCTTGAAGACTGAACTGTAGTTATTAGAACCAGACATTACATCAACGAAGAGTTGTTTCTATACAGTGATAAAAGTAACGGTCCTCCTGTCTGGCCTTGCTCTCCAATTGTGTCGAGTTAAACTCTCATCTGTTTAATTCAATTGTATTGATACCGATGGCGTTTTAAAGGCCGTTAGAGACAGAGCAGTTGTTATGTGATTCTTTGGTGTACTATACTCGATATAAAAACTCTTGGCGGCCATAAGTAACTTTTTAATTTTTATGTCATGTAGATGCCTGCGACTTTCGGTTAAATGCAATACGAGTGCTTGCGCCGCGTCGCGTACGACTTTAGAGGAACGTACGGTGTCTTATTTGTACTTTTTTTGCACCGTCTGCCACGAGTCTTTATGTCCAGTATAGCTTTCTTGGTTTGGGGTGTTGATTTAGAGGGAGGATGATTTGTTGCTTGTTTCTCGATGAGCGAGTCCTAAGACAGCTGTTAGATTTACGTGTTCAGGGCGGGGTAGATAATGTATTTGTATATAGGTTTATTTTTGATCTCGGGAAGTACATGATTTAATTCACTTGCTTCCTGAGCTGAGAGTGGATATGATTTTTTCAAGATGGAATAAAGATCAAATTACTGTTGCGAAATTGGAATTTTTGTTGGCAATTGACAGCTGTTACATGACATCTTATAATAAAAATATTAGAAATGACTTATTTGTGGTGAAAAGTTTTCCCCGAATTTAAAAATGTTGTTGTTCATCTGGATTTAGTAACCCATACTCTGTTCTGATGGCTATTCCTAAGGAGCCTATTAAAAGACAGAACCGAAGTGAAAGACGAAGTTTCAAGAGAGGCGATAGTAAAATGGTGGGTTGTGAATGATATGTTTAAAACCATATCGCCAACAATCACTTAAAATGTGTCATCTCATCACGCTCGGTTGCATCGTATGAATGGTAAAATTCTATTTTACACGACGAAAATTATGTAATTATTGTGTAATTTTATATTTGTTTTGATAAAAATTGCGACTTAATTGCTAATCAACTTCCTATTGTAATGATGTTTTAATATAGTAACAATCATTATTAGTATTTGATTTGGTCACAAGATTTCAACATGATTATAAAAAATTCAATGATTTTTTTCAACGCAAATGACTATATAAGTGTATTTTTTTTGTTTCATATACGAATGACTTCAGTTGTCGTCCTTACTATAAATTGCATTTGTGACCAAAACAGTAGATCTGGTTCTCTGATTTTGGTGTACCTAATTATATTGAAATTTAAGCACGCCGCACTGCAAATAACAGAAAAAAGATAAATAAAATTACACCACTTTTGGCATGATTTATTAAAAATGGCAAGAGCTAATGTCACAGCTAGATGATTTATTGATAACCTAAATTTAATGCCACTACTACTTAGATATTATATAAGATATCGAAGAAGCTTTTCTAAAAGAGAGAATATTCTTCCGTCTAAATAAAATCCTAGTAATACTTGCTTTCATAATACATCATTTTGTGACGACAATATGAGACAATCTATCACTAATTTAATCCGCTTTTATCCTCATCTGTACGTCACTTCTCCAATATCCAACGAAAGAGACACCTACTGATTATCGTGACGTAAACGGGGCTATGGTTTGAGAAGAGATTTCAGAACACGTAGGCGGTTACTCAATTTGTATCGAGGGATGATATAAGATAGTTATTATAGGATGTGAACACCCTCGTGGTCTAGTGGTATAGCTCTTGGTTTACAATTTTGAGGTCTCGGGTTCGATTTCTAGATGTTAAAGTGACAAATACAAAACTTGAGTCTTTAATTAGTTTAGTAGGATATTAATAGTTTCTGAGGGCAGGTGTACTATCACGGTGGTAGTCGTTAGTCTTCCGACCCGCACTAATCGGTGGCCTATGGCCATAGAGAACTTAGCTAAATAGAAAAGAAACGAAGAATATCAATATCAGTAAATAGTTCAGTGTATTTCCACTGACTTAAGCGAAACCAATGTATGAACAGCAAAAGACAGAACATTGAAGGCGAAATGACAACGTATTTTGACAATACGTTATTAGCGGAATTTAAGGCAATTTTTGTACTGTACTTTGTTTAGTTTCCGCTCTAATTACTTAAGTTCTCTATGCCTACGGCCTAATCACTTTATTCAGAGTAGGCTCGATTCCCTGTCGGCTGTGATGTTAGTAGAAAAACAAAAAGAAAAAAAGGAAAATAATTTCGTAGCTTTTGTAATAAAACATCTGTGATGTCGATGACGCCATTTCTACAAAAAGTATTTCCATTAACCTTTGGATGTACGTCTGTTTTTTGAAATATTATTTTGTTAACTCGCATCACAATATATTTTGCTAATGACATGCAAATTTGAATACGATGCTCATATAAAAATTGATGGCAATACGAGCAGTATGAACGCTTTTATTTACCTTTGATAACCCGTTTAATCATCTTTATTAACTGTGGGCTTTGTGAAATTAAGAATTGGTTACTGATCACACCCTATCTTTGTTTATCTAAGTTGAAGGGAAATGAATAGAGCTAGAGGATAGGTGTCGGTCTAACTCAGTTTTTTTACTATTACAGGACACACCAAACGCAAATTTCATATTATAGTATACCATTTACAAGTATAGTGAAAGGCAAATAAACTAAATCCCAAATTATATACAAGTATAAAATGTTCTCAATTGATAAACCCCAATAGGGTACTTGCGACATGATAGTCCAGTGGGTAAGAACACCCGCCCGAAAAACAGAAGGGCGTGAGTTCCAATCCTGGGACGGGCCTACACCAATTTGTCTTTTCTAAAGTCATATGTGTGGTTAATTTATCATGGTTGCTAACGGTGAGGGAAAACATCGTGAGGAAACCCACATGGCTGAGTTGTACTTAGTCATGTGACAGTGTATTCGTACAAAATCGCGATAGGCCTGCCCCCTATCACGTGCGTACACTGTCTAAGCAAAACGTTGGTACCTTCTCTGGAAACTAGATGGCGCTTGCCATGTGAGTTCAAGAGTATTGGTACCTCTGCCAACCCCTTAGGGGATAAAACGGCGTGAACGTTTATGTTATGTTTATGTTTATGGTACTTTTAATCTCACTTATTACAAGCAATATATTTATGAAAACTCATTTGATTATCTGTTTTTTACCTAACGAACCAAAAATGTGAAATATAAACCAATAATGTTTAATAATAACCTAATCTCGTTTGCAAATACCGCAGTGTTGTATTTGATTAACGATTTGCGGGTAGATAAGAATTGTCGCTTAATTGTTATCTAGCGGTAGTAAAATTGTGTATTTTTGTAGCTTAGTGACGCAGATGAATTATATCATGTTCTATTTGGAATATCTTATCCCAAATGGAGTAGACAACTCGAAAGTGGAACTTATGTAGGGATATGTTATCTGGGGGCACGGCAGTGCCCCTGCCAAGTCTCGAGCAAAACGGGCACGGCCGTACCATCTTTTCTCGAAGCGTTTCGCGGCTGTTTCGCCCCCCCTTTATCTTCGACGTGGACAAAGCTAGGAGTTTAGGTTTTCGGTGAATAATAGTAGGCATTAGAACAAGCTTAAGTTCGAAATTACACGCCAAATGAATTAATAGTTTAGGAGTTACGGTCGATCAAAGTTACACCATTTTGTCACTCACTGACTCACTGACAGATCATCAAAAATCTAAGGTACTTCTAGCAGACTTAGAAACTTCAAATTTTGCACCAAGATAGGTCATTAGCCACATATAAAGGAAAAATTATAAAAACATTAAAAAATTATATGCCATAGAAAACAATTTTATATTTGCGGTTTGGCAAGAACATTATGTATGGATTTTGACTGCATTGTTAACTTTGTTCGTTGTTCAAGTACCTATTCAATTGGATGAATACATACATAGAATAGAAAAGAATAATATAAATGTAATACATAGACTATCATTAATACAAATTAATACATAAAGTTCATTAAATTAATAAAGCTAAAACTCCATTGTATTGCGATAAATATTGTATGCGCGCTCGATAGATGGCGTTGTACCTGTCTGAATCGCGCTATGGTTGCGTTACAAAGCGCAGTGTAAGTAGTAGGTACTTCAAAATAATTCGATAATTTTCATTTGATAGCGCCATCTGTCTATGAAAACCCATTTCGAAACTAAAAAATATTGTAGTGATAATTGATATTCGGAGAACTTTACGTGTTATTTAGTTTAGTTTAGTTATCGTTTGTAAGTTAGTAGATATATATTTATTTAGTTAGTTATTTGTTAGTTAGTTTAGTTCTATTTAGTTTGCATATATTTATATAAGTTTAAGCCCTATTGTTATAGAAGTAATTGTAAATATAGTGTAATGGAACGTGAAATATTGTACATAAATGGCGACCTTTGTCCACACAGAGTTATCTCTATTCCTGGAGATGGGTCGTGTTTATTTCATTCGTTGTCATACAGCATGTATGGGAGTTTTCAGTCGTCAAACAAGCATACGTGGTCCTTTCAAGAGTGACTAGTTTGGGTGGATTACATTTAATAAATGTGAATTTTAGTAGTATCAAAGCTCAGGAGACAGCAATAGCTGAATATAATCGACTCCGAAGTATATATCGCCCAGACTTGTCTACCTTAGAAGTAACGAAGCCTCAGAGAAGAAACAGAAGAGATAGAGATAGAGAATGGGTTCTAAGCAAAGCAGTAGCTGACGTCCAAGAAATTGTGAGGTCACCTAAAAGTAAAAGAAAGAAATGCATTACAAAAATAAATGAGATCCCACCAAAAACATTAAATGTAAAAAAATGCCAAGTCTCTCGATGCAGTTTTTCCATCTTAAAAAGTTTTGAGATCTCATAGAAGCCAAGTCCTATTCAAAATATTTCGTAGTTATAAATCAACATTTAGTAATTGTATCAATAGTTTTCTTTATATTATAATTATAGTGACTTGGCAATGAGCACAAATTAAAAGCTGCTTGCTGCCTGGAATTATATGCAAATGTTACTGACGAGACCAGTGATCAGATTATTTGTTATGTGTGAATCATGATGGTCACTACCGACTACATTCTCCAATACAATAATTAAGAATACCTTACGGGCCATCGCTTTATGAAAGTAAATGAATCGAGAGTAAACTAAGACTGACTGCCGTTGCCGAAATTCGGTTGGGACGACACGGATAAACCAAAAGAAAATTAATTTTGTGATATTAATGTTTACGCATGCGGTGTGTGTAACTTTCAACTCCTCCAAATACGAGTATGCCGTTTTATTTGTTTCTTCTTGTGCTCATTGCCAAGTCACTATAATTATAATATAAAGAAAACTATTGATACAATTACTAAATGTTGATTTATATCTACGAAATATTTTGAATAGGACTTGGCTTCTATGAGATCTCAAAACTTTTTAAGATGGAAAAACTGCATCGAGAGACTTGGCATTTTTTTACATTTAATGTTTTTGGTGGGATAATTTAGTTATAAAGAATGTTTGCCTAATATAGATTTCAGTCGGTCCTGGATTACTTCTTCCGTCTTTTCTCCTATACTCTTCCTAATGATGGAACTGGTTATTAGTAGCAGTGATTAAGTGTTTTTTTATTACATCTCTTATTCGCCAAAAAATTTCTTTACTTTTATAGATTCTTAACTACTACAATAATTCTGCGAATGTTTTTAAATATGATCGACTTACATGTCAGAAGAAGTTTCAATAAATATGTTAAGACATGTAACTCAGATTAAGTCAGTTAGGCAAGTACAATAAGTTACTTGTAGAATAGGAGACTAACTTAACGGTGTATAGGTTTTTTTATCTATGTTCATGCACTTTGAACGTGGATTGAAAATTCGATTCAAATCAATGCCAAAACCAATTGTAGTGTTGGTACCACCCAATAAGTAAGGTAGCAATCATCATGAAATGTTGCAAGGGATACGGAACCCAGTTTTGTATTGACACTAAAACTGTAGTGAAAGAAAGATAAGTTATATCAATCAGGGCTAATAGTATTATAATCTAAGCTGAATTGTATGTAAAAGTATGGTAAAGGCAATCACAAACTGAAATACACCGTTAATCCTTTCGATTCATGATGGAAGTTTTCGCATGCTTGGTGAAAATAAAACCAAAATGGTACGACTAGATTATACACCATTGCGCAATGGCGATCGATAACTTTAATACCATTAGAGAATTCAAAGGGCATTATGTAAGTACTACGTAGCTGCCATTGTTTGTTACAATACCATACCACTGATTGCATTAGCGGATTTGAGCTTAGTCCGATTGTGAACCTTTGCGAAGGTTATCTATTTAATATACATTGTATCTAGTATGGAATGCACGTGGCAATTTAGTGTTAACCTATGTCGATCTATTTTAATTACTTATGTTTGGTATGGCTGAGTTTTAAAAAATATATACATAAAATCCCTGTTTATATGCTTGCTGTTTAAATTGCACCAGCCCTGTAGCCTGCGGCCTTTGAGTATGCGTATGTTACGTGAGATACTAACAGATTATTTATACAAAATCCGTCAGTGTTTCACTTCTCACTTGAAATATATGCTCTCACAAGCCTCATGCTACGGGGCCAGAACGGCCTTACTGGTTCTTATCTCACTTTGTTTGTTAATTCAATTTTATTTTACTTTATTTATCCTTAATTTATGAAGAATCCTTAATAATTAAAGAATGGGACGTATACTTTTTTATACCCATAATTAACTAGGGCTGGTCACCCCTTTTTTAGTTATCTGGCAAGTCAAAGTTGGATACTAAGACAAATATCATCCATTCCATTTTTTTCTCTTTTCATTTTTACATTGTAAAGAGACTTAACCTTGGAAATTGCTCGATATCTAGTATTCTTGACTATGCAACCAGACATCGCGTGTCAATTTCTAAAAGGTCAGATCACATTCTAATTACACTCCGATTATATATTTATATCATTGTTTTCCATTGCTTCTATTATGAACGTGACGAGAGTGAAAGATGAACATCACGTGCACATAAATGTTCACCTTTTATGACTTACACATTATTACGTGAAATTGTCGACTCAATCTTGATTTAACTGCTGGAATAAAACCACATTGAAAATCTTGAATGCTTTGTGGACGACATTTGACACTATAATAATGTTTCAACATACATCAAAGTGAGTTTCTATTATTTTTTAGTCCCAACTGTATAGGTCTCAGATTTACTGCCTTAAAGTAATTAAAGTAAAATAAAGGTTTTTGGTGATGGGTCTCCAACCGCATCGCCCAAAAATCCCTTAAAAAGCCCCAAGTCCGTTAGTCGCCTCTTACGTACACCCACCGGAAGAAATGGGGTAGTACTATTCTAAGCCGACACTACACAGCGGTAAAAAAATATACGATACTATATAAGTGTGAAAGAGAGGCTGTTTTATACCACGCGTTATCTAGTTAAAAGGTCTGTCGTGCTAGCTGCGCTGTACATAAAACATACGGTAAACTCAAAACATTTATTTTGGATTAGGCAGAGACTTTATGATGGCCATTTCGAACGATGCTGGTGAACTTCTGCTTTCTTCACCTATATTCACTTTTCATCCATGCTCTGTTATTGTTCATACTTCGAATCAATGAGCATGTACTTATTTAAACTTTCCCTATTTGATCTAAATGTGTCCTCTGTTTTCATTAGTTTTGGTGTTTAAGATTGGTTAACACTTCGAAAGGCAAATAATACGTTTACTAAAAAAGCCAATGCTGAGAACAAGATTGCAGTTGCAGGTAGTTATCCCACATCTTTTGAACCATTCTCAAAATACATTATCCTAAACACATCTAAATCCGGGAGGACAATATATATTTGTAGTTTTGTACCCATGCAAAGCCGGGTGGCTAGTAATATGTAAAATGTAAGAATATGTATAAACTCAGCATAATTATGCTGAGTAGTGTCGGCTTAGAATAGCATTACCCCATTTCTTCCGGTGGGTGTACGTACGTGAGAGGCGACGATGCGGTTGGAGACCCATCACCAAAAACCTTTTTTTCACCATCGTTTCCCCACGCAACTTCCAAAAGCGGCTGAGGAGTTTTTAATTCCTTAGCTCTGGCTACCCCTTCTAGGGATTTATAGCCGTATGTATGTATAAACCTAAAATGGACACTACTAACCTGCATAGGCGTGTCGCTAATCCAAATTGGTGAGAATAATGAATGTTTCTACTCATGCAAAGGGCTAGTAATATAAAGACTTAAACGTTCAAGCCATATATACCCAAAGGTGTGGCAGAGGTACTGCTAATGTTTATGGAAATCACGTGATAATGTCACTGGCGATCAGAGTAATTAAGTTTTGGTTTTCAACGCCTTGTCTCAAGTACAACTTAGCCATGAAGGTTTCCTCAATATGTTTTTTCTCACCGTAAAACCTTGATAAATTAATCACATATTGACTTAAGAAAAGACAAATTTGTGTAGGACCGACTCGGGATTTGAGCCTACGTCTGTCTGATAGTAAGGTATTCTACCCACTGAGCTATCACGTTTGATGTAAATAAAATGTTCTAATGTGTATAAAATATAAGAACATGTATAAACCGAAAATAGCCACTACTAACCTACATAGGCCATCGTCGCATGCGTCGCCCACACGATCGCATGATCGATCGCGGCTATGAAACTAGCGCGTTTGCAATTACTATTACAAATCATATTTTTTTCATACATTACTAATGGTACGGTTTTTAATCTCTCCTGGTTAGTTTGATATAAAAACATGCAGTTTATTGCATCTTAAGCTGCGAATCCATCAAAGATGTGCGAGGATAATGACATCGCTTAAAATAGCCAAAGAATGTAAAGCGATGTCGTCTGTCCTTCAAAGGTCCTGTCTTCAATCTACCATTCTCTTTCATTCATGAGAAAAGATATATGAAACCTAATCATTGAAAGCCGCTGCAATCCGTATACCCATGACTGCAGGAATACTTTAACATACTTAAAAAATAGTGATCTTTTTCAATCTAAATGATTCTTTCGTTGGCTTATATAAATTAATGTATTCATTACGTTTCGCTCTTGGAACTCAACACTAAGCTCTTCCATTAATATAATTGCAAAGCTGAAAGCTTTTGAAATACTTAAAAAATATTTGCGTGCATCTGACTTAAAGGCCGGCGTGTTAGATCACAATCGCAGTTCACACTAAAAGCAATTACGTAAAGAGTGTTACTTTAATTAAGAAAGAGTTCTAGACGTTAATAATCTTACTTTCGAAGTGTCGTCCATATTGTTTTAGCGCTTTGAGCCGTACCTGGGAACATTTCACATAGATGTTTTCGAATGTTAATCGCGATTGAAATAAATAAGTGATTTAGTGTGAAGATAACATTGAAGTTAAAATAGAATACAAATTTTAACGCCATATAATTAGTTGGTGGTTTTAGGTGGATATTTCTAAATAGATATATTATATATATATATATATTTCCAAAAGTGGCTGAGGAATTTATAATTCCTTAGCTCTGGTTACCCCTTCTAGGGAAATATAGCCGTGAGTATATGTATGTATGTATGTATTACACAAAAAATGTGTACACGAAAGTAGTCTTAAAACCCCATTTCATAGATTTAAATTTTTGCTTTCTTTTATTACCTAACATTTAGAGAAACTAAAGAGTATATTAATTTACGTATATCTTTTCATGAATAGTCATAATCCGAATATAAATAAATTTATAAATTGACTGTTATAATAAAATTTATGGACAAAATTGTTATAGTCCTAAAATTAGAATATAATAGAAAATAAACAGGGTTTATCTATTAGTAATCCATCCAAGTTATCGAAATAATCGATACCGTATATCTCTAGAATATCGACTTAGTCACGAAACTACCGCATCACGTGCTTATCTGTAATTAGTTTAGCCTTCTCTCACGTGCCGAGCTCTGCCCACACTTTGCCACGCGAATATCTACTTTGTGAATATAGAAATAGGGTGGAAAATGTTTGACAAGTGGGTTACCTTCAGATTCGGCTAATACAAGATTTGTGTAACTGACCTATAAGAAGTAATGTTTGGTTTACGATCTCGTGATTGTGATACTTAGTGTTTCGTAATTTTTTCTTGAAATGGTGTAACCTTTAGGAAAATAATTTGACTACTAACTTTCTTTTCGATTCAGTTACTTAATTTAAGTCAAAAAGTTTGTCTTTATTCTTTCTCATTATATGTATTTCTCGATGTTATAAAGTTTCGTAACACTTGGTTGTGATAGAGTGAGAACCAAAGTGACTCGTGAACGGTGCGGTTTGAAAGATACCATGTTTAACAGATAGAAAAAAATATGTTAGTATGGATGGTTTGGGAACATAGAGATAATGGCTGAAAATAGCATGCTAGCTAACCAGATATATAGAGGAGCTGATGCGAACTGTAATGCCAATAGAGAACGATTTCAGAGGAAAAATTTAGATCCAATAGAGATCGTGCTGAAAAAGGCAAGTGTCCGACGTATGAACAACAAAGGGGCGTGTAGAAATGATTGATTAATGTAAATGAAGTTTGAGAGGTTTGCATTAGCACTAGGCCATTAGGTCTGAGTATTATTTTTCGAATAACTCACTGGATTAAAGAAAATTCATAGCTTTGCTTCATTTATTTAAGTGTTTAGAAACATTTTTTCATGATCCAGTATGATATAAGATGATGTTTTGTATGTAACCCGGTAGGAAACGGTATATAAACCGTCGCTCCTATTTTTATATATATTTCAAACGGTTTAAATTAAATGATTAATTTATATTCCCAAGAAGCATTTAGCTGGCGCTGTGTAATTAAAAACTGTCTGGCGGTGACCTCGCCGCGTGCTAACTCAACTTGATACTTCGATGTTTATTCACGTCACTGTGACGTCACAAACCTTACAATTGACGCCATATTGTATATAAAACTTTTTAAAATTATATTTTAATCTTTTTCTTATAAATAATTGTGTATGATTATATAAGGACAGAGTTTAATAATGACGTGCGTATTTTATAAACTCGTAGATGAAACTTATGTAGCTGAGCTGTTGCAGTTAGATAGGATCTGTCTCACAATAGAAAGATATAAGCCCAATTAGTTTAGTACACTCCAAATAAGACATCATATTTTGCATGTTTTTCTTCAAGAATTTTTTATATATATTTAAAATTATAAAATATTTTAATTATCGCCTAAAACACAAGTCTTTGTTCAACTATAGTTCTTTGATAAACACTTATAATTTCGCCACACTACAAACTTCACTAACGTAAATAAGGATTAAAACACTTCAAAGCGTGCATATCTTCCATAAACCATAGAGCAGTTTGAAATGCACGTAAACCAATTAATACGACTATTTCCGTCGCGGCCGGCTGTTCCCGAGTGACGGCTTTATAAATATTTCACTTGGACATCGTTAGCCGTCACTGCAGGAGCATTGCCAAGATCGAGGAAGGAGATGAAGATACTTCAATTGGCTACACGTGTGCCGGTGTTGCCAACCTCAGCAAACACCAAAACTGTAAAAATCTAATTGATGATTGTTTTACATAATTTAATGTAAAATAACAAAGTTTTAATCAAATTAAATTACTCTAAGCTAAAAGGGAGAGGGAACGCAGAGCGATGGCGGTCCGCTGTAATATGCTGATTCGTAGATTTGCTCGGTGTAGCAAAGAAGTCAAAATTAGTCTATTTAAAGCCTACTGTCAGGTCTTTTATACGTGCACCCTATGGACCAGATATACGCAGCGGGCCATCACTGCTCTGCGAGTCCAATACAATAATGGTTTCAGAATGTTGTTGGGGCTGCCTCGCTTCTGCAGTGCTTCGGGCATGTTTGCGCAGAACCATACAGACGACTTTTATGCCATTATGCGCAAAAAAGCCGCTTCGTTGCTCTGCAGGGTGCGGTGCAGCCCTAACTCTATCCTGAGGACCATAGCTGGGCGCTACGACTCCCTAATAATGCAGCATCTTGCGCGGGTGCTAATTGACTGATTGTGATACTGATTAATAATAATAAATAGATTATATTGTATACTAACATAGGCTAAGATAATAATGTTACTAATACTATGGACCCTTGTTGTCTGATTTAATAAATAAATAATAATAATAATAATAAAATATTAAGGAAAATATAATGAATTATATTTAAAAATCAGTATGAAAACATTGATACAACTCTTCAACGTTGATAACTATCATTAGTACAAAATGCGCCTAGCTAATTATTCGAAAACTTTTAGATTTCAAGTCCTAAACTAAAATCCGAGGAGAAATCCCTAAAACTTTAGATATACAGTTAAAACTGTAAACTGTTGGCTACCCGTGTGCCGGGCACATGGGTATTGTGACGTCACGATCAATTGGAACTGCTCAATTGCCATGCCTTGCTCTGTTTCTTTGATGGAGGTGTTCCTTTGTGATTATTTGTGTTAATGTATTGGTGACAACACTGACAACTGTCTGGGTATGTTAAGCGTAAAACACGGTGATCCCGCTTGGCCGACGATATACGACGGCAACTTTTTATCGGCGGTCTAGTTTTCATACATAGGTTAAACATAATTCTTTTCATAAAGGCCGCAGGATTGTTTCGCCGGGCAAAGTCGGCGGTCCAGCGGGTTCAGTGTGTATGGCGCTTTATGAGTCTTTCAAGTTATTTGTAAGCGGATGAGATAGTTTTTCAGTATAGAGGAGGGCTTTTCTAATGAGTAATACCTCGGTAATTATATTGACATAAGCTCGATTGACATGTTTTTATTATTCTACGTCCTGTGAGTGTTACAGCCTTGGTTACAGCAGTTTGTGTAAATGGCAAAACATTAGTGTGTCGTATGGGTGGTGATGATAATATTTCGTAATACAACCTCATATTTTCAATGCCAATACTTTCGTCAATCGATAACAAGTTCCCAACTTAAACACCATATTGTGTTATTGTTAGGCTATGTTTTGAGAGCCTTCGTAGGTTCGTGTTTACTTTCTAAGAACGTAAATATGAATTTATGACTATGAATAAGAATAATGATGAGGTGTACATCAGTCTAAAATAGTGAGAGTATAAAGGATGGGGGAAATAATTTTACTAATTTTTTTTGGCTCAAACTACACATTATTTAGTATGACACAAAAAACCATGAAAAATAGTTTTTGAAACTTGTCGAGGAAAACTCTGGGAGGTCCAGATTAGCCGCACCAAATTTAACACTCATTTAACGTGTTGTTACACTTCTCAATAACTCCAAACGCCAGTTAATTACCGGTAACGAATATAATCGCCGGCTCTCACGCAGACGGTACCTGTTGCCGTCAATTATGTAAAATATGCAGCTGCCAAATGTGTTACAAACTACGTAATTAGCAAATATCTCGAGCCAGTAAGCTGACGGATCGAGATATCGGGTTCAACGTAATACTAGTTCTTAATACGTATAGTGTTAAAATTGCCTATTCATTCATCACATCTTTAAAAATGAAAGTGCTTAAATGATAACAGTAGATACGTTAGTATGTCAACCAAAAAATGTTTCAAGCAGAACTTCGAAGTGAAAAGTTCTCTAGTTACGTTAATGATCGTAAAATGGTGAAATAAGGGATGGATGCTCAACCACATTTCACTGAACCATCTATATATCTTAGTTCCCTTGTATGAAACTCCTGAGTAATACTATTCAATGAGCGAAACTGTATTACATACTACGAGTATAATATTATTTATATTATTGTTATTTATAAAAGTTTTTTACCACTCGCATCTAATGCTAAAAGAAGCTGGGCTTTGTTTTGAATGAATTAATTTATATACCTATATTCGTAAATTACTATTAAGGCGCGTATTGGAATTTCTATTCGGCTTCGCTACTTCGCTTTAGCTTTATGATAAATAGGAGCACTACATGACTACACTACCAATGTTTTAATTTGTTATTCTACCCACATCTAATATGAATACTAAAGATATGCTATCACAACCCTAACCCACCCTCCTAATAGTCAGAGTCTCCCTGGAAGTCTCAGGGAGCTAGCTATCGCAATTTTATTAATGCTAAATGCCACGAGCAGACCTGACATTTAACACCCACGCGTTGGTTTTATATTACATTTTTACCCGATTGTGGGCTGGCCAATATATACGAGGTTATAGGATTAAGCTGCGTGCTAATGACTATATGATTGCTTTATTTTTGACTACTAATAGTTAAGATTTTATCAATAGTTATAGTAATATCAATGGAAGATAACTACGTAGGATCAGATATAGAATATGCTAAAAAAGACAGGCGTCCTAAGCCTGAAGAGTAAAAGGGTATATATGATTTTTTTTATGAATATGATCTCTATCTCCATCTGAAGTTTTACCGAAAGTTCATACATTTTCCATAACTGGATTAGTTAAATTGTTAGCGATTTATAAATTGTCTAAATTGGCCCATAGACTTTGCTAGAGTAAAAGCGCGCGCAAATGTGAGACAGCTTTTAGTATTATATTACAACGCACACGGGAATATAAATATAAAAAAAACAGAAGTTAAGATAGTGTTTTCGTATTTTGGTTGTAAACCGGATGCAAAAAATGTAGTCCACGCGGGCGTAGTCGCGGGCAAAAAGCTAGTTCTATTTATTTAGCAAATTTGGTAGTCTAACTAAAACTTTGGTGAAGTCTTATGTGTGCTTTTCTGGCCGTGAACGATTGTCAAAAACGTGATTGAATATCGATTAGTAGCTTATGTAAAATGGCGAAAACCAATCGTGAGATGTTTTCAATCACACGAAATTTCTGGAATTAATTAAATGTATGGCTTTACTTTGAAATGTTCGATACAAAAGTTGTATTCATTTACTCACTCAAACTCAACTCAACTAAAACGTTCACGTCGTATATAACCGAAGGGGTTGTCAGAGGTAAACTTCTGAACATCACGTGACATTGTCACCTGGTGTTGAGTACCCATTCTATTTACGTTCCCATATTTATTTACGTTCTGTTACTAGTATATTACTCTGTTTAGATTATAGAATAGAAAACTCTTTTCATTACACATTTATAGGTGTACAGACATAATATTCTTAAATAGGAGTACAATTTACAGTCTGAATATTTAACGATCTCTACCAGGACAATCTGGATGGTAAAGTCAGTAAACAATTGTAATAATAAGAAATATACAAGACCTAGAGGAATTGGACCAATTATTACTCCTGCTTCAGGGAAACGCAAAAATAATAATATGATCTTAGGAGTCTTATATATTTCTTTGATTTCCAAATAACCTTGCATTATCAACCGAAGCTACTTTATTTACGATATTGCAGCTCAACTCTGATAAAACGCGTATAAAGCAAGACAGATAATTCACTTGTAAACAATAGCTAACAAAGTGGTGATGCGTATACCCGCCTCGTCTATAGTAATATTAGTGTTTGCGATTTGGTTACATGCGATCAACAATATTGAAAGCAGGGATTGGCTGGCGCTGATAACGCTTTGAGTAGCGTAGATACATACACAACCTCACGGATATTAATCCCAAAAATGGGTAGCCAGAGCTTCGAAGCTAGAAACTAATCAGCCACATTTGGAAGTTGATAGGGGATGGTAGAAATAAAGTATCTTTGGTGATGGGTTTCAAACCGCATTGCCCAAATAAAAAAAGCACCATACCCTTAGTCGCCTATTACGACACCCGTGTCCGCTTCTGAAGCTAGAGAGGTTTGACAGGATCGTACGAAGTGGCGATCAATAGTCTCTGCCTACCCCAATGGGAACTAATGGCGTGAGTATATGTATGTATGTATGTGTCCGCTTCGTCTATTATATAGTTATATTAGTGTTGGCGATTTGGTTGCGTGCGATAAACAATATTGATAGCTAGGATTGGCTGGGGCTGATAACATAAGTACCATATGTTAAACATTGTTAGGTTATAGCGATTTTGGTAGGTATGTAAGTATCGAATTTATTTGATTCAAATCAGAAACAGTTCTATAAGTTTTACATACATATACTCACGTCACACGTCATTAGTTCCCTTTGGGTAAACAGAGACTATCGATCGCCACTTTGTACGATCCTGGCAAACCTCTTGAGCTTAGTCCACATTAGTCAATATTTTTATACAATCCTTTGATTTTTCACAATTCGGGCCTCTTTACACCTCTTGTTTTTTTTCTTAAGTTGTATGTGTGTTTCATAAAGTTGTCCAAGAATTGAGGTTACTAACTAAATAAGTCATGAACGACACGGTATGGTTGTTTTTGCACAATTTTCCATCTATTCATATCTTTATTCAATGATAAATAGAGAGAACTTTCTTTGATAATATTAAATAATCTTACACTTCAATATACTTACATAGTTTAAACAAGAATTCGCGAAGGAAACTTTCAGATTAAATAGAAAAAGTTTTCAATTAAGAATTCCGAAGTGGAGGAATAGAAGCGCAGCGCAGGCTTGAAAACATTAATGATTTTTAGTGAAGCTCGGATGTTTGCCTGAAAGGTAAAGGTTTTGATCGATAGTCTCTGCCAGATCAAATAACACTTCTAACATACATACACTCACGCCTATAACTCGCTTAAAGTCGTAGCCAGAGCTTCAAAATTAGGAATATTGTTAGTCACTTTTGGAACTTCAATGGGGAAAATATTTTAAAATGAAGGTTGCTAGTTATTAGTCTCCAGCAACTTCACCCACAATCACCGAAAACAATTCCAAAATTCTCATGTCGCCTCTTACTAAGCCTACTCTTCACAATCAAAATTAATAGCAAAATGAAAAAGAGACTAATGGGGTAGTATCATGTTAGAACAAAACCCTATCTCTTTTAGTCAAAGCCTCATTCCAATTCTAAGCACTCTAGCCCTAATAAGGTTGTCGAAATAAATTCGTTTGGAATCATATAGCGAATCCTCGTGTTTCACAGCACCTCATTTACTCAACTTTGTAAACGTTTCAACTGCATTGTGACAAAAACGAAGAAGTTCTTTTGAATTAAAATATGAAATAAAGTTTGTCGTCGACATTTGATATCGTGATGCAGGTATCGTGCACCGTGAACTTAGGCTGCATAAATCCTTTTAATCTTTTCCGTTGACAATTTATTTATTGTATTGTGTTACCTAAGCAGTTTAGCAAAATGTGCTTTAAAAATTTTACTAAAACATTTTTTTTACAACTTGTGCAGTCTGGTGGAATCGGACAGATTTAGATCAAACAGGCGCGTATTTCTACAGAGAATGCATGCAGTGGAGGTGTCAGAACTAGATGTTATTTCAGATTGTCCAACATTCTAAGGAATAGTGTGATTTGTGAATTATGTCTTCTAAGGGATCCAGTTTTTAAATGGAACGGTCACAAAATATCTCGGTTTTATTATAATTCAATTTAAGCGTTTACCTGTGGCTGCTATCAAAATCAAGCAAAAATGAACGAAAAAGGACGTTTGCAAACATGGGCATTGAACGCACTTTTGTTCAAACATACATACATATACTCACGGCTATAAATCCCTATAAAGGGGTAGCCAGAAGTGGCTGAGGAACTTCTAGTTCCTTAGCTCTGGCTTTTGTTCAAAATATTTTTAAAATAGTGGCACTAGAAGTTTCTCATTGGTACAAACTTTAGTTATCTGTCTCACGGTTCAAAACATAGTGACACAGCCGAGTCATAGTAACAAGGTCCTGTTTTAGCTGTTTTGTACGGAACCATACACATGGAGCGGTTGGATAAAAGAGATAATATAATCAATGTTGATAGTATTGTCTGTTGACAACAGCCTATAAGAAGCCTATTTCTAAGCCCCATAGTAATCAAACACACCGATGGAAATTAATAATAAATAAATTAATAAATTAATGGCGTGATATTAACTATTTTCAGAGTATAGATAAGCAGGCGCATACGTTATCAACGTGGGTCAACTCGATACATGCATTATAGTCGATCATTGTAGTTTTTGAGGGCTTATATGTACGCAGTGTAATGACAGAGGTCTCATTGCTCTGTAAAGCTGTGTTGGTCAAAGAAAAGACATCTCTCAATGATAATTTTAGGATTCATAAAACGAGTCATCACATCCAAAAATGTCTAGTCTTTGCGCAAGTTATGTTCACAATTGAATCAGTTATAAAAAAAAATCCAATTAAAATTGAAAACTCAAAATCAATGCCAAACAATCAAACATTTAACTACAAAATAGTGACGTCTTTATAACAAACAATAACAGCGGCCCGGCCTTCGATACTCCTCACCTTAGAGATCAAAGGTGTACCTTAATTTACTCACGCCTATTAAGATACATGCAACGCGTTTACCTAGCAGCTGCTTTGAACTTGACGGTAGAAGACTTATAAATACCACCTGCCTTTGAATAGACTTGACTTCGACAATTACTTCTATGATCATGTTTAGGTGGCCTTAAAATTGTTGGTTTTAAAGTATTTGGAACTTGGGTCCGCTCTCTTGAAAATGTAACTAGTTATAGGTTTTTTCTTCACTTGAACTCTTTAATAAGCAGTTCAGTTTTTGTTCCTATTGAGAATATAAATCGGGGTTTAATTAAGAAACGACTGGATCCGATTTCAAAATACTTGGCAACATCGATCAGTTCCTCCAAAGGCGAAAGAGTATGATTATGAGCCTGAAATTTTAGAATACTTATTGCCTTAGGACATTATTGATATCTGTTAATAAGAAACTACAATTTAAACTCATTTCTGATAAGGCCGGTCTTTGGAATCCATTGTTTATCCCATAACTGAGAAAAAGCTATTCAAACTCATCGCTAGGTAGTTGCTTGCCTGGCACACAAAAGGATTCTTTTCCGGTGTCTTGTCTATTGTAAATATTGATGTTTTGACAGTGAAGTTGCTGAGTGCAGCTAGATAAAAGCGAAATAGATGTGTAAATATACATACATTCACGGCCATAAATCTTAAGAAGGGGTAGCCAGAGCTTTAGAGCTAGAAACTCCTCAGTAACATTTGGAAGTTGTTAGGGGTCAAGATGGTTTTATATGTAGATTGCAAATATTGCAGTTGCAATTCTTGATCCGACTTAGCCATGTTACTTAACGTCTGATTTGTGAGACACAAATAAATTCATCTATTATGGATATCAATTGTAATTTTAACAACGCAATCAGCCATCGCATAAATATTTAAATTTATTTAGCCATTGCTCGCTACTTGATTAGAATAGAATGATAAGCGACCTTGAACTACGGGGCTGTATTGATCCATGCTGTTGCTATTTTTAGCATCATCTAGGAAGTTCTGCAACTGTACCTATAAACAAACATTCTATAAAACATCTGCAGTAGTACTATCTCTAAAAAACGCCTCCCATAATTTTTCGAGCTTAATTAAAACTACAAATTGCAACAGTGCACGACGGAAACCGTTATAATTTATGCGAAAAATTGCGATCGTAATTCGAGAGTAATAAAGATGAATATGGCATGCGTTTTGATAATTCGGTTGTGTGCGTCGAAAGATAATTCAAAATGGCGGTTCGGTCGTTGACGCGTCCGGCCGGCGCGCGGCGTCGCGTCGTCACGCTATCGATTAGCAGCTTTGGTTCGCGACGCTGGGCGACATCTCGCGGGAAGTGGGTCAAACTGTAGTTTAGAGTCTTTGCTATAGATGGCGCTAAAGTCAGTGTATAGTTTTAAATTAAATCGAATGGATTATTTAATTAAATATTACATCAACAAAACATGATATTTAAAATGGACAACTCAGTTCATAAATATACTATCTTTTTTAAATTGTTAATCATTTGTGGTTGATAAAAGAAGCACTACCCTATCTCTTTCTATGAGGTCTATCCGATCAATGATCCTTTATTTTACCATGTAATAATCTTCCTACTGTTACTTTCTTATATAAAGCTGATAATTGTTGATACTCAAGCTCCAGTTCCTGTGCATTTCGCAATATAAAGATATGATATCTTATAATAGTTTAGTTTTCTAACAGAATGTTATTATTTCCAGTGCAAAGACTTCGAGAAAGCCGGTGCAACGACAGCTACCACTCCTTGCGACGTGGTGGAGGAGGCGGATATCACGTTCTCGTGTGTGGCTGATCCTCAGGCGGCTAAGGAGGTAGGATTTTTGGTTATATATTAATGAGAAATAATTTGTTACACCGCAAAATTCTCATTAATTAACATCAAAATTACTAAATGAGCATCAAATCGCAGATAATCTGTGCCCAAATGAGTATATTTGATGGCACATCAGTTTTTGGTTAGGTTGGACTTTTTTAATGCCTCGTTAAATACAACCCTATAATAATTAGCCATGAAATTAATATAAGCTTGATATTATTTGCTTGTAACTGTGTTCCCGCAGCTATAGGTGACTAAGAGAAATGGCCAAGAGATAAAAAGAAATACAATTTATAAACAGAAAGTACTTTATTTCACCTTCATTTTAGAAATTAAATTATTTTGTATTATAAAAATGCATTTACAAAATCACTATTGTAAAATTATAGATTGTCTAGCACCCTAGCAGTTGTATGTGGCCTAGTCATCCTTTTCAGGGTTGTCGGTTTCGTTGGTCATATACGTATCATCAGGTTGGACGGATTGTAATCAGAAACGTTGCTAAGCGTTTCCCCTATCGTAAGAACACGGTTTGTCTTCGGCTACTGGCATTAATATGCTAAACAAAGTGGCGCCATCATATTGTAACCTTAGTACGTAGTGTAATGTTCTTTATTAGTTGTTCTACTCTTCATCACATTTCATTGATTTCCAGATGGTATTCGGCAACTGCGGCGTGTTACACTGTCCGTCGCTGGAATCCAAGGGCTACGTGGAAATGACGTCCATAGACTCGGACACGTCGCACGATATCGTGGACGCTATCGGCAGCAAGGGCGGCCGATATTTGGAAGCTCAGGTTAGTAATTCGTTAAGTATAATTAATAACTCATTATTAACACAACTTAGTTTAATTATTAACCTTAAGTTTACACTAGCTTTCCGCCCACGGCTTCGCCCGCGTAGAATTTGGTTATATTGCGGTATAAAGCACAACTATAAGAAAACTTCTCATTCCCACCATTTCCCTCGGGAATATATTTTTTTCCGGGATAAAACGTCCCCTATTAGTTGTGACAGAACGCCCGGCTCGATTGGACGCTACCTAGCAGCGGCCGAATCAGCAATAAATGTGAGTCGTTGTGTGTTTAAACAATGGCGACCACTGCCAGCGTGAAGCGCTCCGACACCATCCTGGTGCAGGAGCTGCTCGCCTTCGTGCAGAATAAACTGGACGTGATGGACGAGCTCAGCCTTGAGCAGATCTGCGCGACCAGCTACACGGACGCTGAAATAACCGCCGCGAGACAGTTCCTCGCCGACACCGCCGCCGTCACCGCCGTGCGCCTCGCCTCGAGGAGGGCCGATGGCAGCGGGAAAAGAAATCTTCAAGATATCTTCCGAGCCTTCAAGGAGACGGATCCGGATGCCATCCCTACGTATGTAGCGCGGGACCTTAACAAGCTGCCTCCTGTGACCTTCGACCATGTTGACGTAACATCGCTGTTGAAGGACATTCAGTTGTTGAAGTCCAGCGTTGCCGACATCAAAGCCAAGCTCGTGGCTTCGGAACGTGCCAGCGCTGAGTTGCAGCGCGAGGTGACATCGTTGCGAAATGCTGATGTTGTGCTCGCACAAGTATCGCCGCCGCGCAAGCGGCAGAAGCGACGGCCACTTGACACTTCGCAACGCAGCAATATAATTGTTACGACTGACCCAGTAAGCCGCTCGGTCATTGACTGTGAGAATCCGACAACTCAGCAAATTTGTGACAAAACGAGTTCTCTGCGCCCATCCGCACCTGTCTTCACACCCGACGCGCCGCTGACATCGGTGGTTGAAAAGGGTTCTTTTGCACAGGTGCTGAAGTTAGGAAGCCACCCCCGCTCTCATCGTCGCTGCTCAAACCCCCTGCTTCCCCCTGCCACTACCACCCAGAGGGAGGGAAAGGAGAACCAAGCCGCGCCCGCTCGTACCGCGCCGAAGACTGTTAAAGACGACGATGGATTCACCCTGGTTGGGAAAAAACCCAAACGTCGTGCAAACAGGAATAAGCGTGGTACCGTCCCAGCAGCCTCCTGCCCCCTGAAGGCTGCAACACCGGTGCTGGATATTTATATATCTCGAGTAGATCCTCAGATGACGCACAACGATGTCTTGCGTCACATAGAGCAGACGAGCCTCGGTCCTATAACCGTGCTCAACATCACACGTCTGGAGCCCAGTAGGCCGACCAACTTTAAATCCTATTGGCTCCAGGTTCCCGCAGTCCACGAGAAGGTTCTGCTAGGAGAGAACTTTTGACCTGAGGGGATAGTGTTCCGGCGCTTCAGGGCTGCGCGTCAGAAACCAAAGCCTCTGCCCACTAAATTGTAAATTACTAACATAGGTTAAGTTTAACTAATATTATATGGGCCTTGTTGCCTGCAATAAAGGATTTATTATTATTATATTATTATTATTTAATCCGGACTTCTAACTATACGTTTTTAACCGACTTCAAAAAAAGGAGTGTTCTCAATTCGACCGTATATATATTTTTTTGATGTTTGTTCGCCGATTACTTTGCCATTTATGAATCGATTTTGATTATTATTTTTTTATTAGAAAGAAGATACCCCCGGATTGGTACCATGATGAGGATATCAGGGTCTGATGATGAGATCCTGGAGTAATCGAGGGGAACCCTCAGATTTTATAGGCACATGTACCGCTGTTTACATAATTTCTGAAGTTATATTGGCATTTGCTTTTGGAAACCATAATTTTATGCTGCTGAGCTGATGGTGGAAGGTGTGGGTTCTCAATTACTAGGAGTTAGGTAATAGTTCTTTCAACATTTATATATAGATTTATGCTCCCCTTCGTAGCTTTTATGAAGAGGAGTACAGGGTCATCAAACTTTTCTTTTTTGTTATGTTACTGTTATCGAGAAAGTATCATGAGACCAGGATCTGATGATGGCATCCTAGGAAATTGGAGGGACTGTCCAAACTCACAATCATGTGACAGCGTTTTTGTTCAAAACGCCGATAGGCCTGCCCTGTATCACTTGAGTACACTGTCCAAGCAAATCGTGGGTACTCTGAACAACAGGTGACAATGTCACGTGATGTTCAGAAGTATTAGTACCTCTGCTAACCCCTTCGGGGATATTCGGCGTGAACATTTGAGTCTTTTTTGAGTCAAGATGTAGAATTGTAGACCATCGCCTTTCGTGGGATTTCAAGAGCAATGTACATTTACATATTATGGTTGAGCCTATTTAGTACTGTGCAATATGCCAAAATCTTCAATTCGCAGTAATAGAAATACCGGAAATACAAAGAATAATACAGTAACCGTCGCTTCCTCATTCGATAGGCATCTTTGCTAGGTCTAACCATCTATAAAACTCGTAAAATAAAATAATTTTTAACAAAAAGAAAACCGACTTCATTGTTGAAAAAACTACTGGAAATAAACAATCGAGTACTAAAAAGTAACAAATAAGTTTTTTAATTAAATATGAGTACTGTGATTAACATCTTAGGAATTTCTTTATTCCACACGCATCATTTCAACCTACCTAAATCTTAAAAATCTCTTAAATTAATTTTTGAGTCGGTGCCAGACAAACTAAATTAAATTCACCCTGCTATCTTTATCTGATTATTACAATCTAAACAATATATATCTATAGCCTAACGTTTTAAATGGTAATACATATAAATATCAATTTATCCTACGATGTAGGTGTCCTACATTGTAAATGTACATGAAGTGCGAAACACACACTTATTATCAATTATCACGCAGGTTGGCACTGACTCACAAATCAATTTTAGAGAATTTTAAGATTTAGGTAGGTTGAACTGATGCGTGTGGAATAAAGAATTTCCTAATGTGTTAATCACAGTACTCATATTTAATTAAAAACTTATTTCTTACTTTTTAACAGACTTAAAAAGCGGCCAAGAGCGAGATGGACTCGCTAATGAAGGGTTCCGTAGCAGCACTAGCAAGTAATTTGATTTATGACGTTAAAAAATAAAAATATTGGCTAGATCTCATTCAAACCAATTTTCGTTAGTAGTTTGTATAGTAATACACATCATATATTTTTTTCAGTTTTATCATGCCCATATTTTAGAAGTTACGGGGGGGGGACACACATTTTACCACTTTGGAAAAGTCTCTCGCGCAAACTATTCAGTTTTGAAAAAAATGATAAAGGAAACCTCAACATCATTTTCAAATACCTTTTGATAAATACCCCACACGTATAGGTTTGATGAAAAAAAAATTTTGAGTTTCTGTTCTATGTATGGGGAACCCTAAAAATTTTGGTTTTTTTTTTCAGATTTTATTTTAAAATCTTAATGCGGTTTACAGAATACATCTACGCTCCAATTTTCAATAATGTAGTTCTTATAGTTTTGGAATAAACTGGCTGTGACATACGGACGGACGGACGGACGGACGGACAGACAGACAGACATGACGAATCTATAAGGGTCCCGTTTTTGCCATTTGGCTACGGAACCCTAAAAAAGGTACTCGATTGTTTATTTTCGGTAGTTTTTTCAACAATGAAGTCGGTTTTCTTTTAGTTAAAAATTATATTTCAAAACTTCAAAACGATCGGTTTAGTAGTTACGGCGTGAAAGCGGAACAAACAAACAAACAAACACACTTTCCGATTTATAAGAAAAGTGGTTAAGGACTTTCTTATTCTGAAGCTCTGGCTATCCTATCTGGGGATTTATAGCCGTGAGTGTATGTTATATCTAATGTTTAACAATGTGAGTATGTCTACGTTGAAATGACGTCCATATAAATATAGACTCGGTCACGTTGTACGATATCGCGGACGCTATTGGCGGCAAAGGTCGCCGCTATCTGAAAGCTCAGGTTATTAATTATACTTGTAACTAATGTTTAACCGATAATTCATATGATATATGTAAGTAATGTTGGGTGTGGCAGAAGATAGATGAGAGTAGAGTAAATGCAGTAGAGAAAAGAGCCCTCTAAAAAAATGGTAATGTTAGATTATGTGATGGAGTGAGAAATTGCGTGATTCGTGAAAAGTGCGGTGTGAAAGAAGATATTTTAAAAAGATAGAAAAAACAAAGTTGAAATGGTTTGGGCACATAGAGAGGATGGATGATAGTAAATTGGTGCAAGAGATATATAGAGCCTATGAGGAAGGTAATGTTAGTAGAGGACGACCTCAGAGGACTCATTCGGACCAAATAGAGATGTGCTCAAAAAGACAGGTGTCCGAAGTATGAAGAATAATAGAACATGTATGAGAAGAGTAATAAATATACGTATAAAGATCGTGCAAAGTGCCGAGAGTTCATTTATGCCTTCCCCAATGGGAATTATGGGCGTGAGTATTAATAAGTAAGTTGGTGTATTTATTTGTCTGAATATTTAAGTCGCTATAATATCCTCATCATAGACAAACCAAATTGAAAGGTAAAGCGTCAGAAAACCCAATTGGAACGGTTTTTAACCATTTACTTATTGAAAGGGAACTCCTTTTAAATTACCTGATGGCTAAGCGTTAGTCGTATAAATGGGAAAGGCAACTAAGAGGGTTACTCTTTGAATTGGGTTTCCCATTACGTTGGATTTCCTTTTCGAGAGTTTTGAAATTAAGCCGTTCGTCCGCTCTCTGGTTGTGTAAATTAAAGAGCTTTATACTTTGGGGATATACAGCGTAAATGTTTCAGTATTTCTAGTGATGCCTAAAATATCATTGCTAAATTCCAGATCCAAGGCTCCAAAACTCAGGCAGAAGAGGGTACCCTCATTTTATTAGCTGCCGGAGACCGCTCACTGTTTGACGATTGTCAAAGTTGTTTCAAGGCCATGAGCAAGAACTCTTTCTATCTTGGAAGTAAGTATACACATACATACTTTTATTTGTGTTATATTATGTTCTGTTATTGTTATCAAAGCTTATATAAATCTCTTTTAAGAATCTTTAATGCTTTTACTTAGTAGAAAGAAATAACTCGCCAAAAATTTTCTACCAAACACGCAGAAAACAAACTCAATTAGTTGCGTTTAAATTCCAATATTAAGCTAATTGAATAACATCCGGTGTTTAGTAAATTTTGTTAGTTTAGTTTCTTTTCATTTTTATGCAAATTAATCGCTAATAAGGATAAACGACTCTGTGTTATCTTAAGAATTTAAATTAAAATCTCTTTCTTGCTATATTTAGCTCCAACATTTAACCTTGTTCATTATTCTGATGATATGTTCAATCTGATCCAGACTCTAGATAAAAACAAAGGTTTTGATATTGATAACATTAGATAGGACAAGTAAAAGTAAATTTAATAATATGTATTATTGCTCACAGGTGATATCGGCAACGCAAGCAAAATGAACTCAGTCCTTTGCGTAGTGAGCGGCGTTTCTCTAGCCGCTTTGGCCGAAGGACTAGCCCTAGCTGACCGGGCAGGATTGAGTCAGGCAGATTTGTTGGATGTACTGGCTTTGACACACCTCGCCAGCCCGCATCTCATACTGAAAGGACGCGGTGAGATATCTCACATACATATATCACGTTAACACTATTCATACACATATTCTTTAGTCTAACAGCTGTACAGCTGTTAGTAACTTTACAGCTTAAGTGTCTAAGCTTTAAACACTTAAGCTGTAAAAAAAAGAACGGATGGTATCGAAAAAAATGTGTGCTTATTGAATTTACAATTCATTTACGGAGGAATTTAATGATTGCTTTAACTGGAATTGGGAGAAATAGTCAGAGCTTCAGAATAAGAAATTCATCAACCACTTTTAAAATTGAGTGGGAATAAGTTGTAAAACAAAGGTTGGTGGTGGGTCTCTAATCGCATCGCTCAACTACTACTTAATAGGTCCATACCCTTAGTCAGCAAAATTTACTACTTATAAATAGTTCCAATACTTACGAACACCCATGGAAAAAAATGGAGTAGTGCTATTCTGTCTACATAGCTCATAACAATCACTCACACCCTACACCATGTATCTATTAATATAATTATTATTATAAATATCTTTCTTTGCAGCAATGGTGGAATCATCGTACTCGACTCACCAGCCATTGACCCACATGCAAAAAGACCTCAAACTGGCTTTGGGTCTCGGAGACACTCTAGAACAATCTTTGCCCCTTACCGCAACCACCAACGAAATATTCAAACACGCCAAACGACTCGGCTACGCGAATCACGACGTTAGCGCCGTATACATAAGAGCTAGATTCTGATTACACGATTCTCTTTTACTTACAAAATTATAATCTTATTGTTTCGTGTTGAAATATTAAGTTTATATCGCAACAGAGGGCGCTGTTGGCCAACTGTTTTCAACTATCGCCGATAGATGGCGGGTTAATATATACTTCTAACACAATCGTTTAGGATAGTTTTTTATTTCCACTTAGACTCTTGAAAATATTATTTTGTATAAAATATCAGTAGGTAAATGCATTCAAAATTGTATATTGAAACAGTAAATATTTTGTTTTCTTTACCTGAATAGGACGTTTCGATCAACTCAACTTGACTTTGACAAATATAAATTTTACCTTATCTGTTTGTTTGTTTAAATTTGATTGTGTTTTCAAATATAAGCTTTTTAATCTGTTACTCTAATTAATACAGTTAAAAAAAGTTGAAAAATTTGGATCACTTCAATTTAGTAAAAAGAATCACTATTTCATGACTAATTAATATATTATTTAGGTATCAAAGAACAATGTCTGCGACATTTAAATATATATGATATACTTTGGGATTAGTGACGATTTAGATTAAGACTATTTACTTCTACAATAAATTGTTCCAGTTTTATTTTCACAAATACATTTAAATCAATGTTTACTTAACTTTTCGTTAACTAATGTGCACCGTTTGAAGTAAAGGTTAATTTTAAATAGTATATAAGATTTTTATCAAATGGGTTTACGAAAGCTTTGGTTTCAGCTTGACATTTTAAGTAAAAAATATACTTAATCTTCATTCTTTTATACGTTTGATGTCCAGATTATTGTCTCGTGCTTATGTATTATAGCAAAAAAATATTTATTTGCTTTCTATGTTCGCAATTGCTATATCGTATGAAAAAGAGGAAAGAACACCATTACAATTTAAACTGACAAAACATTGCAAAAATATTTTTTTTAATCATTTCCTATATTTAATTTAGCGTCAAATGTCAAGCTGCTAGACAACAGAAACATCAGTACAATAATTTTAACAACATCAAATCGAAGCTTTTATGTTTTATTCGACCATTATTTTATACATTAGTGTAGCTTTGTTAACTCAAAATTAGTTGTAAGAACAGATAGTTAATGTAAGAAAAGTCCACGTGGATTCGCATTTAAGTATTGAAATCATGACTTATCTGTTTTATCTCACAGTGTGGTCCAATCGAAAGTTATATTTTTAAATGGTCAAATGTTTCGAGCTCGTATCATAGTTATTTTAAGTATTACTTTGTGGAGATAGACCTCGACTGTCTTAGCAGTTCGATAATGAAATAAATAGTTGAAATTTATTGCTATTGGTTTTATTCCTACACTTTAAGATAGCTTAACCACCTTTATTACATTATTTGGATAACCAAAAATAGTTTTATAATACATACATACATATACTAACGGCTATAAATCCCTAGACAGGGAACCAGAGCTTCTGAATAAGAAATTCTTAAGCCAGTTATGGATAATGTCTTGTTGGCCTCAACGCATATGATACACACACGATCAAAGGTTCCAGAGGCAGCCCCCTTGTAGATGAAGTAATGGTAAAGATTTCTTGAAATTGCATTATATACTATTGGATGTCTATTGGCTAAGATGGGGTGATGACTCATTCCGCGAAACATTCTTCTTCTTCTGAGAATTCTGTGTTTTTCACAATGTCACTGGCAGCGAATGTTGGTTGTGGCAGAAGAAGTATGAGTACAGAGTAAATGCAGTAAAGATGAGGTCCCTCAGAAACAATTTAATGTTAGGTTATGTGATCGAATGAAATTAAGTGTGATTTGTGTGGTGTGAAAGATGATATTGTTAAAAAGAAAAGATATGAAAAACAACTGAACGTCTGAAAGATATATAACGTTAGCGTAATGTAAATGGTAATGTCAGTAGAGGACGGAAGACTTATTGAAATAAAATAGAGTATATGCTACAAAATAAAGTCGTGTAAAGTACGAAGAGTAAAAAAACATGTATTAAAAGGTTAATGAATTTAGTTAAAAATGAAACTCGAGAGATTTGCCAGGATCGTAACCACGTGGCGATCGCTATAGGAATCCTGCCTACCTCAATGAACTAATGGCGTGAGTATATGTATGTATGGGTTACATTCTGTATATCCGAAACTTTTAAACCCGAATATTATTTTACCGAAAACTAATCGCCTTTTTTTTAATAGCCATAATATTGTTTCACCGAAATTTCAAATACCATATTCTTACATTCCAGATTATCGTTTGGTTTTTGTTTTTGTTTACTATCATTTTGATTAACCACTAGAACGGATTCCCAAAGAATCGAAAACCAGATATACCTTAATTCCGCAATATTGCTTTTCCGAATAATCACTATTCCAAAAAGTCATTTTCCATATATTTGAAATACAGATGTATTGAATGATACCTACTGCTATGAATAATTTTGCAGGCATATTTTAAGTAAGTAGTATACCCCGCTTAGTAGTATACCATGCATCAGGGATTTAGGTGCTCGTTCCGCTGCGCTACGCTCGCTCGTTTTATACATAATCTAACCTAACCTAACTGAATGTAACCTTACTTTTCTTTGTCTGCAGGGGGCTTTCGCCCCCCGACCCCCCCAAGCAGGGGGGCTCTGTCCCCCTGCACCCCCCCTACATGCAACCAAGCATGCAAACAAGCAAGCAAGTATACATACACACAGGCATGCATCCGCGTTCTATTTATACAATTTTTCTAACATAAAAAATATCTAGTTAAAGAGATTGACGATATGTAAGACTATAGATAAAGTTACTTCGGTCTTTTAAACCTTTGGAATAATGAGATTATAGTAAAAGATATAGTTGGTAAAAGCAAAAAATTCATTTTAATAATCTGGTTTTAGTTTTTCTGGGAAGTGATACTTCTAGAAAATGTATTTATGTACTAATGAAGCTGTGGAAAATAAAGCATCTGTGATACGTAAATTATGTGAACAGTTGTCTGAATAATGAATTTCGGATTTGAAATATTCGAATTTTCGAAATGTTACCGTATGTATGTAAGCAACGAAATACTTTAATATTTGTGAAAATTGTGTTATAGTTTGATTTCATCTTACCATCGATGGAAAGTCCAGTTTTACTAACTTTTTCATGCTAAATGACTTATAATAAATCGCCTATAGTTACGACTATAAAACTTACGAAGAGGAAGATGGAATAAGAAATACCTCAGCTACTATAAGAAGTTAAGTAGGGAAAACTTTTAAACAAATAGTATTCGTGATGGGTTTTCAACCACTTCACCCACCCCAATAAGCCTACGTCGCCTCTTACAATATTTAATCTTAAGAGGATTGGGTTTGTGCTATTTTAACCATAACTGATTAAGTGATTTTTCCTTCGGTATCAGCAGGTGGATCACGAGTTTCAATCAAAATGTTTGGAATGGTAGAGGTAGATACATAAGAGTTAAAACAACTGTAGCCCATAATTATTTCTCGCCCAAAAATCACTTCACTTAAGAGTAAACGACTTGATTTAATAATCACTCGGCACTCAGGATAACTAAACGCGCCAACGCAACGTCCATAGGGGAAATGAGAGAGCTGGATTATCCAAGATTTGCATGGCACGTGTTTTATTTGAGTACGAGGTGAGGTTAAAGTATTGAATGGACTTGGTCATTATTCTTTTAAATAGCTGTATTTTGCAATGCAAACCAATTGCTACACATTTCCCGCTCTGTATGGCGTCTGAAGACTTATAGTGCGTCGACTCATTGCAAATTTATTGTGCACAAATATTTATTTTAAAATTCAAAGACTTTTTTTCTTACCAAATAAAATTTAGGGCTGTTATATTACCATATGGATAACAAATGAGGACTTTGGT
This sequence comes from Bedellia somnulentella, assembly GCA_963576735.1. Taxonomy (NCBI): domain Eukaryota; kingdom Metazoa; phylum Arthropoda; class Insecta; order Lepidoptera; family Bedelliidae; genus Bedellia; species Bedellia somnulentella. The sequence continues at coordinate 14,991,294 of OY755187.1, read as the reverse complement.
TCATCGTAAAATTTAAATATCTACATAATTCGCACTTCGTACCGTGCCGCACCGCACCGCTCTACACTTTAAGTCATTGTGACTTACTTTTTTATCTAAAATTCATTTTAAAACGCTGGCTGCTTGCACTAAAAAGTGTCACGTTCTAGAAGTAAGAGCGTGCAACAAGTGAAAGAGAGGCAAGAACCCCATTCGGCGATCTTTGGATAACTAGTTAAATTCCCGAAGGATAAACGTTGCGCGGTTATCTATGTAGAAGAAAAGCGAACCGCTATCCCCTTAATCCGCCAGACTGTGGAAGTTCTTCCCTTTTCCTCCATAGCCTATATAGACGTCATTTTGTTTCTGGAATTTTTTTATGTCATTTTTCGGCGATGTGGTTGCAGCATCCGTCACCAATCCTTTATTTTACTGTCTTTTCCTCAATCAACTTCCTAAAGCGTCATGTGAACATTCTAATTCTTAAACTACCTCTTTTTGGAATCGACCATCGAGAGTTTATCTGGGTTTAAGTAAAAGCAATAAAATTAAAAATAACTTGTAAATTTAAACTACGACCCCTATCAGCAAGCCATACTCCCAACACTATCAGCCTCTCATATTTAGATGATAGCATATTTTATATTATATCAATGGATGATGGGAAATGATTGCAGTGGCAATAATTTAACTCTGGATTCATACCAATACGTACCAAGTATGAATCTGTATTTTTGAGTTGGATTGTAGTATTTACGAGTAGTTAGGTTAGGTTGGACTTTTAGATATCCCGTTAAATACTGTCGTCCATCGAGATTAGAATGAAATTGAAAAGAATTATTAGAAACTATATACTGGGGGCACAAGTTTTAGATCAGATTAGACTTCTAGCGTCAAAATTTAAAATTACAGGTCTCATACAAACTCCCATCCCCTAGTTCAAGGGGTTGGGGGATGAAAGTTAAAAGTTTTATATTTTTTTTGTTGTTTGTGTACTAATACTAATAGCTTACATACAAAATTTCAAAATTACATTTTCGGCATCAGTATTGATCCCTAATCACCCCCTGATAGTTATTTTGAAAATATATTTCATGTACAGAATTGACCTCTCTACAGATTTATTATAAGTATAGATAGATATAAAGTTGGGTAAAATAATGAACATGAAAATGCCAGTTGGAGTTAGTTTCGGTAAACCTCACAATAAATAGGCTAGTGGATTCCAATACCGGAAAAATTCGAGTAGTAATTTGTATTTGCCTTCTAGAGTCACGCGATATTCTTTCAGACGAATCAATATAAGAATTGAATTTGAGCTTTATAAAAATAACAGCAGTTAACCAACCTTACTTGTTGTAAAGAAAATAAAAGACAAAAAATATATATTTAAAGATCCAATAGTTAATTGACTAATATCAACAAGTATTGTCTTCGTGCTCTAACTGTAAAACACGTTCGGAACTCAACCCTGATGCCAGGGTTCGATCTCCGAGGGGTTTGCTCACTAAGGACTGAAATCCACCTGTTTAACTGAAGATTTATATGATTCTGTGCTCCGGAGGCCACGTAAAGACGTTGGTCCCGGCTACTATCACGCTCGCTAGTGATGGTTTGCCAACCCATATTAGGCTAGCGTGGTGGACTACGGCCAAATAACCCTATTCAGGTTAGGCTTGAGCCCATCTTGATAGATAAATATATGGTCAGTGATAAGGGCATAGTAAAAGGGGTAGTCAGAGCTTCAGAATTAAGAATTCCTTAGCCACTTTTGGAAGTAGAGTGGGGAAAATATTGTTAAAGAAAGGTTGTTGGTTATTGTGCCTCCAACCGCATCGCCCAAAAATCACAAAAACGGCTCAATACCCTATATCTTTTTAACATTCTTTACGCGTTATTTTAATTCTCTGTAGACAGCGGTAAAATTTCATCTAACAGGCTGCTAGAGGCAGTCATTTTCAGTTCTGTAAAATACATGCTTATAGTTCTGAAAGTATAAATAGACCTTAATTAATTAATTTTTTAATTTTGTGTTTTCTTCAAAACACAATTTCCAAATAAATATATATTTATAAGAATTCTTGTAACTGACAAACTATTTTGCTGAGAAACTAAACTACTTTAAGCGGGAAAGGTTCGTAAGCCCTGTTTGCGAAAGTTATGCGACATGCGAGATTGCGGTCGTAATGGCTGTCGCGACATTACTTTGTTGCTAAATAAAGAAGCTAAACAAAATTCTGCGCTATCAAACACTACATTGGAACGCAAAACTTTGCCCATTTGAGACCTATTCGCTACACAAAGGTTTAACATTGGCATTCAAACTGTAATGCCTAAACCCACTTTGATTTTTATAAAAATGTGAGACGCCATCACTGTTTTGATGTTAGTTTGAAGTTTTAAATTTTGTAATGGTTTATTTACATTGATTTGATTAAGTTTTTATTTAGTTTGTAGTGATGTTAGATTAGATTTTGTAATAAAATAAAGTGAAACAATGGCGTTTATAACTGAATATTTTGGAGAGTTCAGAGCATGGCCTATAACGAAGAATAAACTGTAAGTTTTTAAATAATATCTGTTCCATTTGTGTTTTAGTCGAAGAAATTCAAATCATTTCATGCACGTTTGAGCAAGAGTACTGTATTGAATTTACACTTCTTACAACTGCTCTCATATTTCATAAACTTGGTTTAAGCGTCTCATATTGATTGATATTCCATATGGCTTAGATAAGAGTAGGTAAATTTGAATACATGGGGCAAAGTTGTAGGCTAAGAATAGCACTACCTCATATCTTCCCGTGGTTTTCGTAAGAAGCGATTAAGGTTATCGGGCGATGTGGTTGGAGACCCATAACCAATAATGTAAACCGATATGATCAAACCATTAAATTAAATACAAATCATAAGATCTTATTTAAATTAAATTAAGTGGGTCAGACTAAAGAAATATTCCTAGATGTAGATGACATCCCATATCACCAAACAGAATTGATTGTGCAGGCAAAAAAGGGCATCGGCAGATCTCGACATCTTGATGACATTCTGATCTTGACTTCTTGTTCATGGCAACAGACATCGCGACACAGAATTTACAATCCATATCAAATTTTGCTATAAGTTCTACGAGTGTTGCTTTACATCAAACGTACGGTTGCTTTTTGAGTTAGCTCTATCAGTTCCAAGTGTACCTGCTTTACACGCAAGGTTCGGTCATTAACTCATACTCAAGCGTTCACGCCGAATATCCCCGAAGGGGTTGGCAGAGGTGCTAATACTTCCGAACATCTCGTGACATTGTCACCTGGTGTTCCAAGTACCCACGTTTTGCTTGGACAGTATGCTCACGTTATAGGGGGCAAGCCTGTCGCTGTTTGGTACGAATACACTGTCACATGACTAAGTGCAACTTAGCAATGTGCAGGTTTCCTCACGCGACATTAAATTCTATATATTAGTTTCAGGAAAATCGTCAAATCCGTAAACTTAAAGTATACTGGGAAACTTGTAAGTTGACGGAAATCCGCCAAACAGCATGCGAATTTACATCTTAGTTGATAGTTTTTGGAAACTTGTAAGATAACGGACTCACCTCAGGAAACTTTTAAGCACATCAACTTCTATCTGTCAACGTGTGAGTTGACTGATATTACGATTTTCCTGCGACATACATATGACCTGATAACAAGTGTGCATAGGAAACACGAGCAAACTTCACCATGCAACAGCGCACCCGCAAGTCATCGTGTGTAAGCACTTAGGGATTTAAGGGTACTGCCTCTTTATGTTTAAAATCCCATATATTGCCTGCACAGTAAATTCACATAGTTCGCTGTGTTGAGATGGTTGAGTAATAGCACCTATCAATTTCTTCCCTCGGTATTGAGAATTTTAATATGGTTGAAGGCGATGGCTGGAGACCATCCACCATACTTTTTTGTGGCTGAGGAAATTCGAATTCCGACGCTCGTTCTACCGCCTTGCTACCTTTATAGTCGAGTATATGTATGCAGTATGACGGAAACACTGTTCACGCCATTATTTCCCATTGGGGTAGGCAGAGACTATCGATCGCCACTTTGTAAGATCCTGGCAAACCTCTCTAGCTTGGTTTACATCCATCATTCTATTCATACATGCTCTGTTACTCTTCATTCTTCATACATGGCGTCACATAAACACAGTAGCGAGAATAAAGCGAATGGAATAACTGACTTTTTTATTATTCAAGATGTAACTACGAAGACAGATATGCACCCATGAAAGGAAAATGGAAAGATACAAAAGTTGGGGCTGGCAGAGATGTAAGTAACGGGCATTTTTACTAGCATAACCCTAATGATATTTAACAATAATATCTAGACGCACACGTATGACTGTTTTACATAAACTTAACAAGCAAACCTCATGTGGCTTAAACATAACTTTGTACAATGTACAATTGACATAATTTCGTATCGTAAGTGATTCAGAAAAAAACCGAGGTATATATTAATACATGCATATATACATATACTTTCGGTTATGAATCCCAAATAAGGGTAGCCAGAGCATTAGAGCTAGAAACATCTCAGCCACATTTGGAAGTTATAGGGGAGAAGATGGTAGAAATAAAGTATCGTTGGTGGTCGGCCTCCAACCGCAAATATTTATAGTATAAATAAATACATCTTGGCTTTTATGAGTCAATAGACAAATTTAAATAGTACAACGGATTGTTATGATAACACATTATGCCAAGAAACTCTTATACAATAGTATAATTATGAAAGAACCTAGTAAAAATGCTCACGTAGACGTAGTCCTCATGCTAATTCTATTAATCACTAGTTTTTTAAATAATACGACATACAGTCACTCTTTTGTTGTATACAGTAACATGAATATACCTCAGCCATGTGAATATGCAGTTTGTCTGAATGTTTGTGCTTATCGTTATCAGATAAAAAACATTCACATATGCCTATAGGGAGACGTATAGGATTTTGAAAATTTGAAATCATGCGTCAAGCATTATAGACCTAGCTACATGCGCGTGAAACAAATTTTTATTACATATCCACTCAGCATTTATTTTACAATCTTTTCCCGACTCAACTTCCAAAAGTGGCTGAAGAATTTCCAGTTCTGATCCTCCGGCTACCTATTTTTGGGATTTATAGCCTTGAGTATAGGTTAGGGTATGTTTATTTTAATTTCAGGACTATTTTTCTTACTAATATGCTTCCAGAAAGAGATGTCGGATGACGAGATACGGCAGTTCATCAAAACGACCATGAAACGGCTGCGCGGACAGTCCACCTACTTCAACGAGCATTGCGCGCATCATCCGCCAGGTGATGCACTTTTGATAAATACTTTATGTTTTTCAGTGTTTTTTACTTTTACTTAGGTAATAAAAATGTGTTGGCCAATTATTCGATGAGTTAGTGTTAGTAGGCCTCATTTAAGATGAGTAAGTCATTGGCAAAGGTGCGAAAAGCAAGCAATCAAGAACTAGCGGCATTGTTAATATCCTCGCGTGGTCCCGAATTAGTTTTACCGTCATAATAAACCACTATTATTGAATTAAACAGCTTCCAAGTTTTTACAAATTGGGACTAATAAAGTCTGTTATTTGGTAGTCATTTAACCCCTGGATGCAAGATTTACGTTAACACTGAGTAACTTAGGTTTTGTTTTACCCCTCAAAATAAAAATCCTTGCTACAAGTGCAAATCCGGGTTGGCATTTTGGGATTGTCACGGAAGTGATACCGCTGCCTGCACGGCCCACTACCTGCAATACGACAAATTTTAGTTCAGCAAAGCCTTGTAGATTATAAATACTTACCGTGCGAATGTATACGTTGGTTGAATAACTATGTTATGTTCGGATGATAGTTTAATTTCAGTCCTAAGCCGAAATAAAAAAATATAAAAATGTAATTGAATAAATTGTGAAATTAATATATAGGTAAATGTACAAGTTACTGTTTTCGTGTAGTGTCGGCTTAGAATAGCACTACCCCGTTTCTACCGATGGGTGTACGTAAGAGGCGACTAACGGTATTGGGGCTATTAAGGGATTTTGGGCGATGCGGTTGGAAACCCATCACCAACAACCTTTACTTTACCATCTTTTCCCCACTCAATTTTCCAAAAGTAGCTGAAGAATTTCTAATTCCTTAGCTTTGGCTACCCCTTCTAGGGATTTATAGCCGTGAGTATATGTTATGTTATGTTAACTGTTTTCATCGAAGTCTCGAGGGTACTGATAAAACTGTGGCCTTCCAAGAGGTAATTAGATGCTCAGACCAATTAGAACGGGACGCGCCTTACAAGGCGTTACCCCTCTGTCAAAGGTACATGATTCCGAATCTAGTCCATTTATAAAAACTACTTCAACGGCCATTTTTAAATCATTGCACCGTGTCCGTGGTGATGGAAAGTGCTCTCGGAAAAATGCCTATTTGTGCAGTATATTGCTGTAAAAATAAATAAACCACATCATAATTTAAAAAAGACGGTATTTCTTTTAATTTTTATGCATATTTTTCCCAATATTTCTATTGATTTATGTTTTAAATTGTGTTTTACAAAAATGATCATTTTGTAGTTCCCGCCATTTTAAATTACATTCACTCAAAGCGCACTCCCCCACGAGACTAACTTACCCACCACGAGACTGTCGAGACTAACTATTAGGGTTGTCAAAAATAGAAAACATGATAATGACAGATAAATTTATACTTAAATACTTACTTACTTACTTACTTACTTATACTCACGCCCATTATTCCCATTGGGGTAGGCAGAGACTATCGATCGCCACTTAGTACGATCTTGACAAACCTCTCTTGCTTCCCTTACATTCATTATCCTTCTCATACATGCTCTTTTATTCTTCTCACTTCGGACCCCCGCCTTTATAAGAACGTTTTCTATCTGGTCCAGAAACGTTTTACGAGGCCGTCCTCTACTAACATTCCCATCCACATTGGCTCTATATATCTCTTTCGCTACTTTATTTTCATCCATCCCCTCTATGTGCCCAAACCACCTCAACATTCCTTTTTCTATCTTGCATACTACGTCATCTTTCAAACCTACTCGTTCACGGATCACAGTATTTCTCACTCTATCACACAGCCTTACATTACATATACTTCTGAGGGATCTCATTTCCACTGCATTAACTCTACTTTCATGCTTCTTCTGCCATGCCCAACATTCACTACCATACATCAGCGTGGGAACCAGAACAGCATTATGCACAGCCATTCGAGCCTTTTCTGACAACGACTGGCTCAACATCAGACTGTTCATGGCTCCATTCACCGCGTTTCCCTTTTTAACTCTCCTTTCAATATCTTCCTCACATTTTCCATCCCTAGTAAACAAACTCCCCAGATATACAAATTCTTTCACTTGTTCCACTTTCTTACCATTTATAACAATGTCACATTCTGTCATACTTTCCTCTCTTTCAAAAACCATTGTTTTGGTTTTGTCCACATTCACTCTCATTCCCTTTCTTTCGAAAGACTTACACGCAATGTTTACCATCTCCTGCAACTCATTTACCGTTGATGCAAGTAACACTTGATCGTCAGCGTATAAGAGGCATTTAATGATGAACCCTCTCATTTTCAGTCCATAATCACTTTCGCGCAGTTCTTTCAAACAGTCGTCCATGAACAAATTGAAGAGCCACGGAGAAGCCACACAACCCGGTCGAACACCCCTAGAGATCTCAAACCAGTCCGTGTCTTCTCCGTTTACTCTCACACATGCATTGGAATCCTCATAGAGTGACTCCAATGCACGTATAAGTTGGCTCCCCAAACCGAACTTAGACAACACCTTCCACAAATACTTTCTTACTACCCTATCATACGCCTTCTCCAAATCAATGAAGGTGCAATACACTTTTTGGTTTTTTGCCAAAAATTTCTCTGTGATGCACCTTAAGGAGAAGACTTGATTCATACATCCCATTCCCTTCCTAAATCCTGCTTGTACATCCCAAATTTTTTCATCCGTTTCTTTCATCACCCTTTCGATCAGAACTTTCGCATACAATTTGCCGACAACACTGAGTAGGCTGATACCACGGTAGTTTTTTGCTTCTTGGCGTGACCCTTTCCCTTTATATAGGGGCACAATCACGGCTCTACACCAATCTTTTGGTACTTTGCCAAGTGCCCAACACTTCTGAAAAAGGAAGAACAGCCAAGAAGCCACTAACCCTTTACCAGCCCTCAGCATTTCGACACATATCCTATCATATCCTGCCGCTTTTCCTAGTTTCATACTTTTCATCGCTTTTACAATTTCTTCCATACTTATCATACTTTCAGACACGTCACCCATTACCTCGTCACAATTAACATCGCTATCAATTGCTGAAGTAATGGGATCATCCTCTTTTTCAAAGAGACCCTCAAAATATTCCTTCCATACTCTTTTTATTCTTGTTCCATCAGTCATAAGTTCCCCTTTTTCATCCTTCATCACACTTGTACTCGTGTTTTGAGAAACTCCCCTTTCACGTCTAATATATTTCCAAAATAATTTTTGATTACTTTGGAAATTATCGGAGAGTTTCTTTTCACTCCATTCTTTCAGATCTCGCTTTTTCTTCTCTATTTTATTCTTAACCGCTCTCTTTATTCTCTTATATTCAACTTCAAATCTCTCAACTTCGTCATCATTTATACACACATTCATCCGTTTACTAGCTTTGATTGCTAGTAAATCGAGCCAGGCTTTCTTCTTTTCATTCACAGCATCTTTCACACTTCTATCCCACCAACTTGATGTTGGTCGATTTTTCCTCTTGCTCAATCCACAAACATCCGTCGCACATTCAATTACCGCAGATTTGAGCACATTCCAAGCATCTTCTATTTCCATATCATCCGTCATTTCTACGCAACTTAGTCGTTCATCCAGTTTCTCAATATATTCATCTCCCATTTTTTCATTATCTACCAAATTTTCTACTTTTATTCTAGAAATTTCAGTAGTTGACACTCTTGTCCTATGACGCCAACGCTTGAACAGACCCCTTACTCGTGATACAACGAGGAAATGATCTGTTCCTACGTTGGCACCTCTATAAACTCTAGTGTCAACCACCGTTGATTTCAGCCTTTCATCAACAATCACAAAATCTATCATACTTCTCTCGCTTCCTCGCTGCCTTGTATACATGTGGATATCTTTGTGTTTAAACAAAGTGTTAGTAACACAAAGATTCCTCTCCAAACATACTTCAATCAATTTATCACCATTTTCATTCACTCTATTATCCCCAAATTTACCTAATACTCTTTCACAACCGTTGCGTGTCACACCAACCCAACCATTAAAATCTCCTAACATTATTATCCTTTCATTCAAATCACACCCATTCACTATATCACCTAGTAAATTCCAGAACTCCTCCCTCTCGGTTAAAGATTTTGACATGTCCGGCGCATAGACGCATATTACACGTAGCCGGACCAGCCCGACTTTTAACTTAACCCAGAGGAGCCTTGGACTCACACACTCATGCTCTGACATACATTGAACCATCCTTTCAGACATAAGAAGTCCCACTCCTTGGCAAGCTCTGATATTAGGGTCGACCCCCGACCAGATGGCAGTAATTGATCCAAGTTGCGAGACCTCTTTTCCCTTACACTTCGTCTCATTTACACACAACAAATCTAAATTCTTTTCTTTCATTACCAGACATACTTCATCTAACTTTTCTAACATCCCTCCGCAAACATTCAACGTACTAAAGCGGGTCTCGTCAGCCTACTTTTCGCCCAATGAGAATCTATGACGTGATAAGTGGCGAGCTCTATCGCCGTCTCCATGTTTATTATTCCTCGAACACATGTGATTCCCACGAGTAGCTAGGGAATTATTCTGTCCACTTTGTCAGAGCCCCGCTTGACAAAGCAAGGTTATTTAGTACCCAGAGTTCACCAGGCTCCGGGACGGCGGCACGCTATCGACCAGGCTCACCCCTGGCCACGCATCCATCAGCACGGCAGACTTTGGATTGGTGTAAGGGCGAAGATGGTAAAAGCCCTGATCCCTTAGTCGACTCCTACGAAACACCCACGGGAAGAGATGGGGTAGTGCTATTCTATGCCGACACTACACAGCAGGCACTATACGTTATTATAAATACATTAATTTATGAATTTGCCGTGTTTAGAATTCCCCATTTCTTGCCATGGGTGTCCGTAAGAGGCGACTAAGGCTATGGGGCTTTTTGACTGGTTGTTGGGCGATACGGTTGAAGACCCTTCACCAACGATAGTTTTATTTCTTCCGTCTTTCCCCAATTTTTTTCCAAAAGTGGCTGTGAAATTTCTAATTCTGAAGCTCTGTCTACCCCTTTTATTGGATATAAAGCTGTCAGTATATGTATGTAGGTATGTTAATGAATTGCCGTATATACTGCTTCAATGTTACTATAATATTGCTACAAATTTAGGAGTTTTTGTCATTCAATTAATATTTTTTGTTCTTTTATTCCATTTAAAATATTTTATCTAGTTCAATTATTTGAAGTGATGATTAATTAACAACAAAAAGTTTATATATTTTATTTATGTCAATAGGCTAATAATTTTTTGCACATGTGAAAAATCTCGATGATTGGTAACCCTATGTGCATAACAAATTGTAATGGAGATGTGGCACCTATCGATACACAATTTTTTATAATGATTGAATGAATGATTTATTCAACCAAATATTTATTTTAGAATGTAAAGTAAAAATATTCAGTCTTATAATTGAATACTAACAGGTTTCCAAAAGACGAAATATTAAAAAAAATGGACTGCTTCTTGTAAGAGGCATTCATTGTGGGAACCCACTCGCACGAGCACTGTTTGTTCTAAGCACTTTAAAGAATCAAGATTTTGAAAGTTACCGATTACAGGCGATTGTTGACTGCCCAAGCCATCCCAACATTATGCTTAGAAAATCCAGTAAGTATCGATGTATCAATTAATTTGACTATGTTTGATATATAATCAATTGCTTATATTTTTATATTTCCTTTCATTTATCACATAATTCGTATATCTATAAAAAATATGTTTCACCAATGCTTCTGTCACAGCCGAATTCCTTAAATTGATCAATGACATGTTTGATATCTTTGACTCAAAAATACGTGGTTTCGGCTTTAAAAAGGCGATGTGTAAAGATAATTACAAACAATGTTTTGAGAGGTTGGAAGAAGGTAAAATTGTACTGAAAAACCTGATGGTTGAAGTGAAGGAACACAATACAGATAATAAAACAATTGTAAATATACTAAAATGTCCAAGATACACTGGTTTTTTAGGCTTTTTTGTGTGTGCTGACAGTACGAGACTTTTATTCAAGGATTTAATTTTAAATCATGACACCGGGATGACTTACGTGCCATTCCACAAAATCAGTCAAGACCACAGACAAATTCTATTTTCAATTATTAGAAGTCATGGAGGATATTCTGATAATCCCACGGCTCGGCAATTTGAATCAATATATAAAAAACTATTGGTTCGCAAGGAATTGATATGCAGTGAAAAAGGCACAAATTATTTACCGATAGAGAACATTAACATTTTGAACTGTTCACTGTTCATCTTCTGTAGAAAAAATTAATATCACTTGCCCGAATGCACGAGTGCAATGTTCATACTCAGAGTTGGAACAAGATGATTTATTAAATTTGGAGTTAAACATTACGCTTTCTCCTTTTGGTGAGAAAGTAGTATAGGTGTATACAACGAAGAAAGTTTAATTTATCATAAAACAAGAGGATTTTTAAAATACGCTTCCAAAAATGTTATCACTTTATGCCGAAAATCTAAAAATATTATAAGACTGGAGCTTGATGAAAAAAATAAATTAAACAAAAAGTGTACCGCCAGATTTGTGGTAAACAAATGCCTTCAGTTTTTTGTCGGCGAAGACATGTTCCCTGATATGGAAAACCATGTAACCGACAATATTGTCAGTCACAAAACTGAGTTAGCTGAAAGAGCTGTTATTCAAAAATATTCCGATACTAGACTTGGTTACCTTGCAAAAAAAACAGATCCGCGTAAATGTATTCGCCATATTTATAATAAACTATTACATTTTAAAAACCAATAAAGCTCAAAATCTGTTTTTTTAAATATCTTAGCCATGATAGCTCAGTGGGTGAAACCCCGCTTCTTAGATAACAAACATATTTTCGTTTGAAATTGTGTGGTTCAATTATTATAAATTAGCTATGGGTAAACTCAATTCCCATACTTGTTTAAAGGGGTAGTGACATTAAAAAGGTATGTAGAAACCACTGCTCTAAAGTAATAGTATGTATAGTAAAGATGCGCACTATATTTCGTAATTTTGAAACATGCACAACAATTATTTCGGATAAAGTTATTTCTTGAAGATTCTATTTTTTTTAAATAATCTTACCCATTACCTATTCCTTACTTAACTATATGTGGAATAAATAAATAAATAAATGAAAATACCTTTTTTGTTTAATTTAATCATAGTAGAAGACTTTCCAATCACTCATTCATTCAAATTAATCGATGTCGATAAATTTATTAAGGATCCGTAGCCCTATTATTTTCTATGTGTTCGTAATGTAATTCTAAATGTTTATTTGTCGCGTACAGGAATTTTGACTGCATGTGTGTGAAAATAAGTGTGTTGTTGTTTTTTTATGCTTGTAGTGCGTGTAAAGAAGAAAACTATTTTTACTTCTGTGTGCGTGTTTGCGTATGTAGTCTTCCTCGCCCCCCGCAAAATTTGGCAGAAAAAAATTTTTTGAGATCTCGATGAAGGCGCGTCCCGTTCTAATTGGTCTGAGATTAGATGGCATTAACAACGGGTCCACATGGACTCACAATTTTAATCCTAGTTGTGGTTGAACTATTGATATGTGTTCATTATTTCTATCCTCTTATTTCAATCCTCTTACAAATAAAAGTTTGAATAACATACTCTTCTCCCAGAGTTCATGTCCAAGGAGCCAAAGAAGCGCGACAAGGAGCTGTCCATCAAGTCGCTGCCGAAGATCCTGGCGTTCAAGGACGGCGAGGTGATCAAGATGGCGGGGCTGCTGTACGAGAGGGATTTGGAGAAACCGCTCATGAAGCCGCCCAGCACGCATTTTAGAAGTGAGCATATGTCATAGTTTCCTATTTAATAGATATTACTAATCAAACGTTAAATAGTATCCATTATATATTATTTTAGAAAACATACCAAAATGTTCTCACGGCTATAGAACCCAAAAAGGGGTAGTCAGAGCTTCAGAACTTTCATCCACTTTTGCTAGTTGATTAGGAAAAAATGTAAAATAAAGGTGGATCGTGGGTAGTTGGTGATGATATCATATCTTCATCAAAACTGAAAGAAGTTAAGAATATGCTGAATAATATTTTTTCAAATTTATTGTATTTTAAAACAAAACAAATGTGAATAATCTTCTTTTTTGTTTATAACGCATCAAGGAAAGAAAACGTAAGTATAAATTTGTGAACACTGATTAAGTTACAACCAAATTTTCCTAAAGCAACCAAGACAAGGATGGATTATTAGGTGCGTACTGACTGAGCGAGCCGCCTCGCGAGGCAGCCTCGGACGTTTGCCGCAGTACTCATGCCGCACGAGGCTGCCTCGGTCTGTAAGTAAGTTTTCTTCCTCGCGCGGCAAGGCCGAGCCACAGTGAGGCTGAGGCATGTACGATGCTCAGTTTTACTTGTACTTGAATAGAGACGCCCAACTAACACGCAACGAATAAGCGAGGCAAAAAACTTGCGTCTTGATTCAGCGCGGCAAGCGTACTGAGGCGCTTTTGATCTTTGACAAAAACCGACAACGCTTGGCTCGGGCCGCAACACGCTTGGGCGAGGCAGCGCGGGCGTTTGCCGCGGGCATGGCACGTCTTGACTGACCGAGGCGGCTCGCTCAGTCAGTACGCGGCTATTCATATTCCAAAATAACACCTATACCCCTAATATTATCAAACCCATATTATCATATCATAATCAATTCTCGATAAGTAATGCCGACCACCCAACTATAGCTATAAAATCCACAATCTCTCCCCTAGTGTTCGGCTACATCCGCCGACGGCACCTGAACACGGGTCTGTCGGAGTACCAGCAGAGCGCGGGCCGCACCGCGTACGAGCTGACGGTGCGCGACTCCGCGCCGCGGTACTCAGCGCACAACGGCTGTAGGGCACGCTGGGGACCGCCCGGCCGGCCGCGGCAGCCGTTGTTGGATATCGTGCCGAATGTTGGGGATCGGTTGTATTGAAAAGCTAATTGTTTTAGTGACAAATTTAGGCTTAGAGTTATTAGAGGATATAATTTTTATAATGAGCCGGATGAATGATAAAATATGTAATTGGAAAGCTTACCCTGTTACAGATTACCCTGATAAAATACTCTATAAGTTAATCTAAATTTTATTTTTTACGATTCCAATCGTTGCTCCATAGAAATAAATTCACCCGGTTTTTATGACTCGCATACATGTGGTATTTTTAAGAACTTTTCTATCAGAATTATCATATATTTATATTAGCTTTATTAAATGTTTGCTTAAATATTTTATATTGCAAATTTCTTCAATATATGCCCACTGGTAGAATCTTCAAACAAGTTTCAAAATTGTATATTTTCGTTTAAAGTATATAACATAAATAAAGGTTAAGTTGCTCTAAGTTCTTTATTGCCTTATTATCCTTTATTCTCTCAAAACTAGTAGAAATCAGGCAGGTTTTTTGTGTGCTCAATGCATTAAAGTATTTTTGCTTGGCTAACAATTTAATTACTGTGTCATGACTGGTTAAAACTTATTGTAAATATTAGGAAAAATAAAATAATAGTATATTGTGCAATAATACAAAATGAAACGCCAAATAAAAAAGTATAAAATTATTTTTTCTTTTATTTTATATCTGGTTCGAATACTATTGAGTATCACAGAATAATATGGTTTAAAGCCTAAAAGTCTCACAAATAACGTGGAAGCAGGTAATTGGTTAAGTCTTAAGATACATTACATTACAGAACATTTTATGAAAAGTGAAAACTACCATTATTTGCAACAAAAGAAATATCATATCTTTTTAATTTAGGTCAATGGAAGAAGCTTTAGCATTATTCTAAGACAACACTAAACAGCAATACTACTCGTTTATATACCTATATTTGTGTAAATTATAAATTAACAGTATATCCTAAGAATATTATAAACATTAGCCTGCATCTAGTTAGATCAGACTTGCGGGCAATGTTTGGAGTGCGTACAAAATACAATACATTAAATAAACATCAAAATATATTTGGCAACACAAACAATGAAACGGTCTTGTTGGTGCTCCAGAACTACTATTTTACTGATATTCGTTATTAAACTATCCAATCCGTGAAGTCACATTTAGACCAGATAGATAGTGTGCTCAAAAAGGCAGGCGCCGAAGTGTGAAGAATAAAAGAGCATGTATGAAAATATTGATGGATGTAAACGAAGCAAGAGAGGTTTGCCAGGATCGTCCAAAGTTACTATATACTATACTTTTCTATTACACGTGACGACGTACGACGACGTAATAGCTCAATGGGTAGAACACCGCTTATCGTGCAAACGCCTAGTGTTCAAATCCCGGGTCGGGCCTACACCAATTTGTCTTTTCTGAAGACATATGTGTGGTTAATTTATCACGGTTGTTAACGGTGAGGGAAAACATCGTGAGGAAACCCACATGGCTGAGTTGTACTTAGTCATGTGACAGTGTATTCGTACAAAAACGGCGATAGGTCTGCCCCCTATCACGTGAGTACACTGTCCATGCAAAACGTGGGTACTCTGAACACCAGGTGACATGTTTTTTTTTACGTTGGTGACCTGGGATCGTAAGTTCTTCGGTTAGAATAAAATGAAGGTATACGATACTTTGCAATTGTGAAAGAGATGGTGGTTTTATAACCCGAGAATGTAGTTGATGTGAAAAACGTACCACTGCTGAACTAGTTTGGGACAACTACGACGGGTCCCCAAACGAGCTAACCACGATGCGTGGTGTTAATCCCCTCTCTTTTAATATCGCACCTGAAAATAAATGAAAAATTTGTGGGAACCTAGCTGAGGTACTTTGCCTTTTTGTTGTCATCTTTTTTCTTATTTTATTTGTAATGTTTTTATATGTTGTTATTGTGGTTGGTAACAAATTAATGTCTTTTATCTTTATCTTTAAAAATGAGCATATAGAGTTTTTTTTAATGATGTATTGATGTAATTTTCATAAAGTAAAAAAAAAGGTAATTGTATAACCATTGCTTTGGAAGGTGCTTGTAAAGAGAAGATGCAACAAGAAACTACTTACTTTTTTTTCAAATTTTAATTACCGCAATCGTAACAGCTCAGATGGGTGGAACACCACTTATCGTGCAGACAATAAGGGGTTCAAATCCCGGGTTGAGCCTACATCAATTTTTCTTTCCTAAAGACATTTATGCGGTTAATTTCTCATGGTTGTTAACGGTTAGGGAAAACATCGTGAGGAAACCCACATAGTATTCGTACATAATGGCGATAGGCCTGTCCCCAAAATGTGAGTATACTGTCCAAGCAAAACGTGGGCACTCTGAACGAAATAAAGAAAGAAAATACGTTTATTCGCCGTTGTAGGCACAAGAAAAACAATTATTTTACAAATACAACACAAAAAAAAAACATTAAAAATACAAAAACACATGTACAACACTGTAACGCCACAGTATCAGTACTTCTTATGCCACTGCAACAGCGAATCGGTACTGTCTCAGCATTTTCTGTGAGCCTTCGACTAACACACTGATTTTCAGCCAGCACCAATATAGAGTGACATCTGAGGCATCTCAAGAATAAAAAACGGTGAATATAAAAAAAAGCAATAAAAATAATGTCGCTACTTATTATTACATATACCTATAATGAAGATATAAACTTAATACATATTAAAATATTACTACATACATATCTACGAGTATAATGGCTACCATTTATATAGCACTCATTTCCTCCAAAGTAAGAAAGGAGTGCTGTATTAAGAGTCGATTTAGGGTATCGGGGCTGAAAACCATGAGCAGGGGCACGTTGCTGGAGACATGTCAGCAACCATCTTTTATTTTGCTGCCTTTTTCCATAAGTGGTTGAACAAGGAGGTTATTTATTTTGAAGCTATGTACCAGTCCACTCAGAAAGTATTGCGAAAAAAGGTTTTAATGTATGAAACACTGGCCTGTTGTAATGTATACTGAAAATATGAGTCTTTATAAATAAAAAAAGGTACGTTCCAATTTTAAAATTTCCCTCTTTATTTTTTACGAGCTATTTTAAATGGTCGAGTCTTACTGAAAAATGAATCTGAGCCGGGAACATTTTCGCGCTATGATTTTTTACGATTTCAAATGTCGCTTAAAACCAGACGAATCAGGGCCTTCCAACAATCCAAGGCAACCGTGTATAGTTGGTATGACGAATTCAAGCGTGGTCGATTAACTTTGCGGGATGAGGAAAGAAGTGGTCGCCCTCTAACGGCTGTTACGGATGAAAACGTGGTGGAAGTGAAAAATTTAATTCATGACAATAGGCGAATAACGTATCTAGAGATTCAACACATTATGCAGATTGGATCGGGAAGCGTTCATGAGATTTTACACGAACATCTTCACGTGAGGAGGATAGTTTCACGCTGGGTGCCACACAACCTCACCGAGGTACAGAAACAGGCCCGGGTGGAATGGTGTCGTGATATGATTAATAAATTTGATGCTGGCTCGTCTCGGCGTGTTTACGACATCGTTACAGGTGATGAGTCCTGGATTTATCAATACGATCCAGAAACGAAGCGCCAGTCGACGGTTTGGGTATTTCAAAACGAAGCGACCCCTACCAAAGTGAAGAGATCTAGAAGCGGTGGGAAGATTTTGATCGCAAGTTCTTTCAATATGACTGGCTATTTGGTGTCAATTCCTTTACAAGATCAAAGAAGTATTAACGCAGACTGGTATACTACTAAATGCTTGCCAGTAGTTTTCTCAGTTGTGAGCAACAATCGACCAAACACAGGGCTCCGCGGGCTACTGCTTCACCACGACAACGCGCCCGCTCACACCGCGCTCAAAACGACGGACTTCCTGAACAGCACGCCGCTCAAACTCTTGGGACACCCTCCTTACAGCCCTGACCTGGCACAGTTTGACTTCTTTTTATTCCCTAAAATAAAAAATCAACTCAAAGGGATACAATTTTCATCGCCGGAAGATGCGCTGTCAAGCGTTTCAGCGGGCTTTAAATGAGGTGTCTGCGGCGGACTGGAAAAAGTGTTTCGAAAACTGGTTTAGACGTATGAAACTTTGTCTAGATGCTGGTGGAGAGTACTTTGAAAAGATTTAATAAAAACATTTTTACCCATAGAACATTTTTTTTATTTTCGCAAAATTTTCTGAGTGTCCCACGTATGTATGAAAGCAATCTAGTTATCGTATTCAAAATGGGGTGAACTGAAGACTTGGTGAGCATAACAGGGAGCTGATGAATGAGAAAAGGGGCAGGCCACATCATAAAGCTCTATTTGCCAGTTCTATGTAGACATCTATTGGCTGAAATGATTAATACTACGATTCGAAAGCTCGTAATGATACAGATGTATAAAAATAGCTTCAGATTTCCTGAGCCGAACTTCAGCCACATATACTGTCCGAGATTACGAGTAATGTTTATGATTTTATCCTCTAATATACTTTGGCTAAATCCACTGATCGCTTTGCAGTGACTACGTGACGTCGGCAAATGAATAACATTAGTTTCAGTTCGTTTTAGAGAGGCGAAAGCGAAGCTGTGTTTCACGAGTGACAATTGTGAAGTGCATATAAACTGTTTGGAACTAAATCTTTGTGTCAGTGATTCTTGTATTGACTTTCGCATGTTTGGATTCGAAAATTTATAAAAGGTCGGTACCGTTTATTTTAAATTATGATTCATTTTAAATAAGTCCGAGATGCAATATATTTAGATTGATTTATTCGATGCATGGTGTCTGTTTGTAAGAGTTGAAGCGATGTTAACGTTATTTTGATGTGTTTTTATTATGTTTTCAAACATAATATTTGCGTTGTTAGAGTCGGTTTCGAATATCACTACTCTATTTGGTACAGTGAAATACAAAGGGCATATTTACTATGATAATTGGAAGCTTGGGTGAAAAGTATAGCGTCGGCTTATAATATCACTATCCCGTCACTGCATTTTGATGTACAAGTCAGTGGATGATAAAGGAATATTTAAAGGAAGTAATTTATTCGCAATCATAGATTTAGTGCAAAAATATTCTAAAAAAGAAATAGTTGTGTAGTGTTGGCTTAAAATTGCACAACCCCATTTCTTCCGGTGGGTGTTCGTAAGAGGTGACTAAACGGTATTGGGTCTCTTAAGGGATTTTCGGGTGATGCGGTTGGAGACCCATCACCAACAACCTTTATTTCACCATCTTTTCCCCAGGCAATTTCCAAAAGTCGCTGAGAAATTTCTAATTCCCTAGCTCTGGCTACCCCTTCAAAAAAAAAAAAAAGTCAAAAAGTTTATTTTTCAAAATAAAGTTAAATACTAACATTTTTTGAACGTCAAAGTTTTAAATTAATCGTTAATCCGTTGCTTCGGAAGGTGTTCGTAAAGATAAGAAGCAACAAAGAAACTCTTTACATTCACATTTTTTCATTTTTTCATAATACGGTTTGTACAATTTCAGTTTATAAACATGTTTTTACTTTACAAAAGATTTTCTATGCGACCAAACCAAACGCTAGTTTGACATAATTAAAATAAATTGTCCATCACAAAAACCAATCACATAACGTGAGAAGAAAAATCCTCACCATACAATTATTCCTAGGAATAACGAGGGAAGATTTATAGCTTTACGGACATGGTCATGTGCGCGTTGGGTCCTAGTCGTTTAAAAAATCTTGAACACTGTAGTAAGATTTCTTTAAAAGCATGGCTTTAATTGCCTTTTTAAAAGATGCCACAGGCAATTCCAATATGTCAGAAGGGAGTTTATTGAACATTTTCAGGGATAGTCCCATAAAGGAGTTACTTACTTTATTAAGTCTCCACTTCGGTAGGTACGTTAAGTTTCTCCTTATTCCGAGTGTTAACAGTATGCCTATCACTAACTTTACTAAATTGGCCTATATTCTTTTTGGCATACATTAAATTCTCAAATATGTATTGACAAGGGACAGTTAAAATGCCAATATCTTTAAATTTTTCGCGCAACGAATACCTCGACCTTAACATGTAAATAGATCGGATAGCTCGCTTTTGTAAGACGAAAACTTTATGAACATCAGCCGCTTTACCCCATAATAAAATACCGTACGACATAACACTATGAAAATAACTGAAATAAACAATGCGAGCTGTTTCTATGTCTGCTATTTCTCTAATCTTACGCACGGCATACGCTGCTGAGCTCAGCCTTTTAGAAAGTGTTAGTATATGGGGTCCCCATTGCAACTTAGAATCGATTATTATCCCTAGGAATTTTGTCTCTTTCACTAATTCTACTTTTTCACTGTCAATAACAATATTGGCGTCAACTTGCCTAACATTCGGTAAAGTAAATTTAATACATTTAGTTTTTTTGGCATTCAGAACCAGGTTATTTACAGTAAACCAATGCAATACCAGTGAGATAGCTTTATTTACGTCGTCAAGAGATGTAGAGGATCTCGCAACATTAAATATTAAAGATGTGTCATCTGCAAACATAACTATCTCAGAATACTTTTGTACCATAAAGGGATTAATAGCCGTGAGTACATGTATGTATGTTATTTTAAAAAAACAATGGAGTTAACAAATAATTATATTAGCAATTTAAATATATTATTGTTGGTTAAGTAAGTGTGGTCTATGAATGGAGCCGTTAATATAACTTATTCTACTAGAGTTTGTCCATGTCCAGTGAAGCTAGTAATGCTATATAGATCCCTAAACTTAATAAATTTAATGTAGCCAAGAAAAAGAATGTACGAATAAGTTGTGGTATGAAAGTAGAATAGCGAATGTGATACAAAAACGCGCAAAATTATTTTACTATCATAAGACGGATAGAAAAATAGTGAGGAGAAAGCCCCGAGAAATAAAGATGAAATCGAGACCTTTCTTAAAAAGGGGGTTTTGAAAAGTCAGAAGAATAAAACTGCTTACTTCAAATATTAATGAGCAAATTTAAACAAGAGAAGTTTGTCAATGCTCTGTATAGGATCATAAAACAAGTAGGTACATGCATTAATTATGGATAAAAAAATTGTGTGATTATTTTGACTATTTTATTAAATAATGGTTATCGCCAGTCGTCAGGTACAATTAAGTATATTTAGCTTACAAAATATATTTTCAACGATCGCAACATTTAATACGAGCAAAATCCATACTAATATTATAAATCGGAAAGTGAGTTTGTTTGTTTGTTTGTTTATTTGTGCCGCTTTCACGCCGTAACTACTGAACCGATTGCTTTGAAATTTTGCAGACGTATAGTTAGAAGTCCAGATTAAATAATAGAGTACTTTTTATCTCGGAAAAAATGATATTCCCGAGGGAAAACTAAAATATTGTTTAAATATTGCTGGATGGATTGGAGATGGCGCTGTGTGTTGAATAAAACAAGGTCATATATTGCAAACGAATATAAACATGTAAATTTAGAAGCTAAATATAATGTATCCTTGAAAATGAGGAATTCCCGAGGGATGACGGAAAATTTGTTTTATCTTCTAAACTGTTTTTCACATCTACTTATCCTGAAATAGCTATAAATAAACGAATTACTAATTGGTATAACTATTTATGTAGTTTTTGAGGTATGCAATAGATGGCGCTGGGTGTTTTTTAAACCGTCGTGGTATCGGTTTTTTTTAAGATACGCTAGAAGTGGAATGACATCTTGCGTCACCTGTAGCTCATTCAATTATTCGGTGCACTTTTCGACCCATTTACTTAATTGCTGTTTTATCTTTATTCACTATTTTTCGTTTTTTTTTACTTACCATTTTATTGAATTGTGGATGTTGGCGCTCGACATCGGTACATAAAAATGCGGGATTATACAGCGGTAGCCGAAGTAAATTTAATTGTTTGTCAATAGGAAGACTATTAGAAAATAAAGGGTATTCAAAATTTGCCATCAAAGTTTGCGTCCCTGTGGCGTAGCGTTATCGCATGAACATTCGAGAGACCCGGGATCAAAACTCAAGGGACACAAGCTTTTTGTAAAAATAAGGTTGTTGTGTTAGCTTAGAATAATAGCAAGAACTATCGCAACATGCATAAATCATTAATCTCGGACAATCCCCATATTCCCGAGCAATCTCTGCTACAAACTCACCCACCATCACCAACGGTCGGTGTAGGGGGCAGCACCCACCGGGCTTCCGCCCCGCAGCGCCAAACTACTATCCGTACTTAGTATTTTCTAAGACTTTCGCACAAAAACATTACAATTGAAACAACTATTATAAAACTAAACCCATGTTATAACACGCGATTAAAGATCCGAAAATCAATAGTCACTATCCGTACTTATACGAACATAATAACTCGAACATAGAAACTAGGTACAAAATGGTTTGTTTCATGATTCTTATCATATATTTTATGGAACTAAGGGGTTGAAATAGCAAATGAAACTTAGTATAGAGATTTTTGACATTTCTGTATTTAGAAACTCGAAACTTGGTGCGATTGACTGTTATAACCACTTAACTACAAAAAAGAATTTATGAAATTCATCCATCAATCATTCATGAGTATATATATAGTGTGTAGTGTAGTATAATGTAGCCATAGCTTCGGAGATAGTAATTTTTTATCCACTTTTGGAAGTTGAATGGAGAAAAGGTAGTCAAATAAAGGATTTTAGTGATGGGTCTCCAACTGCATCGCCCAAAAATCACTTAAAAAGCCTCAATGTTCCTTATATCCTTTGCATCGCCCGCGGGAATATAAATATAAAAAACAAGAAGTTGAGATAGTGTTTTGGTAGTATGGATGTAAACTGGATGCAGAAAATGTAGTACACGCGGACGTAGTTGCGGGCAAAAAGCTAGCATATTTATAAAGTATAAGACCACCTGATGAAAGTCTCAATATAAGAAAGACGATCAATACGATTTCGGTCACAGCGACTGGGATCCGACTTTTGAGAGACGTTAACTGCATACAATACGTGGTGGTTCAGTCGTTGAGATCTTTTAGTTATATTTAAAAGTAAATCTTTACGTAGACTTAAGTGATCTTCACGATGTATCCAGGAAAAGGTGAAAGCGGGCACTACTGCCATGACCTTTCCTCAAGAGCTCCCATTGATTATACAACAGTTAGTAACAAAATTAAATAAACATCATTTCGTTTCTAAAAAACTACCAATACAGATCAAAGAGTGTACTCATAAATAACGTTTATCGGATCTCTGCTCGGAGCTCGTGAGGAGATCGGATCAATCGACATCCTGGTCTTTGTAATTTAGTTTATGAGAGAATTAACTGATTAGGTATACTGTTTTGTTACTACCGCAATTGTATACATTTTTCTATTTCTATCTGTCTTGTCTTTCTTATCTCTTTGTTGTATTTTATAAACTTGAAATTGTGCAAACAAGTAGTATTTAATACCGTATTTTAAAAATAATTAGGTAGCCATACTTTGATATTCAATGATTAATCATTTGAATAATAAATCGCTAAAAACCGAAGAATATAAACAAGATGAAATAAAAATTAGGTAAAACAATATAGAAAAGAGCTATTGCGTACTAATGTGAAATCGTTACTCTCCATTTCACATAGTGCTGGTCGGATTATTCCCAAATGGATTTTGATGATTCATAAACCATATATTTGATCAGGAATATTATTTATGAACTCATTTAAGTGAATGGAATATCCAAATGAAACGACGCGCCGACCTCTTATCCGGTTCTTGTAAAAATGAATCAATACATGACAATTGTTTTAGTTCATTTCAACAAACACAGCTCACACAATACACCCTTGGCCATATTTACAAAACATTGGTGTCACTACATCATTAAACCATTGCATAAGAATGTGATGCCACTCAATTTTCCAATGAAATTATGGTTTTAGAACGCTCCGCTGCACCTCTTGACCAATGGGAGTCTTTCAATGTTTACAGTCGCGTTCAAAAACCTTGCATGTTTAACATTTGCTATGTAAGTGCTGTGTTTAATATATTAGCTTTCGATAATTCAGTTATATTATTGGTTTGAGATCAAATCAATATAAATTATATTGCACATACAGTAGCCATAATGCAAACAAAACAGACGAACGCAGAGCTGTTCTTTACCTTTAAACTCCAATATTCATTTTAGTTTGGACGCTATCAGATAAGTAGTATAGTGGGTTTTCTTAAGCACTAATCTCTGGAAGTAATTAATTAAATAAAGAAAAACATTTCGTGATAACAAAATAGACGACGTGATAGCTCAATGGGTAGAACATTGGTTATCGTGCAAGCGACTAGTGTTCAAATCCCGGGTCTGGCCTACACTAATTTGCCTTTTCTAAAGACATATATGTGGTTAATTTATCACGGTTGTTAACGGTGAGGGAAAACATCGTGAGGAAACCCACATGGCTGAGTTGTACTTAGTCATGTGACAGTGTATTCGTACAAAACGGTATACGATAGGCCTGTCCCCTATCACGTGAGTACACTGTCCACGGGAAACGCCAGGTGACAATTTCACGTGATGTTCAGAAGTATTAGTACCTCTGCCAAGGCCTTTGGGGATAATCGGCGTGAACGTTTATGTTTATGTTATGTTATAAAAACATTTCGTGTAATATAGCTCCATTTACTATTCTCACTTAAATAAATAGAAGCGAAGAAACCTGATAAATGTAAATAAAACGGAGACAATTCCTTAAATAATATTGTTTTTTACTCATTTTAAGTTGACGCTGACTCGTTAATTCACCTTCTATAGAACCAAAAGTGAATAAAATATATTGGTATTAACCTACAATTTCATTAATTCAAGTCAAAGGGTATTCGCAATGCAAACCTATTTTCAAGGGGAAAGCTTGATTAATTCAAGCGCATTATAGTTTACGCCTAACCTTGAAAAACTCTTTAAAAATAGCAGGGTTTATTTTTTCAAAGCCTTTCTCCTAATTCCTTTTTAAGGGATGATATTTAAAACTTCCTGTGTGGTAATAGTAATGAAATGAGCTCCCCCATGTTTGAGTTTCTAGCGTCTTTTAATTCTCTCTCGCGTCTCAAAAGAGCGCTGGTCAAGCAATGGTCCTAGGTACTAGTACTGTAAAATAAACATACATACATATACAAACGGCCATAAATCCCAAAAAGGGGTGGCCAGAGCTTCAGAGTTGGAAACTCCTTAGCGACATTTGAAAGTTGATAAAGGAGAAGTATAAACTTAGTATGATTGCAACATCGAGGCGGACACAACTCGACAAGGAAGTTTTCAATAAACATGGCGGCGCGCAGGAATCCACTTCTCGGAACCGCTAGTGATCGCCGGTTGCTGTGTAAATATCCTCTTTCACTTTCTTTCCACTACCAGTATGACGTGTGAAAGACGTATTGATACGTCTATATATTTAGAATGATTTAAAGTGCTTTGCCAATATTAAGCTATACATTAAAATGCAACGAACCGAACGCGAAGGGCTTCTGAATTGTAAAGATTAAAAGGGCATGTAAATTAAACATATTAGTTCACTTGTAGATTGAGTAGTTTGTCAGGATTGTAAAGAGTGATGATTGGTAGTCTCTGCTAACCCTTATGTATAAGTGTGTAGCTCACGATTTTTATGACATATTAATATTAAGTTGACAGCTTCTTATACCAGAAAATGTACTTGAAAATGTAATCATAAGAGAACTTGACTTTGAACGGGGCCAACATTGCTGTACCATTTTAAAGTTACATTTATGGTCCATATATCAGTTCATCATCAGTATTGTTATTGGTGAGGAAATACTTGGTGAAGATAACTAAATCGTTCATAGATACATAGCGGGATAGGCCTGACCTATTTAGGACCTGACGCTTTTCGCATGCGAGACCCAGCTATTTCCTATTGAGCTATCGAACATATATTATTATCTCACACTATAAATTGCCTTTGACTAACAAATTTAATTATCCCTATATACGTACGATCCATGCAAACTTATTCCAGCCATTGTCGTGCCATACATTCTGTGCGTTATATAAACATACCTTCTTACAGTAATGCTGTGTAGTGTCGACTTAAAATATTGGGACGTATTGGGACATTTTAATTGTTGTTTGGGCGATGTGGATAGAGAAGAGACTCAACTCCAACTCACAATTTTTTACTCACTTAACATACGACAGCAAATTTTTTGAAGATGTTTTATTCGAATGTTTACGAAATCGAAGGTACATCTTTATGGGATTTAGAGCCATGAGTTTATATACGACATGAATAATAATCTCCACATTAGTTTCCAATAGGATAGGCAGAAGATCTCGATTGGAAAACCTTCATTAATAATAATAAAAAAAACTCTTTATTGCACATCACAAAAAAAAACAACAATTACAAAAAAAAAGATCGGTACAAAAGCCAAAGTACAACTGGCGGTCTTATCACTAAGAGCGATCTCTTCCAGACAACCCATGAATGGAAAGATTTGCTGGATTAAAAACATGTTCGGTAGATGTCCAATAAATTATAACAATATTTATTTTACAATTTTCTCAACTCAACTCAACTTTCTAACCAGTGTCTGACAAATTTTGTATTCTGAAGTTCTGGCTACCCTTTCTAGGGATTTATAGCCGTGAGTATAGGTATATATTTAAACACGTATGTACCTGGTACATTGTGCACTGGTGCTGAGTCTAGTTGTGATGTTTGTAGCCAGCACCGGGTAAGCAAAAGAACACTACCATACACGTCCTATTTCCAGCAAACGGCACCTGTGAAAAAGCCCTTATATTCCATGTAATATGACAAACATACTTTCTTATTAAACATTCGTTAAAACACTCTCTGTAGTCTATCTAGTTAATGTCATAAACACTTATTTTTACATCGGCGCGTGTTTATTTGTAACAAGAATGCGATATCAATCGGCTCTCTTATTAAAAGCGGTACCAGCGGAATGTTGACACACATACTCACTTTTATCGCTCGTATTTGTAAAACTATCAACTGAAAAAAACATTGACGTTGGGACGTGTCGGTTTCATGAAATACGACAACCGTTACTGTCACTTCTCATTGCTAGACGCTTTGGATATTATTTTTTTTGGTATATCTTCATATTTATATTCTTGGTAATCAGACCATATATAGAATCAGGGCCGGATTTAGAGGTCCAGAGGCCTCGGGGCAACAAAGGAGCGAAGGCCCCCTCGCCCCAAGTTATTTTTGATACAAAGAAATCATTTTTTTTGGCATGTATTTAACGCGGCGACAAATTGATACCATTCCGGGTCGTAAAAAAACTGAAAATGGATAGTAAATAATCTACTTTGGCGACTAATTAGAGGTAGCATCTTAACTAGAAAGCGGCGGCTTTTTAATGAGTTTTGAGGTTTTATTTAAATTTTATCTGGCAGTGATTTTCTTTTGTGGCAATTGAATTTCTTCTAAGGCGACAAATTATTGGCGGATAAAAAAATTAAAATAGGCTTTCATAAATTCTAAAATGGGGTCTGAAATAAATACAAACAAGATCTTAAAAAAATACTTTTGGCTACAATTGTTGGGATCTAAATTAACCAAATTGTGACATGCTATAAAACTTTTCTTGGTCTATTTTATTAACCTTCCCTCTTTTAAATGAACCTACCTACTTTGAGTAACAGCGTGTCGACGTCACCCCGCTTCGTGGGGTGCCTATTTCCGCTCTGAGGGACACAAGCTAACCCTAACCTAACCTAGCACAAATACAATTGTGGTGATTAATTGTTTTTAATTCGATGCCCCCCATGTGGTTGGCTTCGCCCCCGTCCCCCCTCTGTTTTCCTTCTCTAACTTAATTGCATATGCCCAATAGGCTGGGTGAAGCAACTTTTGACCTAACCTAATTTATTTTATTTTTATTAATTTTTACTTCAATACACAAAATATGTAATTTGCTTAATATTATAGTCACAAAAACTTGCCGCTTGCTATTGGCAAGAAACGCGCTAAACCCCCCGCTCCGCAGCCTCCGCACTGCTCAGACACACGAGCGCATTTGCCGCCTTTTCGAGAATTTACGAATCTGCAAAAAATAATATAATATCCAAAAACATTATTATAATACCCATTTCCAGTTTTAAAGCTACCTGAAAATCGCTGCCAGATGTGTATTTTTATAATGAAATCCAATAGTTGCCAGTGCAGAATGTATGATATCCCCTCGGAAATATTAGTCGCCACATTAGGTTTTATAATACCTTAACCAGTTTTACACTGATCCCGCTTGATATATTTGATACCTTACAGTAGCAGCCTTTTTTTTAGTTTTTTGATCCTAGCATTTTGTTGCTTGTATAGTTTAATAGTTGCTAAAATATTTAATCACTGCAAAGTTAGTTTTTTTGTGACTTAATAGAAAGTTGCCTAAAAAGGATTTCAGTTGCCGTGTTAAATATTTGCCATTTTTTTTCAGTTGTAAATACAATAAATAATTTATTGTGAAATCAATTAGATTCCCTCAGTATTGCTGTAGGTATTGGTGTAAGAGCAAAAAATCAAAGAAAAAAATACTTTCGCTATAAATAATCCTCTAAATCTGGCCCTTAATAGAAAATTTATTTATGCACATCACGGTTAATTTATTTTCACAGAAATAGTATCGTGGTTTCCTTACTTAAAGTGATTTCTTCGAGAAATCCTTTCGATAATATATATGTCCACGGCAGGGCTCGAGTCTTGCCTGCATTGGCTGATTATTCCATAGTCCCCCACTCCGGTTCAATGCCAAATCAAACCTGCACGTTTCGAAACATGGGTTAGGTTAGGTTACAGCAAATAGAGAGTCGATGAATAGAAACGCGCGTTGACGTGTGCGACAAATAGTCTTGGCGTGAAAAGGCTCTTTCATCAAATAGATAATGTTATCAAAAAGGCAGGGTACTAAAGTGTGAGGAATAAACTATATGTATGGAAATATTAATGAATGTAAACGAATCTCGAGAGGTCTCTCAGGATAATACAAAGTGGCAATTGGTAAGTATAAATATCATTGTTTATTGGTGAAAGTGGAACAGCCCTAACACAATAATAACCATTATATATGTTATGGACCAGGTGATTAATGCGGGCATTATTTAAAATGCCCGAGCATTATGAATAATGCCTAGCTTTATCGATCTAAGTGGTTAATTACTATCTTTACTTCATTATTTATCACATGGCATGGTTATTATTATATTGCTACATAACAATTGGGCAATTTGATACTAAAGCTATATAACACAGTGCAAACGTGGCGAATTAACAGGCAATAACATTTTTAACTGGGAACGAACAAGGTGTTTTAAATCAACTCTATTCAAGAAACCAGTTTACTGTCTCCTTCACAGCACGTGTACGTCCCCAGCGAGGGGCTCGAGCTTACCGTGTTAAGGGTGATTTGGCCTTAGCCCAACACGCTGGCCAATCGCGGGTTGGCAGACTAACGACTACAACCGTAATAGTAGCCTGACCGACGGCTTAACGTGCCCTCCGAAGCACGGAATCATCTTAATTCACCAGGTGATTCGAGCCTACCCTACAATATCCTTCCAAACTGAGTTAGATCTTACAAATTAAATTTGTGAGTTTACGCCCCGGGGATCGAAGTAATACAAGGTGACTATGGAATATGAATAATGCCCGGTCAATTTGATTATTTGATTAAATTATTATAAAATTGCACTCTCATTTTGGGCATCTTTCATAATGACCGGGTATTATTCATATTGCCCAATTTATCATTTGATCCATAACATATACAATGATACAATTTTGAACAAGTGTGCCGTCACATGTACATATGTAAGCAACAAATAATACGGAAGTTAAGAGCACGTTCTCATCCCAGGTAGTCAGGTACAAAAAGGCATTGGTTTAAACAGTTTGACTACCTAGCACAAGCGTAAAATAATAATACCTTTGCCATACCCCAAGAATATATGACATTAATATAAAAGATGTGTGTGTGTGTGTGTATTTGAACAGTTATTTAATGAACTGAGCAGTCAGTCAAAGATTACACATATAAATACCGTTGTTTAACTGATCAATTCTGTCAACCCTTTTGTAGTATCTGATGTGCGGATTGAAACTATAATGTTAGTGTTTGTAATGTCCTTGGCGCGATTCAAAGACGCGATGAAAAACGTAAAACAGCGATTGGCTCGTTCGGCCAAACCACGGAATTATCATTGCTGACCAGTTAATACGGGGCTATTTCTGTAAACATTTAGCATTTACTGGGAATAGATATAGGGAAATAGTACTGTTTTTATTACGGTTAAGGTTAATGCAGGCGGAAATTTCGTAAAAACGATTATAGGTAAACAAATTTTCAAAGTCATCATCATCCGTCAATGGAAACCCACTGCTGGAAATATGCCTTCCCCGAAGATCTTCACAACAACCGGTCCTTTGCTGCCCTCATCCATCGGCTTTCTGTGACCTTGACGATGTTGTTGGACCTGCCCTACCTGTACTGCTTCATCTGGTAAAAATCTACTAGCCCCACCGCGAACGCTGCCTAAATCCAGTTTGGATTCAACGATTGACCTTGTTCTTGAAATTGGCTGTACCTAACCGAATAGTATCCATATTAGTCAACCACTTTGAGCGTATCTAACAAGTTCCAAGTTCAGAGTCTAAGTTTAACAGGAGTTGGCACAACATGATTATTCACCATATTCTTTGTGTTTTCCATGTTCATTTTCAAACCTAATCTCAGGTAATATATTGAAATCTTCCGAGATTTGATTGAGAGTTGATGCCGAGTGTTCAAAAGTCAAAAAAAGTCAAAAAGTTTATTTTTCAAAATAAAGTTAAATACTAACATTTTTTGAACGTCAAAGTTTTAAATTAATCGTTAATCCGTTGCTTCGGAAGGTGTTCGTAAAGAGAAGAAGCAACAAAGAAACTCTTAACATTCACATTTTTTCATTTTTTCAAAATATGGTTTGTACAATTTCAGTTTATAAACATGTTTTTACTTTACAAAAGATTTTCTAAGCGACCAAACCAAACGCTAGTTTGACATAAGTAAAATAAATTGTCCATCACAAAAACCAATCACATAACGTGAGAAGAAAAATCCTCACCAGACAATTATTCCTAGGAATAACGAGGGAAGATTTATAGTTTTACGGACATGGTGATGTGCGCGTTGGGTCCTTGTCGTTTAAAAAATCTTGAACACTGTAGTAAGATTTCTTTAAAAGCATGGCTTTAATTGCCTTTTTAAAAGATGCCACAGGCAATTCCAATATGTCAGAAGGGAGTTTATTGAACATTTTCAGGGATAGTCCCATAAAGGAGTTACTTACTTTATTAAATCTCCACTTCGGTACGTTAAGTTTCTCCTTATTCCGAGTGTTAACAGTATGCCTATCACTAACTTTACTAAATTGGCCTATATTCTTTTTGGCATACATTAAATTCTCAAATATGTATTGGCAAGGGACAGTTAAAATGCCAATATCTTTAAATTTTTCGCGCAACGAATACCTCGACCTTAACATGTAAATAGATCGGATAGCTCGCTTTTGTAAGACAAAAACTTTATGAACATCAGCCGCTTTACCCCATAATAAAATACCGTACGACATAATACTATGAAAATAACTGAAATAAACAATGCGAGCTGTTTCTATGTCTGCTATTTCTCTAATCTTACGCACGGCATACGCTGCTGAGCTCAGCCTTTTAGAAAGTGTTAGTATATGGGGTCCCCACTGCAACTTAGAATCGATTATTATCCCTAGGAATTTTGTCTCTTTCACTAATTCTACTTTTTCACTGTCAATAACAATATTGGCGTCAACTTGCCTAACATTCGGTAAAGTAAATTTAATACATTTAGTTTTTTTGGCATTCAGAACCAGGTTATTTGCAGTAAACCAATGCAATACCAGTGAGATAGCTTTATTTACGTCGTCAAGAGATGTAGAGGATCTCGCTACATTAAATATTAAAGATGTGTCATCTACAAACATAACTATCTCAGAATACTTTTGTACCATAAATGGTAAATCATTAATATAAATCAGAAACAGTAATGGGCCAAGTATAGAACCTTGAGGAACGCCCATCTCTATTTCCGATCCTTTCGACGTGGTTCCATTAATATCTACCTTTAAAGTTCTTTTATCAAGATATGATGCCATTAATTTCAGTGCTTGCTCGTCAAAACCGTAATATTTAAGTTTAGTCAACGCTATTTCCTTTTTTACACAATCAAAAGCTTTTGTGAGGTCACAAAATATACCTAACGCATCCCGGGAGTTTTCCCATGAATTAAAAATATGTTTCATTAGTGACACTCCTGCATCTACAGTAGACCTACCTTTAGTAAAACCATATTGCTCGTCATGGAATATATTATTTTTATTGAAATATGAAAGCATTTGGTTGGACATGATTTTCTCGAAAACCTTACTGAGAACTGGTAAAATAGAAATAGGCCTATAGTTGGTAAAGTCCTGACTATCTCCTGATTTATGTAGTGGGATGAGCCTACTTAACTTCATACAGTCTGGAAATTCTCCTATATCTATACATTTATTAAAAAGTATCGTTAAATGGGGAGCGATTATATTTATTATTCTGTTTATGACGAAAACTGACATTCCTGTTATGTCTTCGGTTTTTTTAAGATTAATGGTTTTAAAATTTTTAATTATATCATTACTGTCAACATACTTGAAAGAAAACTGTGCTGTTGTTTTGGTAACATTTTGTTCCAACAACTCAAGAGCTTTTTGGGGACATGAATTTAATTTCTCTGTTGTCTGAGTGGGGATATTTATAAAATGATTTTCAAAAATGTCAGCAATTTGTGATCTTGACTGTATCAGTTCATTATCTAATAATAAATTGAGATCATGCGGGGACTTTAGTTTTCCAGTTTCACTGTTAATTATTTTCCAGACAGTCTTACTCTTGTTAGAAGAATTCTTAATTTTATGTTTTATGCATCTAGATTTAGCTTCACCACAAACTTTTTTGAAAATTTTTGAATAATTTCTGACATAAATAATAAAATCTTGGTTGAAGTTATAGGACTTTTCTCTATAAATGTTATATAGGTGATCTCATGAAAGAGCATTTTGTATTACATAGTATTACCTTAGTTTTAAAGATTTTGTTAAATTCTGTTTTTAGCTCATTGATGAAAGAAAGACAATTCTCTAATGTTTCACTGCTTCATATTGGGGGGCTGATGCTAGACCTAATATTATTTTCAAATAAGCTAAGTTTTTTTTCAGTTATCTGTCTACATACAATTGACTTTTTCTTTTCAATGGTAAATTCTAAATTTATGAATTGTCCCTTGTGGTCTGAGGTAATGCTATCAAAAAGGAAGTGACCAGAGTAGTCACAATTGCAATAAATATTATCTAAACATGTTGCAGAGGTCGAGGTAATTCGGGTTGGCTCATTAAATACATTTAGAAGATTAAATGATTTAAAAAATGTTAAGATTCTCTCCTTTACTAGACCCTCACCTAATAAGTCAACATTGAAATCCCCACAAACTACAACCTCTCTGGAGCTGCGGGAAGCCATCCCCAAAGCATCCTCCATCGCTGCTTCAAAGATGTCATAGTTACCTTTGGGTGGGCGATATACACACAAAATTATATACTTGCTCAATTCAATGCATGAGATTTCTACATGTTGTTCAACAGAGAGTCTACAGATGTCTTTTCTTTCCTTAAATTTAATGTCTACATATAATAGTATCATACTACCCCCACACATTATGGACTCTCTGTTAAAACAACTGCCCACCGTGTAATTCTTTAAACTAAACTTCATTTGTTCTGTTTTTAACCAGTGTTCTGTCAAACAAAGTATTTTAACATTGTACTTATTAACGAATAACTCTAATTCTAATAATTTGCAGGAAAGGCTCTGTATGTTCTGATGAACTAGTGAAATATATGCCTTTTCCTTTGTCTTACTACCTAGTTTAAAGCTAAATTTGCAGATACATTAGTACTTGTACTAATAACTGCATCCAAGTCAGTTGAAATTGTTATGTTATTCAAATTAATAACATTATTGTATACTATATTACTAGCTAGTAACCTAGCTAGACGTTTTTTACAATAATCAGGTACTTTCAAGGTACTCTTAGTCATTAATGATTTCTTAATATAATTATTTGTATTAAAATTAACAATTTTTTGCCTATATCCCAAAGTCAAATTATATAGTAACATATTTAATTTATATATCCTAGTGTTAACCTTATAGCTAAGATTTTCAAATCCAAACGCTTAAGACATCTAATTAGACTTGTTTTTGCATGAAAACCTAATGAGGGGATTTTTTACTAATCAAATAAGGAAAGATAAATCTTAAGACTTCTGTGGGAAGAGCAAATATACGAGGGGCATGCCGATAGAAGTTAGATACTCTTTTCTCATTAAATTGACACTGGCAAGCTATACACCATCTTATAGGCTGGTTTTTTATTGACATATTTGAATATAGAACACACTTCTTTTAATTGAATGAGCATCATTTTTCCGAGAATCTGGCGGGAATTCACTTGCAACAATGGAGCTCAGTGGACGTGATTTTCGCGCTATGATTTATTGTGACTTTAAAAAAGGTTCAAGAATGTTTTGAACTTTTGGTGAGTCTCCTTGTTCCCGAGCAACAGTATTCAATTGGTTTGCTGAATTTAAAAGAGGACGGGGATGTCTCGAAGATGAAGCGAAGACAGCACGGCCGCCAACCGCGGTCACACAAGAAAACGTTCGTCCAGTCGAAAAACTTATTTGCGAAAACCGACGAATTACGTATATAGAGATAGAACGAGAACTAGGACTTGGATCAGCAGCAATGCAAACCATAATTCACGACCACCTTTCTCTCCGTAAACGTTGTTCGAGATGGGTGCCGCACAAACTTACCGATGAGCAGAAAGACCGTCGGGTGGATTGGTGCATTCATGATAGATAAATTCAACGGAGGCGAGAAAAAACGTATATGATATACTGACTGGTGCCGAAACATGGCCATATAACTATGATCCCGAATCAAAGCGACAGTCGACTGCAGGGTGCTTTGAAGACGAAACCCAACGAAATGTCGCCGTGCACGAAACACACAGAAACAAATGGTCGCCTCGTTTTTCTGCAAAACAAGTCATATTACTACTGTAGTGCTAGAGAATGAAAGAACGGTGAACTCCGAATGGTATGTGACAGTTTGTGCTCCAACAGTAATATCAGCTTGGTGTGACAAGCGACCCAAGTCAGAAATCCGGCACCTTCTCTGGCACCACGACAATGCGGCGCCGCACACGTCTGCCAGAACACTAGACTTTTTCAACTCGAAAAATGTGTCAATTCTCCCTCACCCGCCATATTCCCCTGACCTAGCGCCTTGTGATTATTACTTGTTTCCAAAGATCAAAGAAAAACTAAATGGGAAGAGGTTTGAAAGCAAAGAAGATGCGCTGGTTGGAGGTATCTAAAGAAGAGTGGTCACAGGTATTTTCCGATGGGTTCAGACGTATGGTAAAGTGTATACGTGCTCAGGGTGAATACTTTGAAAAGATCGATACTTGTAATAAAGAATAAATTTTATAATTTTTAAGTATCTAGTTTATTTTGGCGTGCCCCTCGTATGCTGGCCAATACACCCTGCTGTGTACCAACTTATAATTTGCATTTATGCTTCGCTCGAAAAATATTTAAATACCGCGATGTAGGAATATGAATGAGACGCTGCTATGTGCGAGTGAGTCCGCTGTAGTGTACGCTCTAACAGTATTCACACACTTCTATTCAAGAATTGAACAGTTTTGGAGGAACGACATCTGCCTATCTCACTTCACTCCTCCTGTAATTGGATAGGTTTGGTGTTCTGATCCTGGGGTCACACCGACATAGACAATAACTTTAACACCTTGCTGTATTGAAGTCAATGCTGCACCTCTGCTAAGTTTTGAAAATACCCATGTTTCCATAGAAAAAAGGCTTTTTCATAGTCCACGCCACGAGCCCTAAACAACTAAACTCTCTGGTCTTTCTTATAATCTGTCGCTGAGATCAATGTGTTCTATTGTAACTAAGAATTTTTCATTAACCGGCTTGTCGTCGCGCTGAAAATCGATTAAACCTAGTAAAGAGGCTATTCGTAATGACTCTTAAAAAACATTGTATTTCTAAGCGATAAAAGCCTAGCAATTAAGACTTAAAAATATATGTAAATGGCACGCCCTATTGGACCAGGAAAACGAAATTTCAGAGGAATAAATATTCAGGAAAGGATAATAACTTTCGCATAATAGTTTAGTTTTATTCGTAGGGTCTGAACCTAACTCTTATTTTTCATAAATATATAACTTGTAGAAACAACCAGTGAGTGTTGGACCGAAACGTTCCTATTTTAAAATATTTCTGCGAAGTGGTCTAGGTTTTTCAATTCGTCAGGAGACTGGCCAACCGGATTAATTTGTTCTAATGAAGTCAGTTTGGCGGGAAACGGGGAAATACACTGATGTGCGATCTTCATAAACAACTTATGAATTGTAAAATAATATTGAAAATACTTTAAAAACATACATACGTACGTATAATCACGACTGCAAATTGCTAATAGGGGTAGCCAGAGGTTGGTATTAAGACATTTTCTGAAGTTAAATGGGGAAAAGATAGTAAAATAAAGGTTTTTTATAACCAGGTCTCTATCCGCATCACCCAAAAATCACTTAAAAAGCCCCAATACCCTTAGGCACCACATACGAACATCCATGGAATGATATGGGATAGTGCTATTCTCAACCGACTCTTACACAGTATTAAATATTCCTATACAGATTTAAAAACGTATACTCGAAAGATGAAATGTGTAGGCTATGAATATTTCGTTACATATTTTTGTTTCAACATTTACGAAGAATAAATGGTTTTAATGTGGTCTTTATACTTAATACTTTGTTATACTGAATGCCTTTTCAAACCAGCAGAACAATAAATTGTCATGATTTACCGACATAGTAATTTTTACGTTTGTTTATTAGTAAAAAGGTAAGCTGTGATATCCAAATCCAAAACATAGTATTGGTTGATGGTTTCCTGTGAAAAGAATACGTAGGTATCCATTGCCTTACAACTTAAAAACAAGCCCCAAATAAGAAAAATAAAATGCAACTCACACCATTATTTCCCAAGGACAAGGCAGAGACTATCGACCACTTCGTGCGGCTCTAGGTATCATCTTAAGCTTCATAACAAACTCTTCATAACATGCTCTTTTATTGGTCAGACTGTGAACGCCTGCCGTTTTGAGCACAATATTTATTATTCGATATATTTAGTAAAAACATACATACATATACTCACGGCTTTAAATCCCTAGATGGGGTAGCCAGAGCTAAGGAATGAGAAATTCCTCAGCCACCTTTGGAAATTTGAGTGGGGAAAAGATGGTAAAATAAAGGTTGTTGGTGATGGGTGTCCAACCACATCGCCCAAAAATCCCTTTAAAGCCCCAATACCGTTAGTCGCCTCTTACGTACACCCACCGGAAGAAATGGGGTAGTGCTATTCTCATATTTTTTGTGTGGGCTTAAATTAACACTAACACATTTTTCCCGCAGATATTGTAAAAAGTGATTTAAGGCGAAGGAAAAGAGTCATTCTTATACTATAAAAATGATACATAGTATTTTCAGTTTAGTTTTTGTCGAGGCGATAAAGGGTTTTGGATTGTCTTTTTTCAAGTTGTTTAGCAATTGGCTGGAGACCCATCACCAAACCATCATTTTTATGGTTCCGTAGCCAAATGGCAAAAACGGGACCCTTATAGATTCGTCATGTCTGTCTGTCTGTCCGTCCGTCCGTATGTCACAGCCAGTTTATTCCGAAACTATAAGAACTACATTATTGAAAATTGGTGCGTAGATGTATTCTGTAAACCGCATTAAGATATTAAAATAAAATCTGAAAAAAAACCAAAATTTTTAGGGTTCCCCATACATAGAACTGAAACTCAATTTTTTTTTCATCAAACCTATACGTGTGGGGTATCTATCAAAAGGTATTTGAAAATGATGTTGAGGTTTCTTATATCATTTTTTTCAAAACTGAATAGTTTGCGAGAGAGACTTTTCCAAAGTGGTAAAATGTGTGTGTCCCCCCCGTAACTTCTAAAATATGGGCATGATAAAACTGAAAAAAATATATGATGTGTATTACTATACAAACTACTAACGAAAATTGGTTTGAATGAGATCTAGCTAGTAGTTCTATTTTTAAACGTCATAAATCAAATTACTTACCTAATTTATTAATTTCACTGAAATATATAACAATAATTTTACTATCACAGGCCTTACGCATAAAACGTGAACCATTGTTTTCTTATAGTAAATCAGTGATAAGTAAATAACATTTTAAACTAAACATTTTAAACTTGTATATTACTATGTTACCTACCTGCTGCTAGTGCTGCTACGGAACCCTTCATTAGCGAGTCCATCTCGCTCTTGGCCGCTTTTATTACAATCTATTCCCCATTCAATTGCGAAGAGTGGCTAACTCTTTTTACGATTTCGAACCGTGTGTTTATTTATTTATGTATATTATCTATACTTATAATAAATCTGTAGAGAGGTCAATTCTGTACATGAAATATATTTTCAAAATAACTATCAAGGGGTGATTGGTGATCGATACTGATGCCAAAAATGCAATCAGTAAAATTTTTGTCTGTCTGTCTGTCTGTCTGTCGGTTTGTATGTGCCTTATGGAAACAAAAACTAATCGATGAATTTTAGTCGGTAACTCACTTACTCACTTTGGTCTATTCGAGTGCTGCCTCTACTCGCGCCTCTAAAAAGTGAGGAGCTACATGAGGTGGTTTATATTTCAAATACGAGAACTCCCTCATTTTCTCGCCACGAGGAACTCAAACGAGGTACCTCACGAGTGAGGGGTTATCACTAAGCAAGAGGGCTCTCTATTTCCAGTGTATCTCTTACTCTATGGCTACACTATTCAGGAGTGCTCTAAGTAGTAATCATTGCGCTAAATTTCACAAAGCTTGAGCAGTGTTTGAAGAAGCCTCAGATATTAATAAAACAACGCTACCCGTTCGAAGCTGGGCCGATCCACTAGTTAAATTAATAAATATTT
Organism: Bedellia somnulentella; assembly: GCA_963576735.1. Classification (NCBI taxonomy): domain Eukaryota; kingdom Metazoa; phylum Arthropoda; class Insecta; order Lepidoptera; family Bedelliidae; genus Bedellia; species Bedellia somnulentella. Next base: position 14,951,851 of record OY755187.1, on the reverse strand, counting down.
GCTGCAAAATTTATTTAACTTTTTATTATATCTATACCAATATTATAAAGAGGAAAGGTTTGATTTTTTGTTTGTTTGTTTGTTTGAATTGAATAGGCTCCAAAACTACTGAACGGATTTGAAAAATTTCTTCACTGTTTTGATGCTACACTATTCCCGAGTGACATAAACTATATTTCATTTTCAAAAAAAATAGGGATCCTTCGTAAACTTCAAAAATGAAACCCAAGGTGTTAAAAAAATACCAAAAAAAAATCCTTACATCGCGTGCGCTGCGAAAAATATTGACAATAGAATAAAATTATGTGCTAAAATTTTATAGAACACATCATTATCTAAAAAAAATGCCGCGACAGCATGTCTCTAACTATTATAGTTATCTCACAACAAGCGTCATTATATAAAATTATTTAAAAATTAAATTAAAATCCTGCTTAAGAAAAGGCTCTTTATTTGTACCTATCTAATCCTTATAAAAAACGTATATATTATTTCAGACTACTTCAATATCCTTATATTACTTTTTGAATTATTCGATTCGAACATTCCATTCGAAAGTTATCTCGAAATGGAGGACAGAGCGCTTCGCTTATATATTAATATCAGAGGAAGTAGTTTTGTTATAGATAATAGGTGGATTGTCCCTTATTCTCCACTATTGTGTAGGACGTTAAACGCTCACATAAATGTGGAGTACTGCCACTCAGTTCAAGCCATCAAATACATTTGTAAATACATAAATAAAGGTTCGGAGCAAGCTACATTTGGCGTCAGAAATCCAAATGATGAAGTGGAAAACTACGTGAATGGCTGGTACATAAGTATATCTGAAGCTGCCTGGCGAATATTCGAATTTCCGATCCACGAGCGGCATCCTACAGTCTTACAGCTAGCTGTTCACTTAGAAAATGGCCAAAGGGTGTATTTCACCGCAGAAACGGCTGAACAAGTGGCCCGAGACCCACGTAAAACCACTTTAATAGCTTTCTTTTAGCTCTGTAGTAAAGATGAATTCGCAAGGACACTTTTATACCACGAAGTCCCGCAATATTTCACATGGGCCAATAATAAGTTCACCAGAAGAAAACGTGGAAAGGACGTAGTAGGTCATCCAGGAATAAAAAAAGATGCTGCTTTAGGAAGAGTCTACTGTGTGCATCCATCTCAACCGCATGTTTTTATCTTAGGATGTTGCTACATCACGTACGCGGTCCAACTTCATTCCAGTACTTGAAAACCGTTGACGGAGTTCTCAAAGAGACCTATCAAGCTGCTTGCCGTGCTAGAGGTTTGCTAGAAAACGATGACCATTGGGAAAATACTCTCAGAGAAGCATCGCTGTCGCAATGTCCAATACAACTAAGAGAGTTGTTGACACTGTAACTAATATTGAAGATGCAGTTCATTATCCACAGGAATTTTTAAATTCCCTGACCCCTTCTGGATTGCCACCACATGAATTGACGTTAAAAATCGGAATCCCAATCATGCTTTTGAGAAATTTAAGCCCTCCGAGCATGTGCAATGGCACGAGGCTGCTTATCAAAGAGTTAAGGCAAAATTTAATTGTAGTGACTATTATCACTGGCCCAGCAGCCGGTCAATTAGCTCATATACCGAGGATACCGATGATCCCAACTGATCTGCCAATTCCATTTAAACGGCTACAATTTCCGGTTAAAACATCTTTTGCTTTAACAATTAATAAGTCCCAAGGCCAAACCTTCAAATTAGTAGGGATTGACCTGCGAAAGAATTGTTTTACTCACGGTCAACTGTACGTTGGCCTGTCGCGAGTGGGAGCTCCTGAACATCAATTTATTTTGCTGCCACAAAATGAAACAACGTCAAATATTGTTTACAGGGAAGCTTTAACTCTATAAATTGAAAATGAAATGAAAATTAAAAATTACAAAAAAATATCTAAATATAAATTCAAAAAAATATAACATAGCTTAAAACTAAAAAAAAAATATATTAAAATAATAATACATGTAATAAAATAAAAATCAAAATTTTAATGATAATTTATGCCCGAGCGAAGCTGGGACGGGCTGCTAGTTCAGATATAATTTTACTGTTTCCATATTTTCTCTCCATGTATCATTCATGCTCCCTTCTATTCGGCTATCTATAAGTCTACCATCATTTTTTTTTTCTACATAACATTCTCACCACCGCATGATGTAAACACTGAAATTCGATTTGGACATAAAATACAATGACGTCGGAATGACGTCTCACGTTATGGGTTAATAGTTGGTTTATTTGTGTAATTACGAGCGTTCCTAACCCGGTTAATGGGGCACACTCTGTTGGGGACCGATACGAAAATACGGCTGTTGTGTTACAAACTGTTACTTCATAAATTCATAATACTAAAACGGCTATACATCCCAGATTTTCAGGGTGGTAAAACCTGGAGGCATTTTTAGTAGTTGAGTGGGGAAAGAAAATAAAGGATGGTTGGTCAAAGACTTATAGCCAAATCGCCCAGAATGTATTAACAAATCTCCAATACCCTTAGTTGCCTCTAATGACATCCCACATGAAAAAATGAGTTATTAGCTGATATTGAATATTGTTTGAAAGGATATGTATAGTCATCTATAATTTAATATACAAAAATCTTTGATGAGGTAAATTCAATATGATTAAAATATGTTTGTCTCTGTTAGCAACCGTGATAGCCCAGTGGGTAGAACACTCGGTTATCGTGCAAACGACTAGTGTTCAAATCCTGGGTCGGGCCTACACCAATTTCTCTTTTCTAAAGACATATGTGTGGTTAATTTATCATGGTTGTTAACGGTGAGGGAAAACATCGTGAGGAAACCCACATGGTTGAGTTGTACTTAGTCATGTGACAGTGTATTCGTACAAAACGGCGATAGGCCTGCCCCCTATCACGTGAGTACACTGTCCATGCAAAACGTGGGTACTCTGAACACCAGGTGACAAAGTCACGTGATGGTCAGAAGTATTAGTACCTCTGCCAACCCCTTCGGGGATATTAGGCGTGAACGTTTATATTTATGCTATGTTATGTCTCTATTGTTTGTTCGAAAAACAATGTAATGCTTGCCCTTCCCTGGTAAGAAGGAAAACTGCTAATGAAAAAGCATTTAGAATTCAACCTTAAATATTCCGAGAACCCATCTTTTTCCATGGAATAAGAAAATTAATAAAACGAGCTAACAATTTCGAACATAAATCTTTATAATCGTGAGCCGCAGCATACATTACTAATTTCTACTGATATTTAGGTATGAATAACCATCGCTCGATGAGACATTTACAGCTCATCCGTGAATCAACTAGCTAAAACGTATTTATGAGAATAAATAAAATAAATTATTCCTATGTATTTCAAATTATAACAAAGTTTTAGTGCCCATTGCAATGCATAGTTATTACAAACCTATTAAATGTTTTTTTTTGACGTTAGAATGGCAATAAATAATAATATAATTTGTTAGGTTAATTTAAAAGCCTAAATGTATGAAAATGGGTAATTGCTATTCTAAACCGACACCACACAGAAACATACTCATATAACAAATTTCGTGTTATTTGTATAGCTACTTTTATTTCCCTTGTTGAAAAAACGAAGTTCTACAGCTCCCAGGGCGGGCGGGCGGCGAGTCACCTCATACTAAACATATGATATTCGTACCAATCTGTGAATTTGACAAATCTTTAATTTAAAAGTGTGTGTTAATGACTCAGCCATGACGTCAAAGTGGGCGGCCCTTGAAAATAAAATATTCATAAATGAGAGATATAAATTGGATGACAACATTTCGTGACGCCCAGACGCAAAACTGCTCAAGGATGAATGAAATTGACTTGCTTTCATATCTGCTTTTTAAAAATAATACTGGCCAATCTGACAATATTCGAAATTCTTAGATATCTATCTTCTACTAATGTTTTTAGTGTTAGTAGCTTGGTTAGTAGAAACAAAATACCACATCCATATCACATGAAATGAAATCGATAATGTCATGTGCCTTGGCCATACGAAATTATGGCTCATGACCTTGTGAAAGTTTCCGATAACCGATAGGTGGATACGGTTTATTTAAAATTTCAGTATCACAGCCACAAATCCTAAAAAGGGGTAGCCAGAACTTTAGAGCTAAAACTCCTAAGCCACGTTTAAAAGTTGATAGGGGACAAGATGGTAAAAATAAAGTATCGTTGGTGATGGGTCTTCAACCGCAACGCCCAAAAAACACGCTAAAAAACCCCCTACCCTTAGTCGTCTCTTACGACACCCGCAGGTAAAAAGGGGTAGTGACATTATTATAATAATATAATGTAATATGATTATCCCGGAGAGAGTATAATATATATGATATCAATTTGTGTATTATATGCATTATGCAGGATATTGTGTATGTGTGTTATATCGATATGATATTTTTATCTAGTAATATGTATATATATATATAATTATATATAAAGTATAGTAACACATTATTGTTTTATTAAGATAGTCCGTGGCGTGACACATTATGGTTCTGGCTGAAAACCAGTTTTAAAGGCATATGCCTTTAAATAATGCTGAGCCAGAAGCCAATTCTTTGCCTTTGTGTGCTTTTATTCCTTTTACTACTAGTATTTTTAATTTTGTTTTTTTTTTGTTGTTATTTGTTCTCGATTATTTTACAACGTACTTTTAATATGGCGATAATAATTTGTGAATTGTTTGTATTTTGTCACAGTTGTGCCCTTAGGCAATGAATAAATACTATCTTTTTTTTTACTTTCTAACCCAGCACTACACGGGATTATATATTTTTTTCTATTCTATTTTATCTCTGGATTGGGATTCTTGAATTCGTTTAAATGATGTTTATACTGATGTCCAAACCTTGACTAGCATTTTACAATTCTGTTCTATTTGTTCAGTTATGTGTAGAATCACATAATCACTAAATCAAAACTTTGTGAAACAATCGCCTAAATTATAATACCTCATTCTTGCAACGTACGCGCTATGGAAAGTGTTTCTTGTACCATGAATAGCTGATGCATGAGGTACCTCTATAAAACTTGGAGCTCAAGATTTGGGAATTTATTTCACACGAATATTTCTCTACGAGATTCCTTTATACTTCATCTTCGTTTTATTCTCTAACTGCCAATGGAAACAAAAAAAACCCCGCTGATTTAGAATAAGAACCTTTCGAAATTAATATATATGTGTATACATATATATCCTTAGTCGCGTCTTACGACACCCGTGGGTAGAAAGGGGTAGTGACATTCGAAGCCGGCAAATGGCAACCTGTATGATAAATAACAGATATTAAAATTTATCAAAAAAAGAACTCTCTCAATTATAGGTTTGCTCGCAACCGCTGTCATCAATCAGATACGGTCTAATATTTTGCGACACTTTCCGGAAAACGGTAACATGTAACACATAAAACGTTAAGAAAATCTTCACCTACTTTATTAGTTTCCATGCTAATTGTCATACCGTGTGCGTCACTCACACCGCCAACTAAATAGATCACCGTTTCTTATTTGTTTTGGCGGCCATTTTTAAGGTGATAATAAATTATGAAGTAACGGCTTACAGACATAGCGTCTACGAGACGTATATCGTCCTATGTGTAAATCATAGACACCGTTAAATATATATTTTTCAGATATTTTGAAATTTTATGACTTTTCTAAGTAAGAGTACAGTTCAAAAACCAATTCAATGTAAAACATTGAGTTGCAAAGCAAAAATATGATTTACTCCGCGAAAACGACATGAAATTTTAACACATTTTCTCACACTCCTTTATATTATAATTAACACAATTTCACATTATATTTAATACTTAAAAGATTGTCTATACGACCGAATCAATGCTAACTTGTAAATTGCCCGTATCTTAAATTAAAGGATAGTGTCACGTATGCATAGGGTTTTTATTGTTTAAGGGCCAGTTTCACTACATACATACATACATACATATACTCACGCCGTTAATTCCCATTGGGGTAGGCAGAGACTATCGATCGCCACTTCGTACGATCCTGGCAAACCTCTCTTGCTTCGTTTACATCCATCAATCTTTTCATACATGCTCTTTTATTCTTCATACTACGGACGCCTGCCTTTTTGAGCACACTTTCAATTTGGTCCAAGTGTGTCTTTCGTGGCCGTCCTCTACTAACATTACCTTCCACATTAGCTCTATAGATACCTTTTACCAATTTCCTATCATCCATCCTCTCGATGTGCCCAAACCATCTCAACATTCCTTTTTCTATCTTACTTACAATATCATCTTTTACACCACACCTTTCACGAATCACATCATTCCTCACACGATCACATAACCTTACATTACACACTTTTCTGAGGGATCGCATTTCGACTGCATTCACTCTACTTTCATGCTTCTTCTGCCACACCCAACATTCACTGCCATACATAAGCGTAGGAACGAGGACAGCATCATGCACAGCCATTCGGGCCCTTTCGGACACCGATTGACTAGACATTAGACTATCCAATGCTCCATTAATCGCATTACCCTTTTTCACTCTTCTCTCAATATCTTCATCACATTTTCCATCCCTTGTAAACAAACTTCCCAGATATACAAACTCCTTCACCTGTTCCACATCCTTACCATCAATCGCAATCACGCATTCTGTCACATCTTCCTGTCTCTCAAAAACCATCGTTTTGGTCTTATCCACATTCACCCTCATTCCCTTTCTTACAAAAGACTTACATACAATATTCATCATCTCTTGCAACTCTTCTGCCGATGATGCAAGTAGCACTTGATCGTCAGCATACAAGAGGCATTTAATGATGAATCCACCCATTCTCAGTCCATAATCACTTTCACGCAACTCTGTCAAACAGTCATCCATGAACAAATTGAAGAGCCACGGAGAAGCTACACATCCCTGTCGGACACCCCTAGAGATTCCGAACCAGTCAGTGTTTTCCCCGTTTACTCTTACACATGCACTAGAATCCTCATAGAGTGATACCAATGCACGTATAAGTTGACTCCCCAAACCGAACTTGGATAACACCTCCCATAAACACTTCCTTACCACCCTATCATACGCCTTCTCTAAATCAATGAAGGAGCAATACACCTTTTGGTTCTTAGCTAAGAACTTTTCGGTGATGCTCCTTAGAGAGGAGATTTGATCCATACATCCCATTCCTTTCCTAAATCCTGCTTGCACATCCCATATTTTCTCATCAGTTTCATTCATCACTCTTTCAATCAATACCTTTGCATACAATTTACCGACAATGCTGAGTAGGCTAATGCCGCGGTAGTTTTTAGCCTCCTGGCGTGACCCTTTTCCTTTATACAGGGGCACAATCACCGCCTTGCACCAGTCTTGTGGTACTTTGCCACTCGACCAGCACTTTTGGAAAAGGAAGTACAACCAAGAAGCCACCAACCCTTTACCAGCCCTCAGCATTTCGATAGTTATCCTATCATACCCTGCCGCCTTCCCTATTTTCATACTTTTCATTGCTTTCATTATTTCTTCCATACTGATCTCACTTTCACTAAAGGCACCCATCACATCGTTCCAATCAACATTACTGCCGATTGGCGAAGAAACGGATGCATCCTCTTTTTCAAAGAGTCCCTCAAAATAGTTCTTCCATACTCGTTTCATGCTACTTTCATCCGTCGCCAATTCACCCTGATCATCTTTCACTACATTCACTCTCGTGTTTTGGGAAACTCCCTTTTCTTTCCGGACATATTTCCAGAACAACTTTTGGTTATTCCGGAAATTATCAGAGAGTTTCCTCTCACACCATTCTATCAGATCACGCTTTTTCTTTTCTATTTTCTTCTTAACCTCATTCTTAACTCTCTTATATTCATCTTCACTATTTTTCACTACATCATCTGTTACTCTCGCATCCATTCGTTTACTAGCTCTGACCGCTAGTAAATCTAACCAAGCTTTCTTCTTATCTTCGACTGCTTCTTTCACACTCTTATCCCACCAACTTGTTGGTGGTCTATTTGACCTTTTACACAATCCACATACTTCCGTCGCACATTCAACCATTGTCGATTTGAGCACATTCCATACTTCTTCTATTTCCATTTCATCCCTCATCTCCACGCAACTTAGTCTATCATCCAATTTCTTCACGTATTCATCACTGATCTTTTCATCATCTTGCAATTTCTCCACTTTTATTCTCGCAATATCCGTTGTTGACACTTTGGCCCTATGACGCCAACGCGTGCACAGACCTCTTACTCGGGATATAACAAGAAAGTGATCTGTGCCAACATTCGTGCCCCTATAGACTCTGGTGTCAACAACCTTTGCTCTCAGCCTTTCATCAACAATCACAAAATCAATCATACTTCTCTCGTTTCCTCTCTGTCTTGTATACATATGGATATCTTTGTGTTCAAACAACGTGTTTGTAACACAAAGATTCCTCGCCAAGCATACCTCAATAACTTTCTCGCCATTTTCGTTCACCCTTTGATCACCATACTTTCCTAAAACCTTTTCACAACCGTTGCGTGCCACACCAACCCAGCCATTAAAATCTCCTAACATTACAATTCTCTCATTCTGATCACACCCATTCACAACATCATCTAACAAATTCCAAAACTCCTCCCTCTCGGAAAGTGCCTTAGACATGTCCGGAGCATACACACAAATTATGCGAATCCGGACAAGCCCTATTTTCACCTTTAGCCACAGGAGCCTTGGACTCACACATTCGTAACCTTTCATACACTGAGCCATCCTTTCAGATATCAGAAGTCCCACGCCTTGGCAAGCCCTGTCGCTGTCAGCAACGCCTGACCAGATCGCTGTAATGTTGCCAAGTTGTGAAACCTCTTTTTCCTTTCGCTTCGTTTCATTCACACACAGAAAATCTATTTTTCTTTCATCCATTATCAAACATACTTCATCTAATTTTTCTTGCATCCCTCCACACACATTCAACGTACTGAAGCGGGTCTCTCCAGCCCACATTTCGCCCCGCGGGGAACCACGGCGTGATGAGTGGCGAGCTGCATCGCAATGCAGTTTCACTACTCACAGATAAACTCTCTGATAGTCTATTCGGCACTTATCTGCCGGATAAATAACAAGTTTCGGTTTCACAGGTCTCAGATAGTAATATCTTGCAGATAAACTCCCTGGTATCTTATCAGTCATATCAAGTGGCTGTTAAATTCTTAACTGGCAGATAAGAAACTTTTTTCTCATTTTTTTCACATATTTTCCGCCACTTGTAGACGGTAAATTATGAAACTGCTTTACCAATGTTCAAATTGTAATAAGAAGTGCTCTAACATGGACCTATTTGAATTTTTGGAATAATTTTTAATATATATTTTTTGGCTTCTGCAAGCGACACCAACAAGTTCGTTTCTTCCTGAGTGAAGTTAACATTCATTTCACGTTTTTTTTCCATAGTGAATTATAAAAACGAAATTCAACACAGCAAAAAAGCAAAACAAAGTTGAACAAACAAACACTTCACTCGGTTGCTCAACAGCATTTGCGTTGCGTTTCGAGATTTCATTCCTCACTAAAGCTCTTAAATCGTAATTCATAATTGTGTGACATATACACGGTAACCAACATTTAAAAGCATTTTTCTAAATAAAAAACATTGTGTCTGATTGTAGTTTTAATAAAACTGTTGGTTTTATGACAATTAAAAATGTTTTTAATAAGACTTAATTTACAAATATTAAAACTAAACGCATAAAAGCGACGTTGCCGTCTTGTTTATTGTTATCTGGCAGGTAAATTTAACTAATGGGTAATTTATCTAATAGATAGACGGTGAAACCTACCAAATATATCAGCCACTTTTATCTATCAGATAACGTGATGTCAGATAACTATCTGAAACTATCTATCTGTAAGTGGTGAAACTGGCCCTAAACAATCTTGAACACTGTATAACTATAGGTAGAATTGCTTTCAATGACTTTGACAACTCCAAAATTTATATATATACCGGAAACAGATAATAAACCAAATTCTTTTTTCGCTTTACATACCTCGTGCTTGACACGTAGTAGATAGAATATGGCCCTATGACTTTAACCTAACCAATTTAAAGGATTATAAGGTAATAAGTTTTAAGAAATCAATTTTTACTCTACAGTTTTGCCTTTTTATTTGCACTGAGCAACTTCGACTTTTATTGTAGCTCTAATTTGGATTTGCAGCCAATATTATAAAAAGACGCCATGTAGTGTCGGCTTACAATAACACTACCCCATTTCTACCCGTGGGTGATCGTAAGAGGCGACTAAGGGTATAGGGGCTTATTAAGTGATTTTTGGGCGATGTGGTTGGAGACCCGTCACCAAAAACATTAATTTTTACCATCTTTTCCCCAATCAACTTCCAAAAGTGGCTGAAGAATTTCTTATTCCAAAGCTCTGGCTACCCCGTTAAGGGATTTATAGCCGTGAGTATATGTATGTATGTATGTATTATAAAAAGAATACGTAAATGGGTGAACTCTTAGATGTTGTGTCTCACCAGAGAATGCGGTCACGTTATACTTGTAAATATAGTACCACTGCCAACCCTTTCGCGGCTGCCGGTGACGGCTCAAATGATATATTTAGCCGCGGACAATGACATTGTGTTAAAACATGCACTTACACGCATTACTTTATTTTTATCTGTGTCGGGATATTGTGGAAATATTTTAAAGCCACTTTGCGTATTTATAAATCAAAGAAGCTTTGGTTTGGTTTGGACTCATTTTGAATAGGAGCAAGACTCAAGCTAGGATTCTTTCAGGGTTTCCATCTCTACTTATACATACATATGCTCACGGCTATAAATCCCTAGAAGGGGGTAGCCAGAGCTAAGGAATTGGAAATTCCTCAGCCACGTTTGGAAATTTTAGTGGGGAAAAGATGGTAAAATAAAGGTTTTCGGTGATGGGTATCCAACCACATCGCCCAAAAATCCCTTAAAAGCTCCAAATCCGTTAGTCGCCTCTTACGTACACCCACCGGAAGAAATGGGGTAGTGTTATTCTATGCCGACACAGCACACATGCGTAATGGGATTAACTAAAATACTAAAAGAGTCGGCACATTTGTTAATGAAAGGTGAGTATTGTTTATGGTAGGATTTTTCTTAAGCCGCTGCCGCTGATTATGAAACGTGTTCATTCCCTTCATTGCGTCCCAAAAGCATGAACTTACATACATACATATACTCACGGCCATAAATCACAAAAAGGAGTAGCCAGAGCTTCAGGGCTAGAATCTCCTCGGCCACATTTAGAAGTTGATAGGGGACAAGATACTTTAGATAAAGTTTCGTTGGTAATGGGTCTCCAACCGCATCGCCTAAAAACCATTTAAGAAAGCCCCATACCCTTCCTTAGTCTCCTCTTACGACACCCATGAGTAGAAAGGGGTAGTGACATTCTAAGCCGGCACTACACGGCAACTATTCGTTTCTTCAACGTCTCTAATAGGTTCCCTACTGCTACAATAGTTGCAAAGCTATGGCGATTATCTACAAAATTAACCATCTTTAAATTTATTTTTCTCTCAGTCTATCTTAATTTTGGACTCCATACTAAATTCCAATACAATTGTCTTACATTACATCTCATTCCTATTCAATAGCAAAACTCCAACAGTATCTGAGCAGTGTCGTTAACAGATATGTTCCGCGTGGCCGACACGGAGACTTCCTATCAAGTCTCATGTTATTTTGGCTCGTGACGTCACGCATTTCGTGTACTACTACACATTTTGTAGGTGACTATTGTTCATCTTGGTACAATTGTTCTTTAGCTGTTAAGGTCTGTGAAAAGATTAACGAAAGGCGTTTATTTCGTACATTTAATCCCCAAAGTCATGAAATCTACCATGTACTCACAGCGCTACGACAGAGGTAGTGGCCATCCATGATCTTATCCGATTTTTAATCAAATATTCTCTCAGTCTATGGAGACCTGGACTTCATAGTATTTAAATTGCAATACTTATATCTTTAATATGGTTAAATTTCAATAGCAAATCTCCAGCAGTATCTCTGCGCAGTGTTGTGAACAGATATTTTCCGCGTGGCCGAAACGGAGACTTCCTACGAAGTCTCATGTTAAATTGGCTCGTGGCGTCACGTAGTTCGCGTACTACACATTTTATAGGTGACTATAGGTTTATTATTTCTGTCCTTGAGCTGTTAAGGTCTATGAAACGATTTACGAAAGGCGCTTATTTCGTTCATTCTTTCTTAGTCATGTACCCACAGTGTTATGACGGGGAGATCATTATCTTATCCGACTTATAATCAAGTATTCTCTCACTCTTTCTTACTATTGGACACCATACTATTCATATACTCACGGCCTTATTTCCCTAGAAGGGGTAACTAGAGCTAAGGAATTATAAATTCCTCAGCCACTTTTGGAAGTTGAGTGGGGAAAAGATGGAAAAATAAAGGTTTTTGGTGATGGGTCTCCAACCGCATCATCATTTCATCAGCATCAAATTACATCATTTCAATAGCAAAACTCCAGGAGTATCTCTGAGCAGTGTCGTTAACAGATATGTTCCGCGTGGCCGACACGGAGACTTCCTATCAAGTCTCATGTTAAATTGGCTCGTGACGTCACTCAGCTCGCGTACTACGGTGGAGTTTGCCAAATAAACTTGGCATCGCGGGCTAGCCGAAGTAATGTCACGACATTCATTTTTCAACGCCCGCCCCATCGCGAAAATTCGTATCCGATTCAAAGTGTCTGGTATCGATGTCGAGTAGAATGTAGGGACTAATGTTAATTTATATAGAATAGAATAGAAAACTCTTTACTGTACATCAAATATGGAAAAACAATTACAAATACAAAGAATGAATTAACAAAAGTACAATTGGCGGTCTTATCACTAAAAGCGATCTCTTCCAGACAACCTGTGAATGGAGAGGTCAATAAATTAGAGTCATGTGAGATAGATGTACAACAACATGGTGAAACTGATAACTATGCGTTAATCTGCATAAACAATACAACAATCAATAATATATAGTACAGTAATATTTGCTTTAATTGTTGTTAGTTGTAAAAAAATATACTTTTTCGTTCTTTTACAAGTTAAGGAGGATTTGGTACTACATACATACATATTCACGGCTATTAATCACTAAACGGGGTAGCCAGAGCTTTGGAATGAGAAAATACTCAGCAACTTTTGGAAGTTGAGTGGGGAAGAGATGGTAAAAACAATAAATAATTGTTAGTGACGGGTCTCCAACCATATCGCCTAAAAATCACATAAAAAGCCCCTATTTTTTAGTAGCCTGTTACGATCACCCACGGGTAGAAATGGGGTAGTGCTATTCTAAGCCGACACTACACAGCAGTCAATTTAATCTTAGACTAAGTAAATTCTCGAGTTCGTGGATCACCAGTTTGATGCAGTCTCAAAGTCAATCTGAGCCCATACTACAGTACTAACTTAAAAACAAACACAAATGTCACAGAATTCAACGTTGCATTGACAGTTGAAGTAAGTTTACGGGGCTTATTAATTAAGTAAAACCCCTCAGCAGACTGCTAAAATTTCTCCCTACTGCCACTAAAACGGCGTTAGAAGCACCAGCTAATTACTTCTCCTACCCCTTCTTGATTATGCTGAGAGCTGCTATCTTGATATAACTGAAGAGTCACTTAATAAACTTAGGCGCCTCCAAAAATTTAGCTAAGATTTATTTTTGGATTGCGGAAATATGATCACGTGCGGCTCCCCATTCGGCTCCGTCCGCCGAAATGCACATACTCTGTCTCTCCCTAACTTTATCAGGTCCGAATCTTTATGTGCTCATAAAGATATTACGTAAAATTATTGTCCGTAAATCCACTTTTGCAATACAACGTGTTTAATTATGTACTCCTTCTTACCAACTCCGTTATACCATACCCTTACGTACTACATACCTACACTCAGACAAACACTTGGAATATATATATATATATATATATATATATATATATATATATATATATATATATATATATCAACAGCCATGTCATATTATTTTTAAAGTTTGTCCCATGACATCGCATAGATTCACGAATCAGCAATATCCGAAAATTAATTATGACAGTTATGATGGCTATTCAAAATATAAAACTATTTCCTTATTTCCTCCTTCATCTCTGAAAGAATATTACTTGGAAAACAAGGACCGCATCTTTTGATTTATTTATGTTTTTAAGGTTAAAGCAACATAATAATTATGAAATTTTCATAATTCACTTTTAATGGCGGCGAAAAATATTTATCGGTCTCAACGGGACATAGAGTTTTGCGTCACAACAAAAAGAAAAGTCATATTTTTTTATCACAGTTCAAATATAGAATAACCAGAAACATGATCATAGGTCTCCCAAATCTCCCACAGACACTGCAAATTTTAACGGGTTATTTCTATTCATTCTCTAACTCAAACCTTTACGCCGGATATCCCCGAAGGGATTGGCAGAGGTACTGATACTTCTGAACACCACTTGACATTGTCACCTGGTGTTCAGAGTACCCATGTTTTTCTTGGTCATTGTACTCACGTGATAGAGGTCAGACCTATCACACAGACAGGTCATAGACAGATATGGCGAAACTATGAGTATTTCATTTTATATCATTCGGCTGCAAAACTCTAAAAAATTCAACCTACGAGTATATTCAGAGTAACCTATCTAACAAAAAATAATTAATTTAAAATAAAATATTTCGCTTGAAAGATTTGATTGAATGAAGGTGATATTATTTTTACAGTAATCGTTAATCAAAAGAGCTTATAAATAGCAATGATATTGTTACGAAATTCCTCAGAAGTGAGACATTAAGAACTATTTTGATATCGGCCCACTGAACGGTTTCACAACTGCATTCTTACGATATATTAAGTGCTCTTTAATCATTATAAAGATGAAATAGTTGTTTGTGTATTTGTTTGTCTGTGATAAACAAAGTCCGAAAACACACAACTTATTTAAAAAAAAGCTCTCAACAATATAAACCAACAAACTTCACAAACATAAACTATTATCCCGTTGAATTCATAAGGGGTGAGCAATGATTGAAGAAATCTTAGATATTTGAAAAATAAGACTGCTCGTGAAAAGCTGGGGCACTCTACTAGTAACTAATAAACAAAAAAAATGCAAATAAGTGTTTGAAATGTAAATATTTTGACTTAAGTAAACTATTTCTTTTATTTGAGATAAAAATACTTTAAAAATAAACTATCAAATATAACTTGCGAACTGTAATTGGCAAATAATATGAAATTAGCTGCAAAAACTTATTTTCTCATATTGGTCAAGACGAGTGTATTGAGTGCGTAACAAATATACATTTATACGATTACCATTGACTGTATAAATTTAATAAGAGTATTGCTATAAGCGTACTACTGTAATTACATAAGATAGTACTCATAGCTTCAGTATAAACTATGCCTGTTATGTCTTTAGAACAGCTGCTGCAGCACGAGCGGTGTTTAAACTAGTTATCGCGTGGGATAAAGCAGCCATCTCTTACGCACTTACTTAGTATCGTATACTGCCATCTCATTCTAACCGTTATCGTGTCGATAAAATAGTGCTCGTGCTTGCTCTACAGCAGTATAGCAAGCACGAGCACGAGCCCTTCGGAAGACTATAAAAGGATACGTTAAGATAAAGTATATCAGAGGATTTTAATTCAATCATTGATATACTATACATTTTCTCACGGCTACGAATCCCAAAAAAAGGTAACCAGATTTATCATAGTATTTTCTAAGATTTTAAGATCTTTATCATTGACAATTCTTCAGATATTTTTGGAAGTTGTTTAGGGAAAGGATTGTAAAATAAATGTGGTTGGTTATTGGTCTCTAAAGGCTCTTACAATCACTTAAACTGCCCCAATACCCTAAGTCACCCCTTACTCGACACCCGCGGGAAAAAAAATGTGCTATAAATAGTATACACAGCATTGATCCAGGTTCTGAATCAGAATATCATAATTTTATTCACCTAAGGAGGATAATTTTGGAAGTAGTCTGAGGAGAGGACTGTAAAATAAATGTTGTTAGTGATGGGTCTCCACATGCATTTCTCAACAATCACTTAAAATGCCCAATAACCTAAGGCACCTCTTGCAACACCCGCAGGAAAAAAATGGTTAGTGCTATTCTAAGCCGATCTCACAGCAGGTACTGGTACTGAATCAGAATATCATAATTATATTCTTCTAAGGTACTAAGGTTTCTGTGTAGTGTCGGCTTAGAATAGCACTATCCCATTTCTATCCGTGGGTGTACGTAAGAGGCGACTAAGGATATTGGGGCTTTTTACGACCCATCACCAACAACCTTTATTTTATCATCTTTTCCCCACTCAACTTCCAAAAATGGCTGAGGAATTTCTTTTTCCGAAGCTCTGGCTACCCCTTCTAGGGATTTATAGCCATGAGTATATGTATGTATGTATGTAAGGTACTTAAATACGATCGCGCACCGCCCTGTCTACTTCTATCTACCGCGCAGTGTCAGCTCAAAATAGAATACCCTACATCCGTGGGCGTAGCACGAGGAAATTTATAAAGGTTACTTTGTAGAAAAACTATCGCTAATAATCCTTATATCTATTCCTCAACTTTAAGAATAACCCTTTTATGATAATGATAAGCAAGAGCACGCTACATTTAGCACATATTATATTTTTTATGCAATTTTAAACTTCGGAAAGATTATATAGTATTATTCAATATTCTTAAACTCAAAAATTCACGCCGTATATCTCCAAAGGGGTTGGCAGATTGACATTGTCACCTGGTGTTCAGAGTACCTATGTTTTGCTGGGACAGTGTACTCATGTGATAGGGGGCAGGCCTATCGCCGTTTTGTACGAATACACTGTCGCATGACTAAGTACTACTCAGCCATGTGGATTTCCTCATGATCTTTTCCCTCACCATTATGATAAATTAACAACATATATGTCTTTACAAAAGACAAATATGTCTTTAGGAAAGGTGTAGGCCCGACTCGGGATTTGAATCCTCATTGTTTGCACGATAAGCGGTGTGCTACCCACTAAGCTATCACGGTTGCTACACATATTTAGTTAGTTAATCCAACTTCCTAGAACGCCGATGCTACGACATAATGAGATAGGCGGCGTCAGGCAAGTCATATCTGCCTAGATAATAGCGGCGGTCTATTAATAGTGATGTGACATGCCAACGTCTATTTCGGTGTCAAACAGTGCACTCCTGTTTGGACACCTTGGACGATTACTCGCTCGGTGCATATCGTGTTGGGTAGGAATGGTAGCATACTAGTTTTAGGGTCACTTCAGTTCATTAAGATTTTGCTGTTTTGAGAATTGCTTTATTTATAGGTATATAGAAGAAGAATGAACAGGGCAAATGTATTTTCTATCATTTAGAAATGGAAGGAGTAGGTGTCAAGTTTTTTTTTAATGTCAACGATAGTTGCGGATGTGAATAAGAGAGTGAAAAGTCTTAATAAAATATTAAATGTATTTATTCGCATATGTAAAACTAGATTACGCACAGAGAGATCGTTAACAACTGATATTTAAAACAGATTACGAGAAAAAATTGACACAGTAACAGTGAAAAAATTTTGTATATTTCAGTTGAATGTCGAATCCAGTGGCACATGTTCCAGATCATATTTACTGAATGCATAGCAATGACGTCAAACATGCAATAAACATAACGTGCGCCACCAAATGTACACAAGAATGGAATTGACGAATGTAAAACTACACGCGGAAACGTCGAACAAGACGTAGCTAAACGAACTTTTTACTACAAAAATGTGAACTCTTTTTTTTCTTTTTTGCAGATGTCCGGAATAGTCATGAGCGCAGTGTCATGGCAGACAGTTGTGCGTAATCGCGAAAGCGCGCGTTCTGTGAAAAACGCGGGAAAAATCAAAGTGACACATTCCAAACTTTAACCCGCTTTAACAATATTTAAGTAGCGAATATGTTCGCTAACTAATTAAATGTGATAACTAGTGAAGTGTCAGTGATAATGATGATTTTTGTGATGTGTGTGCGCATAATAGTGTTGTGAAATCTATTCACAAATGAGGATGGGAATTCAGATTGAAAATAATTTCATCTACAACAGTTCTTGTGAGTATTATGAAAGGAATATTTTAATCCCAAAAAACAAACCACTTAAGTCTATAAGTATCAAGAATGCACTTAGCCGATGAGGGAAGAGTATGTTGTGCACACGATAATTATATTTACTTCTATTCCTTTTGGCAAACACTGTATAAGAAATATTCTAAAACAAGAAATTATGCATTATAAGATTGCTTATTTAAAAAATAAAATAGCATCACCATTACAGTTATAGTAGTTTAAATGTAATTGGGACAGACTTGACTCAAAAACATCTATTTATCGATTCGACAAACTCACATCATCCATTCCATTCCCATTAAAGTCTACAGTGACTGTGCATAACTCTTGTCGCTCTTTGAACAATACTCACACTTTTTTTTACAACTAACAAGATTCTCATTTTAAATCCATTAGTTTTCCTACTACCATATATTAGGGCATTGTACCCGAATAGCACAAAAATAAAATCCTTATAGATTGGTCATGTCTACCTTTCAGTCAAACTGTCACTATGTCACAGTAATTTATTACTGATTCTTGTGAGGTGTATGTACTGTATCTACCTAACCTATTTAGGATATATTATTGGACTTGTAAAAATTATATTATGAGGTTTAATTTTTTTTTGTTATTTTTGATTTTTATTTCTTAAAACTTTAGATGTTAGGCTTACATTGAACACGATGCACGTCGCTCATTTTAGATATTGACAGAATGCATTACAATACTGTATTTCTGTCATTTACAACTGGTGGAGTTTCTTACTGTAAAAAAATAATGTCAATATTTGAGATTTTACAACAAGAGTGATAAAGATTTGCTAGGTACACTGACTTTGAAGACACATCCATGATTGTTTCTTAGTCTTGGATGTTATTTATATGCGAATTCCATAATATTACAACATTACAAAGTGCCCAAAAATTTTTGTTTATTTAAGATTTTTTATGTTTTTATGCTACAAGTTTAAACATTGTAACCCTGAACATCGTTGATAAGATCAGTAGAACAGAAAGGACTTCTCTGCCATCGACTGAGTGACATAGATTGAAAATAGTGGTTTATTTTTTGTGTATTCACCAACTTTATTTAATAATATTCCTTCATGTTTATTGTTTAAGTTCTATTAAAACACAATTTCATTACTAATAAAATGTATATTTACCGTTTATTTTTGTAAGTTCAATGTCGCGCGTACAGTCGCTGTGGGAGGAAATAAAATGAGCTGCGTAGACGCACGTTTCGTTCGTTTTATTGGTTTATTTTATGAATTTTATTATAATATTATCTGTATTAAGCGGCCATCATTCTAAGTACCATCAATGTTACATAAAACGCTAATGCAACTCCTATACGTCTGAATGTTAAATGTGGTTTTCGTGTAGTTTCGAGTAAACATTTGTATTTTTTTTTAACTATGTAATTCTGTTTGTACTTTATATTTGTATTACTGCAAGTATTGAAAAAGATAATGTATCGAATTCAAACCACCTTGTCATTCCAATAGATTTAATGTAGGTTTAAATTTATAAACATAACTTGCATTGCAATAGCATGCTTTATCCAATTTATAACTAATGTGTATTTTATATTTATTTAGTCGAGATCTTTTTGAGACATTATCGATTATGCATTATATTGGTTAAACTAATGTCTATGAAGTGAAAATTATGTATATTTTTATCACTTTCATTGAAAAAATTATCATCTATACTTCTATACTAATATTATAAAGCTGAAGAGTTTGTTTGTTTGAACGCTAGGATCTCAGGAACTACCCAATCAAATTGAAAAATTCTTTTTGTGTTGGATTGTCCATTTCACTTCACGCTGCAACTAATAGGAGCAAAAAATCAGCGAAAGATGTTGCAAAAACGGGGAATATTATCCATATTTGCAGGCTTCCGTTGCGTGCGCTGCGTAAATGGTTGAAGTTACCCAAAAAGTGTGTACTAGAGAATTATTTCTCTTTAAACGATCTAAAAAAATGTACGGGACAGTATATGTCTAGCTTTTAAGATTGACTCACTATAACCATTTTTATGGTAATCAAATTTGGTCGAAATTAATGCGTTATTGCCAATTATTTGCATATTTTTTTATCAGCCTAATATTAATCCTTATCAAAATAAATGTATTGTTGATTAAGAGTATTTAATTGTGAACATTGTCATTTAAATTAACATCTTAGAAGATAATACAATTTCAAAACTACTCCGCAACAAAATTGACACGTGTGCATTAAGCGCTAGACAAGACGCTGCGCTCTGGCTGGCGAGCGAGGTGACCCGCGCCAGAAACTTATGTTTAAGCCTTATAAGAAATAGTTGTAACTAATACATACATACATATACTCACGGCTATAAATTCCTTGAAGGGGTAGCCAGAGCCAAGGAATTGGACACTCCTCAGCCACTTTTGGAAAGTTTAGTGCGCAAAAGATGGTAAAATAAAGGTTGTTGGTGATGGGTCTCCAACCACATCGCCCAAAAATCCCTTAAAAGCCCCAACAACTCATCATTTAAATTCGTGTACTATCTATGTTTGTAGGTATAGTCGTTGAAACAAATATATTTCTTTTTGTGGTCATGAATTTACACTACATGGCGCTGACTGTATATATTCTACATCGCGGTATGATTTCTTAAACTTGGCTTTCACGGTTCTCTTGGTATCTCTTCTCTTTACGGAACTGTAGAATTCAGAATTCAGTGTATTATTGGTTTTTGCGAAGCATGATTGGACATACTTAGTCAAATTGAGAGTGTGCTCAAAAAGGCAGGCGTCCGAAGTATGAAGAATAAAAGAGCATTTATGAATAGATTGATGGATGTAAACGAAGCTAGAAAGGTTTGCCAGGATCGTATGAAGTGGCAATCAATAGTCTCTGCCTACCCCAATGGGAATTAACGGCGTGAGTTTATGAATGTATGTGTGGAATATCAAAGTATAGTAATAATAAAACATCCGAAATATACTTTCAACATCTCATCGTGTTATACCTAATACTTACTCAACACACTTTCATTTAGTAGTAGTTTTTTTTTTATATTTACGGCTAAGATTGTTTTTCACACGGCCAACTATATGTCGCGTTGTCAAGATCGGGTTTCGGGGAAAATCAGTATGTTCTTCTGCCACAGGAAAACAAAAAAATATGTCATTTACGCAGAAGTACTCTAAGATATTATATTATAATCTTATCTTAAGATATTATAATCTTATTTAAAAACACAAATTGACGCGGACGAAGTCGCGGGGAACAGCTAGTTCAAGATAAATTGCTGAATTTAAAATCAAATTCAATATTGAATGCAAAATATGGACATCAAGCTGTAGGTAGATCGAAACTGACTTTTATTCTACAAAAAGAGCAATAAGAGCTAATTAAAAAGCTCTGTAAAAATTTAATTTAATTTATTTAATTTTAATAGTTATTTACGTTTCTGATTCCTTAATTTTTCACACAAACTTAATCTGCTTTCCTATTATAATTATTTGTAAAGTACTGCCCCATGCAAACAATTTAAATAGCCGTTCACTGAGCATCAGTCCAATTGGCCTAGACCTCGTTTTTAAAACGTACCCTTTTTATGTTTTAAATTGATAAAAGACATCAAACTAAACAACTTTGCCTATGGAATGCTTATCTAAAATATTGTAATTTTCAAAATATGTGATGTGATGTGTAATGTTTCTGGTGATGGGTCTCCAACCGCATCGCCCAAAAATCCAATAAAAAGTCCCAATACCCTTAGTCGCCTCTTACGACACCCGTGGGTAGAAAGGGGTAGCGACATTCTAAGCCGGCACTACACGGCATATATACTTTCAATTATCTTTATTCATACATATTCGTATAGTTGAATGTGAAAAGAAGGAATAGTGCTTCCTATTATTCTAAGCTAACACAAAAGCAAAAAAAAAATTCGCGAAATGATTGTGGTCCCCGAGATTCGAACCTGGGTCTTCCGTTCGCTTAGTATTTAACCAAACGGTTTACCGCTACGCCACGAAGACGTTGGTGTTGACTTGAAATTTTTCTTAAGCTATATATCTAGTAGTCATACTATTGACAAACAATTAAATTGTCATTTTTTTTTATGAAAATGGACGAAATCCTTATTTTTTCCAAAAAGACTATTGATGAATGAATAATGAAATGATATCCTATGTGTTGGCCAGGAGTTTTAGCTACATTTATAACAAATTTCATCAAGAACCGTCTGGTAGAATTAATGTGATGACAGAAAGATAGACAGACAGACATTTTTTTCACATTCATACATACATACATATACTCACGGCTATAAATCCCTAGAAGGGGTAGCCAGAGCTAAGGAATTAAAAATTCCTCAGCCACTTTTGGAAGTTACGTGGGGAAAAGATGGTAAAATAAAGGTTGGTGGTGATGGGTCTCCAACCGCATCGCCCAGAAATCCCTTAAAAAGCCCCATTACCGTTAGTCGCCTCTTACGTACACCCACCGGAAGAAATGGGGTAGTGCTATTCTAAGCCGACACTACACAGCAAATTTTTTTTCAAAAAGCAAAAATTTGGCTTCAGTATCGAAAATTAAAAATATTGCACCGGTTTTTTTTTGTTTTAATGTACAGTTTTGACTTCGCTACAGTCTTATTATAGTATATATTATTTGTTATTAGCTGTGTGGCTATGAGCAAATCTTTTATTTCTTACCGAACCATATTAACTGTGGTAAAATTACTATGTCATCTCATTGAAATTTTATAAATTACCTTATAATTAATTTATAATTATATAATTTTTAATTAGTAAATAAAATAAAAAAAAATAGAAATCGATATAGAAACACCAAACTTATACATGAAATAAGCCGTCGTCGCACGTGAATACTGAATCATGCTATAACGATTATTTTTGTGGAACGGTTGCGTAGGTAAAAGATAGTCTTGAGTATATGTATGATATGTAATGTAACTCTGATTGTTTGTTTACAAGGGATTATTATCGGAGATACTGAACCGTTCATAAAAGCGCCTTCACAATCTCAAAGCTACACTATTCAGGAGTGCTATAAGTTGTAACCATTGCGCTAAATTTCACAAAGGGTGATTGAAGAAACCTCAGATATTTTTAAAACTACGCTACCCTTGCGAAGCTGGGCCGATCCACTAGTCATTATATATATCGTCAGTTTGGATATTCCCCGAACACTATCCATCAGACTGCTGCAGTTAGTTGATTTTAGATTTACAGCTTCTAAGTGTGTCTGAAACGATTTCCACTTTTTAAGAAATCTAATGTCGGAATTTTTTTTTTGTGGGTATGCTTACAACCCGTGAGTTGAGCTTTAGAAAAATCGGTCTCAACTATCTAGAACACATTAAAGTGGTTCTGTGTAATTCATATGTGTTTAAAACGTATATGTCGTAGGACGATTTAATATTTAGGTTTTTTTGCAAAAAACCTAGGGATTTTGAAAAAACACGGATAATTAGACAACGGTTATATTTTTTTTAAAATTTAACTAGGTTTTTTGTAAAAATACTAGTTGGTTTAATATGATTGCGATTGGTCGATTGCAGTGCCCCATAAACACGTCATCTTTGATTGGTTGTTAATTATGACGTACTACTTCATTTAATGTATTTGTTCCTCCCTACATTTTATGTGATTGTTATTTTAATTTTAGATATAAAAAGTTCCTGAGTATAAAAATTGTATTGTCATGAACCTTTATATCTCTAGCTATAATACCTCAATACTACAATTTAAGACTACTACTTACAATACTGTTCCTACCTACATTGACGACGTCCGTGACCGAGTGGATAGATAACTAGCTTCTCGGTCTGGAGATTGCGGGTTTGATTCCCTCTGAGAGCAACATTTATGTGACGAGCATTCATTTAGATTGTCTTATTCTTGGGTGTTATGTATATGTGTATTATATAATATTACATATTTCGTTGAGTTAGTATCCCATAATACAAGTCTTACTTATTTTGGGGCTAACTTGATCGGTGTATAATATATCCATGAAACGTGATTGTAATTTTACTCCAATAAAAATGTTGGATGTTGGGTGTGGCAGAAGAAGCATGAGAGTAGAGTGAATGCAGTAGAGATGAGGTCCCTCAGAAAAATTTGTAATGTTAGATTATGTGACCGAGTGAGAAATAGTGTTATTCGTGAAAAGTGTGGTGTGAAAGATGATATTGTAAGAAAGATAGAAAAAGGAATGTTGAGATGGTTTGGGCACATAAAGAGGATGGATGATAGAAAATTGGTAAAAGGTAAATTGGTAAATTGATCTATAGAGCTAGTGTGGATGGTAATGTTAGTAGAGGACGACCACGGAGAACACACTTGGACCAAATTGAGAGTGTGCTCAAAAAGGTTGGCGTCCGTAGTATGAAGAATAAAAGAGCGTGTATGAAAAGATTGATGGATGTAAACGAAGCTAGAGAGGTTTGTCAGGATCGTGCGAAGTGGCGATCAATAGTCTCTGCCTACCCCAATGGGAACTAATGGCGTGAGTATATGTATGTATGTATGTAAAAATATAAATAAAGTTTCTGAGTAAAAAATAAGTATTGTCATTTCCTTTCCCTTATATTTTTAGCTATACTATATCAATACTAAAATACTATATAAAAGTTATTAATATTAAAAATACTAAAAGTTAGATTTAGATTCATATTGCTGTGCCCTACACGGTCCACATTGTTACTTAATTATCTTTGTAAGATCATATGACATGTGGAATGCAAATAAAGAATTATTAATTTTGAACTTGAATTTGAATGACTAACCAATCAGAATAGAAGTAGATAAGCAATCTGAAATCAGCCATTCAGCATTAAAGAAGTACAATCTTACTAAAACGACCAGTTTTTTTTTGCAAATAACCTAGTAAAATTAAAAAATATTATCACCGTTGTCTCATTATCCGTGTTTTTGCAAAATGCCTAGGTTTTTTGCAAAAAACCTAAACAACAAATCATCCTACGACATATATAAATAGTTTTCCTCTTATATCTTTGTCATATTACCATAGCGATATTTTCAGGTTAATGATATGTTTTTTATGTAACGCAATATAAAATAACTGTTTATATTAGCGATACTCGCTTAAACATTGGTTAAGTTAAGTCATTTTTGAGTTTACTCATCCATATTTCGTATCATACCTATAGAGGACAATGCATTCGGAGGTCTATTTTAAAGTGAGTATTAAAACTGTTCGACTTCAATTCCTTATTAAAGAAACATATTCAAGACTAGCTGACCCGACAGACTTCGTACTGTCAAAAGTGTAGACTTTCACGTCGTCAAACTGAAATATTTAACTGACCCGTTGAGGGTCTCTGTCATGCGATGAGAAAAAAGGTGTTTTTCATAGTGTCCTCAAAATTTTTTCACATTATAAATTTAAACACTACCCTATTTCTTTTGGTGGGTGTACGTAAGAGGCGACTAACGGTATTGGGGCTATTAAGGGATTTTCGGGCGATGCGGTTGGAGACCCATCACCAACAACCTTTATTTTACCATCTTTTCCCCATTTAACTTTTCAAAAGTGGCTGAGGAATTTCTTATTCCTTAGCTCTGGCAACCCCTTCTAGGGATTTATAGCCGTGAGCATATGTATGTATGTAAGTTTATGAGTATAGTAGTTTCGGTTGAGCATTAATTCTGAGTCAGTCAGTCCGTCTTGTCTTGCGCTTCATACACGCGTGTCAATTTTGTTGCGGAGTCATTTTCAAATTGTATTCTCCTCTAAGATGTTAATTTAAATTAAGTGATGTCAAGGACAATTTTGTTGACAATTAAATACTCTTAATCAACAACACATTTATTTGGATAAGGATTAATATTATGTTGATAAAACATTATGGGAAATAATTGGCAATAATGCACTAATTTCGACCAAATTTGAGTACCATAAAAATGGTTATAGTGAGTCAATCTTAAAAGATAGACATATACTGTCGCGGACATTTTTTTAGATCATTTAAAGAGGAATAATTCTTTCATACATTCTTTCTGGGTAACTTAAACCGTTTACACAGCGCACACAACGGAAGCCTTAAAATATGAATAATTATCCCCGTTATTGCATCATTTTTCGCTGATTCTTTGCTCCTATTAGTCTCAGCGTGATGATATATAGTCTAAAACCTTCCTCAATAAATAGACTATCCAACACAAAAATAATTTTTCAATTTGATTTGGCAGTTCCTGAGATCCTCGCGTTCAAACAAACAAACTCTTCAGCTTTATAATATTAGTATAGATATAACAGTTAATTAAATATACAAAAAGTAAGAACAATGAGACAGAAATATAAATATTTGGTCAATAATGACACTGACAATTGTCTACTAGCATTATCAGAGAACGGAAAACGATATTGTTTTATTCATAAACAAAGCAACAGTTTTTACAACAACGTTTTCATCTAGGGGCTGCTTACAGGCTTTACAGAATAATCGTTTAAAATGGTAATGGCGGGCCATACTTTTTGGCCTCTTAACTCTTTTAAAAGTCGGGCAAATACGTCTAGGCTTTATACCTCTCTAAGCCTGTTATTATCTACAATTAAACGATTGTATGTACATTCATAAAATGAGTATAACATAAATTGCTGTGTGGTGTCGGCTTAGGATAGCACTACCCCATTTCTTCCGGTGGGTGTACGTAAGAGGCGACTTATGGTGTTGGGGCTTTGAAGGATTTTTGGGCGATGCGGTTGGAGACCCATCTCCGAGAACCTTTATTTTACCATCTTTTCCCCAAGCAACTTCCAAAAGTGGTCGAGGAATTTCAAATTCCCTATCTCTGGCTACCCCTTTAAGGGATTTATAGCCGTGAGTATATGTATAAGTATATTAGTATTAGTATAGATATTGTTCCTTAGTGAATGAAGAGATTTTTAATTCTTATATACATTCCAAATTCTTACTAAATAAAAGAAAAAATATATCGGCAGCACTTTTTATAAATGAGTGGTTTCAGTACGAAAATAAGAGTTAGCAACCGAACGCAGACAAATGTAGGCATGTCCTGCTAAATTCAGATTTTGACAGAAGATTTGTTTATTGGTTCGGTTAATGCGGAATTTGACGCGTGTGACGTGACTAGGGTTAAGAAACTCCGTGACAAGATGGATGGTTTGTTATGAGCGAAACAGAATATATTGGAAATATCTTTTTACCGAGTTTGAAAGAACCAAAACGCATATTTTTTATTTATTAATACATACATATACTCACGGATACGTACCCTTAGAAGGGGTAGCCTGAGGATCGGAACAAAAAAAGCTCAGCAACTATTGGAAGTTGAGTGGGGAAAAGTATGTAAAGTAAATGTTTTGTTGATGGGTCTCCAACCATATCGCCCAAAATTAACTTAAAAAGTTCAATTATTCACCAATACCCTTAGTCGCCTTTTACGATTATCCATGGTTAAAAAAAACCGGCCAAGTGCGAGTCGGATCGCGCACTAAGGGTTCCGTACTATCATATATATAGAAAATCCCGTTTGTGTGAAAATCATGGGAGCCAAATTAGGTAAGTAATTTGATTTATGACGTTTAAAAATAGAACTACGGGCTAGATCTCATTCAAACCAATTTTCGTTAGTAGTTTGTATAGTAATACACATCATATATGTTTTTCAGTATTATCATGCCCATATTTTAGAAGTTACGGGGGGGGGGGACACACATTTTAGCACTTTGAAAAAGTCTCTCGCGCAAACTATTCAGTTTTGAAAAAAATGATATAAGAAACCTCAACATCATTTTCAAATACCTTTTGATAAATACCCCACACGTATAGGTTTGATGAAAAAAAAAATTTTGAGTTTCAGTTCTATGTATGGGGAACCCTAAAAATTTTGGTTTTTTTTTCAGATTTTATTTTAAAATCTTAATGCGGTTTACAGAATACATCTACGCACCAATTTCCAATAATGTAGTTCTTATAGTTTCGGAATAAACTGGCTGTGACATACGGACGGACGGACGGACGGACGGACAGACAGACAGACATGACGAATCTATAAGGGTCCCGTTTTTGCCATTTGGCTACGGAACCCTAAAAAGGGTAACACTATTCCCGGTGTAAAGAGAAAGCACGGCCGACCAAGAAAAAGATAGAGTGATGGATTAGGTCCCTGGGACAAGAACTGCTGGGAGACCACTCAATACCGCCTGGAGTGGAAGAACGGGAGAGAGGCATTTGTCCAGCAGTGGGACACAAAAGGCTTATAATAAAATAATAATAATAAACACTATTCTAAGCTGACACTACACAACATAATTATTAATTAATAAATTATTAATATAATTTATATTCACAACATTCCCGCAGTTTTCCCTGAGACGAGACACATTTTAATTACACCGTAATTTGGACAGAACACTAAATCGGTTGACAGTACATACTACCCAGTTTCAAGAATAACCATAATTTCACAGGAAAGTTTAAAGCACTTTGGGTAAATTTGTATGGAAGTATGAATCGTGACCCACTGTAGACAAGGGTAGTTGTTAAATTCTAATTTCACATCTTATTTACACACTATACTTCAGCTAGTACGAAGTGCATAATCGTAAGTAATGGGAGACCAAATAATTGTCGAGTTTAATTTCAAAAGGGGTCGTAAGGAAAATTCGCAAATAGCTGGCAGAAAAAGTTGTAAAAGCTAATTATATTATATAGATTTAAAAGGAAAAATATAGTGGTAGTAGTAGTAGAAAATGCTGAGTCAGCACAAATTCGCTGTTCAGGTGGCACAGGAAGAGCTTGACAAATTTTTTATGTTTTTTATTGATTCTCCTTTTTGTTATTGTTTTTTTTATTTTATAATTAAGTTAATTTAAATGTTGTTAAAATTAAGTTGTAAAAAAATATGTTACTTGTTCTTCTTGTGCCTACAATGGCGAATAAACGTTTTTCTTCTTCTTCTTTTTTAAACATCGTGCAGACGATGAGTGATCAAATCCTGGGTCGCGCATACACCAGTTTGTTTTTTCTCATGGTTGTTAACGATGAGGGAAGACATCGTGAGGAAAGCAAAACGTACTCTGAACACCTGGTGAAAATGTCACGTGATGTTAACAAGTATTAGTACCTCTGCCAACCACTGCGGGGATATACGGCATGAACGGGTGAGTTATTGAGTGATTTTATAGTGCCGTTGTCTCTGTTGAAGTAAAATGTAAGTAATGGGGACCATGAATACAAAAACCAAATTTGATTTATTAAAATGCCGCTTTGCAGTGATAAAAAGTTAAAAATGAAATTAATACATACAATATACTCTCGCCGTTAGCTCCCATATTAGTAGGCAGGGACTATAGAGCGCCATTTGTACGATCCTGACAAAGGATGATGTTTTGACTCAATAAGAACAAACAGAAACGCCCGCTAAAAAATATTTGGAGCATTAAAATATGGTCTAAGTAATAAAGTAGAAAATCATAGTATACTTTTCTTATTAGACTAATATCAGCAAGTTAAGTTTCCGTACACGTCAAAAAGGAGTCAAAAAAGTAACATCTATAACTAAAGTATCTCTCTATGGAAAGCCGGGGTTAATATTCATGTGTGCATATATGTAGCTGTATCGAAAGTGTATATTATATTTGGCTACATTGTCTGACGAACAATAGGATAGATAATTCGAAATCTTACACCCGTGTTCATATAAATAACGGCTTAGCTTGTCTCTTGTAACTTAACACTATATCTTACTTACATACCTATTATGGCAAGAACGAGTGTAAATAACTAATATTATATATTAACTGTGATATAACATACAATGAGACGCTTCTAGCATCTATAAATAGATAGTTGGTTCGTTGAAGGATGGTTGATAGTAGTGGAAGGAAGGAAGTATTCTAAAGCTCTGGCTCCCTTTTTTTTTGGATTTAGAGCCGTAATTGTAGGTAGGTGGGTAAATATAGAAATGCTTGCCACGAAAATATGCGTAGAGAGCGATATAAATCCGACACTCACTTGCTATTGTTTGACTAAAGTAATAAGATATTAAATAAAATTATTTAATAATAAACTCACGACTATAAATTAAAAAAGGGATATCAAGTACTTCTGAGTTTGTATTTCCTTTGCAGCTTTTGGAAAACGAGTGGAGAAAATATAAGTAATAAATGATGATTGGTGATGGGTCTCCAGCCAAATCGCCTATAAATCACTTAAGCCCCCAAGCATGACGATAATAATTATTACGATTTATTCATGTGTAATGAATAAATAAAGAAGGTGAATCAATTAAGATGACCAATTATCTTAACAATATTAAAACGACGTTGAACCCAAGTAAAATAGGTGTTGTCTCACGATAGCCGTGTTCACCGCCATCGTTTGTTCACGGTGGGACAGTTGTATTATTGTATACTAGCTGACCCGAGAGACTTCGTACTGTAAATTTGCTTATGCATATATGTGTATATTTTATTGGTAATTTTTTTCCGGGATAAAATTTATCCTATGTTACAATTTGGGTCATTATCTAGCATTCTGCAATTTCATTCATTTTTACCTCAAATACACAAACATCTAAACTTTCACATTTATTTTCATTTAGTTTCCATGGAACGCTACTCCTCCGGAACCGCTTGACAGATCTTAACCAAATTTCACAGGATGATAGCCGCAAAGTACCTACAGGTTTTAGTGAAGAAAAAATTCGAACTTTTTCTTACATCTAGAAGAAATTGCCAAAAACTTTTCCATAGACTTACCATAGAGAAACTCATACGCTCACCTCCGCCGCTTCTTCGGAACGCTACTCCTCCTGAACTGCTTGACCGATCTTGATAAAATTTTTCAGACTGATCAAGACTATGATATATATTGTTTAAGTTGAAAAAAAAATTAAGAAGTACGCACTCAGAATAAAAAAAATCAAAAAACAAAATTTTCATTACAGTCAATGGGAAAAATGAACTGAAAATATAAAAAAGACATTTGATTTTTGTTAAACAAATGTTGAATTGAATGTATTTCTTTAAGGAACAATAATTTGCAATAAAGATAGTTCAGTCAAGTCGAACATATCGCTCAGCTCTTTTTTTCAATTGCACACTTGCATTGAAGTCCTAGTAATATTAGTAGGATATTACACAGACACATCCATCACCAGCCATCCTTCAACCAATCACCTATCTACATACATTTACTCACCGCTATAAATCCCTAAAAGGGGTAGCCATAGCTTGAGAATAGGAAATTCCTCAGCCTCTTTTGGAAATTAAGTGGGGAAAAAATTGTGTAACAAGGGTTCTTGGTGATGGGTCTCCAACCGTATCGCCCAAAAATCACTTAAAAAGCTGCAATACCTTTAGTCGCCTCTTACGAACACCCACGGGCAGTCATGTAGTAGTGCTAAAAAAATAATAATGTTTTATTGCACGCACACACATACAAAACAATAACGCAAACATTGAGTTGTTTTGTCTTAAGCATTTTTTTAAATGGTAAGTGTGATTTATTTACTTCATTGTATCTCTTACTCTACTTAACCTCTTACTCTAAGATCCTAATACAGTTATTTACAAGGGCCTTCACTTTGTACTCATGTAATATAACCTTGCATCAAATACAGGGTTGGATTGCAATCCTAAATTTATATTTCTAATTAACACAATTTGTTGCTTTAGCGTGATTCGCGAAAAGTGCGGTGTGAAAGATTATATTTTAAAACTAGCTTTTTGCCCCGCAACTTCGTCCGCGTGGACTTCATTTTTTGCATTCAGTTTACATAATACCAAAATACCGAAACACTAACTCAACTTCTGTTTTTTATATTTATAATCCCGCGGGCGTTGTAAATGACATAAAGGACATTGAGGCTTTTTAAGTGATTGTTGGGCGATGCAGTTTGTGACCCATCACTAACAACCTTTATTAAAACCTATCTTTTATCAATATATTTCCAAAACTAGTGGATCGTCCCAGCTTCGCACAGGTAGCGTTGTTTTTTTAAATATCTGAGGTTTCTTTCTTCACTGCTCAAGCATTGTGAAATTCAGCGCAATGTTTTCAATTTATTAAATTTATAGCACTCCCTAAACAGTGTAGTTTGGTGATTTTGAATGCGCTTTAACGAACGGTTCAGTATTTCCGTTTATAGCAAATTTTGGAATAAAACGCTATGAAGTATTTATAACAATCTAAAAAATTAATCATTACGTGCAACTACTAGCGCCATCTAGTATGTTATATGTAAATTAGTAAAGATTTGGTTTTGGTCACGGGCGCGATGGCTTATTTTATGTATAATTTCGGTGTTTCTCTACCGATTTCTATGATTCTTTTTTTATTGAATAGTTAATAATGTTACCTTTTTTAAATTAGGGATGAGTGAGAGGTTTAAAAACTATGGAGTAAACAAATATAATTAGAATGTTCCGAACTGCTAAGCTATCAGGAATTACACGTGTTATTGTGAGTCAACCGTAAAAGATAGACATAAACTGTTGAGGATTTTTTTTTAGATAATTTTATGAAAAATATTTCCGTCATAAATGATTTCTATGTAAGTTTAACTATTAAGGCTGCACACGCGACGAAAGCTTAAAAAATGTAGTAACTTCTCCCGTTTTCCCAAAATTTCCCAAAATTCCCCTTTACTACTCTGCTGGAAAGTATACAAAAACCTGCACAGGTGTATGAAGAATAATTGTACCAAGTTTCGTTAAAATCCGTCGAGTAGTTTTGGTTTCCATAAGGAACATACAAACCGACAGACAGACAGACAGACAGACGGACAGACAGACAGACAAAAATTTTACTGATTGCATTTTTGGCATCAGTATCGATCCCTAATCACAACCTGATAGTTATTTTGAAAATAAATTTCATGTACAGAATTGACCTCTCTACAGATTTATTATAAGTATAGATTGCATTTTTGGCATCAGTATCGATCCCTAATCACAACCTGATAGTTATTTTGAAAATAAATTTCATGTACAGAATTGACCTCTCTACAGATTTATTATAAGTATAGAAAAGTAGAGAAAAGAGCATGTATAAAAAGATTGATGGATGTAAACGCAGCTAGATAGGTTTGCCAGGATCGTACCAAGTGGCTATCGATAGACTCTGACTACCCCAATAGGAACTAAACTAATGGCTTGAGTATATGAATCCTAATAAAAAAGGAAGAATCTAGTAATGTTACTATACCCGCCATCGCCATCTTTTGAAAATGAAATGAATGAAATGTTACGATGAAGTGCTGAACAAAGATATAACCCGCGGCTGTATCTGAAGTTGAACTGAGAACTCAATGTGTTTGTTAGTTACGCGCGGAGCACAGAGATGTCGCTACAATACAAATTCGCAAAGAAAACTGAAATTTCAGGAGTTGCAAACTAAAATAGATCACATTGTGATAGAAATAATGTATTTTTTCCTAGATTACATTCAAGGTGGCATGTTTATCTTGTAAGTTTATTTTTAAAATGAATAGTTTTGGACGATTGAAATTTATAGCACAGGAATAGATGGAAAACAGTCCGCTATAAACATAGCGCTGGGAATATAGAACAATTTATAAAATTTCATATTCTGAGAAGCTCGATAGATGTATGAGCGTTTGTTGAAACGCGAATAAAGTGAGGCACACGGAATATTATAACTACATACTCAATGTAATTAAAAGGCGATATCTATGAGCCTAGTCTAAACTGGCAGGGATCTAAGGACAGGAACATTTTACTAATAAATAAAAGATGAATAAAGGAAAGAAAAATTTCCACACCTGCGGGATTTGAACCTGCGACCTCGGGTATACTCTCCTGTCGCTCTGCCAATTAAGCTACAGTGTCAATGGCTTCCAGTGCGAAATTCTTCTATCCTTTTATTTTTGTTTTACACTTTTTAAGTAGTGTAATTCGGACAAAAGGCCACTTGTCTACCTTTTCAGATAGAATGCAAATATTGAGAACGCCTAACTATCACATAATTTGAATGTTTTTGAAATTTTTGAATAATTTGAAAACGAATTTGCAAAAAAAATCTGAGGTAGGGAACGCAAACACTACTTAAAAAGCATAAAACAAAACCCAAAGGATAGAAGAATTTTGCCCTGGAAGCCATTGACACTGTAGCTCAGTTGGCAGAGCGATGGGGGCCTATACCCGAGGTCGCGGGTTCGAATCCCACCGGTGAAGAAATTTTTCTTTCCTTTATTCATCTTTTATTTATTAGTAATAAAGTAATAATTCCCACATGAGGTTTTCATGTCAAAAACATTCAAATTACAGGAAAATTTTGTGTAGTTTTAATTTGCAAATACGTAAAGATCAATCGCATCAACATAACAATCGGAGAGTAAGACACATTTTCGTGGATGCAGTCGGTGGCGTTCTCACGTCAAGAAAAATGACAATAAAAAAGTAGGTACCAAACTATTTTAAAACAATCTTTAATTCGAATACACCTAAACGAATAAAATAATATTGTCACATTATATATTATACTCACCTCTAAGCTTCATATAAATTTGAAGATATAATTTATTCCCTCAGGGTAGAAAAACGAGAAGCAGTGGAGTGATTTCTATTTAAACGAGACTATAGTATAAAGATGGTGGTAGCTTATATATTACTGAAACTGGAAAAATAATATATATGAAACAAATTTAAATTAAAATCTATTCGATTAAGTAGCTTAATTTAGTATAGTAGTATATATTAATTGATTCTTTACAAGCTTTTTCATCATATAAGTCGCTTATGACGTCTACGTGACGGTAAAACTTTTTTGTCATAGTAGCATATCCATATAAAACTCTGTTTTTTAAGAAAAATAAAATGATATAAGACATTTTAGAGCTTCCAGCCAGTAAAGAACAGTACCCAACTAGCAAAAAGTCGTATAAGATTTTTCTCTTATGACTATAGATCGAAAGACACTCGTATAAAAGCTCGTATTTTGTCAAAAAGCCGTATAAAAGAAGTTTTCAAGATATATCCAACACTTTTTAGTTCTTTAAACATGTTGAGTAAACGTTGACTTGACTAATTAATATCGCGTTTACTCGATAACCGTATAAAGATAACTCTTATTGCCTTCATACAGCTGTAAGTCTTATGACAGCTTTATGAAAGCAATTTAAATGCTTTTTTGTCGTAAAACTTGCTTTTATAACAGCGTTTTTCGATATATTATTATTACAGCATTAATGCAGAATAAAAGCGGTTCTTTCAACAAAATAGCATCTCGGTTACTATAATAGCACATATTGTCGTGTAATTGTTGTTTGAAAGGCTATCTCTCGATTTGAAAATATAAGTTAGGAGAACGCTTTTAAATAATCTATTATAGCCCCAGGGATCCTATGAATATTGTATTAAAGCCATAATACAGCGTAAAAGTTCCATGATAGTTGAACAAAATCTTTTACAGAACTGTGGACGCCATTTTTTAGAGTTTTAATAGTATAGAGAATACGTTTACTTAATTGGTTTTATGTATCAAAAATCTATTATAATCAGTAAAAGAAAACTAAAAGAAGTGAAGGTTTTTGATGGAAAGTAAATAAAATGTACTAAAGACTATAATTATCTACGTCAGCAACGGATAAGAGGGATCAAAATATATCAGGGAGGGTTCCGTAGAAAATATTCATTCTTCTACTAATATTATGTGAACCATTTACTGTTACTTCTTTCGAAAGTACAATGACAGCGACAGATCTAAATTTATAAGTTATTTAGAATCCGAATACAAATAAAATATTTTATATTTTCTGTTGTTACCATGATGCTTTAGAGTGAATTTCCCGGGGCCATTTATAACATGGCATCGATGAAATCCATACAAAAAGACGTAGTTATAACTTTTAAATATTTTTTTCTAATGAGATGAAATAGTAATCTATGCGGAGCCATAAATATTTTAGTTATAGGACTAATAGATATTCCACAAAAAAACATTAAACCTCTAAATTTTTCATTTCCGAGGTTGTCCGCACGCCACCTTGACGTGAATTATAGCTTATTGAAAAAAATCTATTGGTTGTTTTTACAAAAACATAGCTTTATTTGTTACTTGAATAGTTGTAGTATCGTTGCGAAAAACGTTTATTCAAATATTGAAACAATACAACTAATACTTACTCCAAACTCATTTGTCCCAGGAACACCATTCATTACCATGCCCTATACTTATTTAGGAATATAATTTTATTAAAAGACTTTATTCACCCCCACTCTGCGCTAAACGTTACGTCTTAGTGCCGCCCAATTGCTCAACGTAGGAGGAAGTACATAAGTATCTGAGTTTTCGCGCCTTAAATGTAAGTATAATTTTTTTTCGTTACTCGTCATTTTCTCTTTCATTGCCATGGGTAGGTATAACTTATGTTTTTGAAAGATTGTCTTCTTGTAAAGGTATTCAATAGAACACTATTTCTATTATGGATGTATGTTTAGTATTTAATCATTCGAATAATAAATAAGTTATAAGTAATTTAACATTTTTGCCTTGTTTTTCATTGCCATGCTTTCATTTTCATGGTTTCCGTGGTCAAAATTTGCTATGGAAATGAAAAAACAGCCACTAAAATGAAAAGAATTTCATTGCCGTGACCTGATTTTTCATTTCCATGGCATAGTCATTCACTTCCATGGCCTGGTGATTCATTTCCGTGGCTTAGTGTTTCATTCCCATAATCAATTTTTTCATTGCCATGGTATGATTAAATCTAAAGTATTACAGTAATAGCGAATAACAAAACAGGTCTCATGGAATTTTTACGTATTTAACAAAATTATGCTTTCAAGCTTACTATGAGCTCATAGTTAATACAAGGTATTATCTGACAATGAGACAATATTATAAGATCCGTGTTAAGGAAGATATTTTATACTAGGGTCAAAATTTATAAAATTTTTCGACCGCCTTTTTAATTAGCGCTATCAGTACGGACAATTAGTATAGGAATCGAAAAAAATATGACAGATTAATTTTATTTGATACATCAAACTCAGAGGTATCTTAAAACTTATAAATGAAATGTTAATTCATCGTCATGAAATACCTAGTAGACCTAAATCGCTCACTCACACATATTCTTTAGATGATGATAATAATGGGCTGCTTATTTGAAGGTGTCGTGATGTCCAAACAAAAATTAACCGAAGAGGAGAGAAAAGAAAGAAAAAGATTGGCTGAGCTAAAGCAACGCCAAAAAATAACATAATACAAAGATTGTGCAATTGATAAAGATTATCCATAAGTTTTAAGCTTATGACTTTTTATATTTACTTGACAAAAGATGAAAAATAAGATAATTATAGTATTACTCTTTTTGATAATAATGGGCTGTGATTATTGCCAGTAAAACGTCCTCTAGGTTCTTAAATTTGTCTTAGTTTTAAAAAAATGTGCCTTGTTCAGCTTTGGATTTAAAAACAAAATTTGTGTTGTAAGTGTTTAAAAATGATAACATAACATAACATAACATAAACGTTCACGCCGAATATCCCCGAAGGGGTTGGCAGAGGTACTTATACTTCTGAACATCACGTGACTTTGTCACCTGGTGTTCAGAGTACCCACGTTTTGCATTGACAGTGTACTCACGTGATAGAGGGCAGGCCTATCGCCGTTTTGTACGAATACACTGTCACATGACTAAGTACAACTCAGCCATGTGGGTTTCCTCACGATGTTTTCCCTCACCGTTTAAAAATGATATTTTGTACAACTACCTGTCTATTTTATTTTTACAATCTAGTTATTTTACAATTTAAATAAATAATAGTACGTTACCTACTTTGATTCCGATAACTTTGTTTTATTTAACTTTTTTTTTATATATATACAGAATAAATACAATACAATTAAAAAAAAAGTTGATCATCAGACAAGATGGTAAACAAGAAAAGCACAGGACTGTTTGTCTCAGAGATCATTGAAGGAGGCCTATGTCTGAGACAAACAATGTTAAAAATAATTGACAAATGTTTAGTTAATTCAATTAAGGTAGACATTCACTGCAAAAATAATAATATCTGAATATGGCTTTTTCATTGTGAGATATACAATTTTAAAAGGATTTTCATTCCCGTGGTACAGATCTTTCATTGCCGTGGACGCTTGATTCATTTCCGTGCACACGTGTTTCATTTCCATGTACTCTTGTTTCATTGCCATGGCATTGAATTTTTAATAATGTAGATCTCACTAGTTTTATAAGTTATCTGCTGGATATTAAGATATAATGTATAAATTATCAAAAACTTCAATAATATCGATCAAAAATAAATAAAAACCTTGATTTAAAAAAATCCACGGAAATCAATATTTTAACGGTCTTGTTGAAATCCACCCTTTAGAAATTTAGTCAACAATTAAGAATTAAAAAAAAAACACATTTAATGCCAAAAGACGATTGTCCTATTTTGAAGACAACATGCATAATTATATTTTCTGTTAAGTGTGGTAATATAATGAATCCACTCAAGTAATGCGTACCATCGTTTATTATTATTTATAGAAGCAACCACAGTGTAAAATATTTTTACCCACAAATATATAATATATATTATATAAACTCACAAATATATAATATATATTTGTGATAGCTCAGTTGGCAGAACACCGCTTATCGTGCATACGACTAGTGTTCTGATCCCGGGTCGGGTATACAAAAATTTGTCTTTTCTTAAAGACATGTGCGTGGTTAATTTATAATGGTTGTTAACGGTGAGGGAAAATATCGTAGGAAACCCACATGGCTAAGTTGTACTTTTCATGTGACAGTGTATTCGTACAAAACGGCGATAGGCCTGCCCATTATCACTTGAGTACGCTGTCAAGCAAAACGTGGGTACCTTACTCTGGACACTAGTTGCCGCTGTCACGTGATGTTCATAAGTATTGGTACATCTCCCAATCCCTTAGAGGATATTCGGCGTGAACGTTTGAGAATATAATAAATACTTCTTGAATAACACTGACTTATGACTAAAACCATATATTCTTAGTTAATTGGATACCGATGTTAGAATCTGTAATTTTTATTGTTTTTTTTTATTGTATTTCTGCGTTTATTCTTATAATAAAAATCTAATATTTTAGTATGAGGAACTCTAAACTGACAATCATGGCGCCCTGATTAGTTGTAAAATGGCAACAGCATCACTATTTCTCGACTAAAAGTTGAATAAATACTCTGTAAAAGCATTTGAGATTAAACTATTAAATTAATAATATTTTTGAATAATCAATTATTCAGAAATCTTGCGGTTCATGGAAATTAATATAATAATGTAGACTATATAGACGATAAATTTAATTTCCCACATGAAAATACCCACGGGTAAACTTCAAATAGCTCAAGCGCGTAACCTTTAAAGATGGATAAAAAAATAACATAAACGTTCACGCCGTTTATCCCCGAAGGGGTTGGCAGAGGTACCAATACTCCTGAACTCACATGGCAAGCGCCATCTAGTTTCCAGAGAAGGTACCCACGTTTTGCTTAGACAGTGTACTCACGTGATAGGGGGCAGGCCTATCGCCGTTTTGTACGAATACACTGTCACATGACTAAGTACAACTCAGCCATGTGGGTTTCCTCACGATGTTTTCCCTCACCGTTAGCAACCATGATAAATTAACCACACATATGACTTTAGAAAAGACAAATTGGTGTAGGCCCGTCCCGGGATTGGAACTCACGCCCTTCTGTTTTTCGGGCGGGTGTTCTACCCACTGGACTATCATGTCGCTAAAAAAATATATGGCGCATATAGAAAATACAAACTTTCCTAAATCCGTTAACTTATTATTTTAACTGATATAGCAAGCATTACTTGGTTGCACTCATACGATCTAAGTGTCGAGTGATTGCAACAGCACTACTTTGATACGACACATAAGGCGAATGAAAGAGTATTTTTCGACTTGAGTAAAGCTAGAGTGTGGTATAAAAGCAAACTTATGGCTTCCATAGCACTTTTTAACTTTTGAGTTGCAATTACTCGACATTCTGTCGACTATTTAGCTATTGCTATGATAATCTTACAATTTTTACTGCACTTAAAGCTAAAAATTGTGCGCCCAAATCGCATTGAAAGAACGTGCATAGAGCTTTCATACGACATTTTCGAGGTCCATCTTACAACTAATCGCTGCAACGGAAACGTGCTGGTGACTTTCTTTCGATATATTTTTGCTAGTTGGGTATGGTCGTATTATCCTAAATTTGGTGTATAGTACAAGCGCAACATTACATAGTTGGCAGTGTTAATTTTTTTCAGCAGTGCAATTACTATAATTTGTGGCACAGCTTTGGGTTGAATGAGATGAACACCATCTTTAACCTAAATCGAGCGTATGATGTACGAGTACATAGTTGTTACTTCGTTACTTTTTTACCACTTGATGTCATTCATCACGAATGATTTTTTTAATGAATGCAACGATCGTACAAAACTACACGCATGCATTCCCAATAAAGGATTGTATTGTACCCATAGTAAGTTTTTAAGTATGTAATTTGTAATAATACATACATACATACATATACTCACGGCCATGAATCCCTTGAAGGGGTAGCCAGAGCTAGGGAATCATAAATTCCTCAGCCACTTTAGGAAGTTGCGTGGGAAAAAGATGGTAAAAATAAAGGTCGTTGGTGATGGGTCTCCAACCGCATCGCCCGAAAATCCCTTATAAAGCCCCAATACCATTAGCCGACACTACACGGCAAATAATAATAATTATTTTATAATAATAATATTTGTGATTGTAATCCTTTTTCAAAATCATACGTCATACATACATACATATACTCATGGTTATAAATCCCTAGACGGGGTAGCCAGACTATTACGGAATTATCGATTCCTCAGCCACTTTTAGAAGTTAAGTGGGGAAAAATGCTAAAATAAAGTTTGTTGTTGGTGGGTTTCCAACCACACCACCCGAAAATCGGTCATAAATATTAATTCCTAATAATAATAATGGTCTGGCCAAGATTAAATTAATTTATTATGACTATTTGCCTCTCTACTCTATATGATTTTTATTCAGATTTACTTTAGTTTACTATACTTGTTGTTTTAGTAGAATATCGAACTGGGCATCCAGTATTTGTTCACTTTATTCGCTTTTTTGACAACCGCAGCCTCTTTTTTTGGAGATATAATTTTGGAAAGAATAAGGTGCAGGATGATAATAAGATTATAAAGTCATTCTTACCTAGAAAATTTATTGCAAAATCTAATAAACATTTTTATTGTAAATCGTAAAATAAAAATTAATGTCGAACAACGGCAGTATTTTCTCCCGCCCCGTTTGGTGAAATACAGCGTAAGGATATGATACGTCTAAGTAACTATTTATATTTGATCATGACACCTTGTCTGATTCACCAAGTCACGTCACTCGAACGAAATCAATGATCGATTTATTGAATATATTGCAACAGACCGATTCATCGGGGATCGTATCGAGTGATTGATAGTCAAATAGAATCTGTGATCATATTTTTAAAACTCAACAACTATTCTATTTCGGGTTAGATCTTGCTATTTTTTGTCATCTATTTTATCCGTACCAATTTTAATCTAGTTATTAGATAGCCAGCCGTGATAGTCCAATGGGTAGAACGACCGCCCCCGTCAATACAGATAGGCGGGAGTTCAAATCCCGGGAGGGGGCATACACCATTTTGTCAGGTTAATGGTTGTTAACGGTGAGGAAAAACATCGTGAGGAAACCCACATGGCTAAGTTGTAGTTAGTCATGTGACAATATATTTGTACCAACCCACAGTGATTCGCGTAGAACAAGCTAGGTGGACAAAAGTCATTGTCCAATTTCCTGGAATTGATCGTTTTATGTTGTCAAGAACAACCCTATTATCTCATTTCCAAGAATTGATTGTGCAAAGTCCCGTTATGGCTTGCTAATGAGGTGTTAAAGGGTAAGTAATGACGATTATTACTAATTTGTAATCGTCTCAGTTGCAATTTTGCCACACATTCGACAACACCTCATGACTTGTGCAGTAAACGAATCAGTGTTTTGTGCTATGGATCCTATTAGTACAGGTAAGAACATTATATTTTTATATAAATCTTACTCCTAGGTAACTAAATCCAATAAAATTTTACGGTCTAAAGGATAGTGGGAAAAACACAAAAAAATACTTTCATTTTAAATGTTTTATAGACTGCAACTTTTTGTCTCCACATGTCTCCGGGTTAGATTTTATATATGTCGTAGATCTAAGCCTAAACTTAATATTAAACATCATTCTCCATGCTCCTTTTTTGCTCTAACATTTTTTTTTATTTTTTTTACAGAGCAAGTGCTTAGTGTTTCGAAAATTGAATTTTTCGAAGAGTGGATCAAACACGATAAAGAAAACAGAAATTCACGCATTTTCGATTATCTTTCGGTTAAATTTGATCTCTCAAATATAACCGAAGTATCCTTGCGTGAAATCACCAAGAGCATCGCTGCTAGTGGCACGAAAATAGCCCAGAAATGGAAAAGTGCTAGTCGCATTAGGGAAAGGTTTCTCTCTATGCATAAAACATGGCTGGAAGGCACAGACTTTCATTTCAAGGTGTCTGTTAACCCTCCAGTTGCCACCACTTCTACTGAGGGTGCTCAGCGACCGGGAAGACCTCAAAAGAGCTTTGAGGAGTCATCTTATAAAACAAAAAAACGACGTGTGGACGGCATCGTTTCTGAATGGAGTGCAAAAGAGTTGGCAATTGCTGCAGAAGTAGCTAGTAGATCGGAAGGCAAGCGGAACGTTGCCCAAGCTATAAAGCGAGCGAGTGATGGAACAAGTGTTGAGCAAAATGTATCCTGCCCTAATGGAAGACTTCTCACCAATATTGAAGCGTGTGCCTATTATATGGACGCTAAGTGTACAAGTCACACGTACAAAGCTACGAGGAAGTGGGAAATGAAGGCGGGACATAAAGTGTTTCCATCATACTATAGTATACGTAAGTGTTTTTTATCCTGTTATCCCCCTTCGGAGCACATTTCTGTAACGGAAACACGCGCAGAAATTAAGCTACAATCGATTTTAGACAAAACTGCTGAGAGATTAGTAAAAACACAGGAAGAAGTTATAAGAAGTGTGCTTCCACAAAATTCGTCATTCACTTTAATAAGTAAGTGGGGCTGTGACGGTAGTTCCGGCCACAGTACCTACAAACAGAAATTTGAAGATCATGAGGCCACAGATGAGTTCTTGTTCGTATTTTGTTTCGTGCCATTACGTTTATATCATGGTGATATAATTATTTGGCAAAATCCCCACCCTTCTTCGACAATGAACTGCCGTCCTATAAAATTTATATTTTCCAAAGAAACCACCGATTTCACTGTAGCTGAAACTAATAAAGTGTTGGAAGAAGTTTCGCTCCTACTTCCAACACTATGTTCAGTTGGTGATACTCAAATTTCTGTTGAACATAATTTTATCTTTAGTATGGTAGATGGTAAGATTTGTAACGCGTTGACGGAAACACGCTCTTCTCAAACTTGTTATATATGCAAAGCAACACCAAAAATGATGAACGAGCCCTTAACGGACACTTTTAGCGTAGAACACGATTTTGGCTTTGGTTTGTCCACTTTGCATGCTTGGATTCGTAGCTTTGAGTGCTTGTTACACATTAGTTATCGCCTTGACACCAAAAAATGGCAGGCCCGAAGTGCAGATGAAAAACAAAGTGTGAAACAGCGCTCAGACAAAATCAAGTTGTTATTTAAGAAAGAAGGGTTGATAGTGGACAAACCAAAGCCAGGATACGGAAACACAAACGATGGAAACACAGCGCGTAGATTTTTTGCTAATGCAGATAAGAGTGCAGAGATTACAGGTTTGAATGTTGAGCTCATAAGAAAATTTGATATTATCTTAAGAACCCTTGCCTCAGGCTATGAT
Organism: Bedellia somnulentella; assembly: GCA_963576735.1. Taxonomy (NCBI): domain Eukaryota; kingdom Metazoa; phylum Arthropoda; class Insecta; order Lepidoptera; family Bedelliidae; genus Bedellia; species Bedellia somnulentella. The sequence continues at coordinate 14,907,696 of OY755187.1, read as the reverse complement.
ATAAATTTAGAGAAATTTGAAGAAGCTTGTCGTGAAACGCGTGAGCTGTATCTAAGTCTGTATTCGTGGTATTTCATGCCCGTTACCGTGCATAAGATCCTTGTGCATAGTGTACAGGTAATAAAGACAGCACTTCTTCCGATTGGACAATTCTCCGAAGAAGCCCTAGAAGCGCGTAATAAAGACCTGCGCCGATTTCGCTTGCACAATACGCGAAAGACGTCTCGCATTGCCACGAATACAGACTTATTACACATGCTTTTAACTACATCCGACCCTTTAATTAACGCCTTCAGAGATATACCCAGGAAAAAACCTGAAAAGTTAAATTCGGAAGTTTTAAAATTAGTTATCCCGCCTTCAGTGCCCATTTCGCGACCTTATGTAAATATCCCTCGTAATGAAAATGATTACATAGAGTCGGATTCTTCAGATGATGATAGTGATAGGGAATGATTGTAACATGTATAGAATATTATTTTTTAAGTAACTGACTTGTAAACATTTGTTTTTTATATTAGTTTTAAGTTTAGAAAAATGTTTAATGTGGGAGAATACATGATTTTTGCATTTTTTTAAATATATATATATTATTTTTTCATTCTTTGTGTTTTTATTTACACTACTCCCCTCCCATTTACCTTAAGTCATGAAATGCAAAACAAAGTACAGAATACGTATGATTAAGCACATATAGAGCCATGCGAGTCGAAAAATAATTTTGTCCATCTAGCTTGTTCTACGCGAATCACTGTGCGTCGTGGCGGACGTGCCGCGAGTGCGAGGTGTGCGCCGTCGTGGCGGACGTGCCGCGAGTGCGAGGTGTGCGCCGTCGTGGCGGACGTGCCGCGAGTGCGAGGTGTGCGCCGTCGTGGCGGACGTGCCGCGAGTGCGAGGTGTGCGCCGTCGTGGCGGACGTGCCGCGAGTGCGAGGTGTGCGCCGTCGTGGCGGACGTGCCGCGAGTGCGAGGTGTGCGCCGTCGTGGCGGACGTGCCGCCGGGACACGCGCCGCAGTCCTGGCCGTGGCCGTCCCCCCCCTGGTCGCGTTTACATCTCGATTTTCTGGGACCTATCTACGGTAAGAGTTTTTTAGTTATGATAGATTCATGTTCAAAATGGATCGAAGCGGTTGAAATGAAAAGGACAACCGCACTAGCAGTGATAGCAGTTTTAAGAGATATCTGGGCTAAGTTTGGTTTACCTAAGCAAATTGTTAGTGACAACGGGCCTCCCTTTTCCAGTTCAGAATTACGTAATTTTTTAAAACATAACGGCATAGAGCATATTTTTTCGGCTCCTTACCACCCAGCTTCTAACGGGGCTGCAGAAAACGCTGTTAAACAGTGTAAACGGGCCATTCAGAAGGGGGTGAAACAAAATATGGATATACATACGGCATTATGTAGGTTTTTGTTAGCTTATAGAAATACGGAGCATACCACAACCGGTGAAAGTCCGGCTAAAATTTTATTAGGTCGCAAGCTGCGTATGCGGTTAGATAACATTAAACCTGAGCGCGAAGCGCGAGTTAGGTCGCGGCAGGCTCGCATGGAGGCGGATGCGGGGGGCGCGCACCGTGCACTGGAGCCGGGAGACGCGGTGTGGTATCGTGACTATAGGGGTTCAGACAAATGGTCGGCAGGTACTATTAGTAAACAGCTAGGTAGTACGGATTATAGCGTGACAACTACTTTGGGAACGGAAATCCATCGGCACATCGATCAATTAAGAGAAAGGGTTCCTAAGTCAAATTCTATTGTAAGTGATAAATTAGTCAATCAGTCATCACATTTATCACAAATTCCTTTAAGTTTTCCTATAACCAGCGGTACGGAGAGGGAAAATAGATTAATTATCTCGGAAGAGAGTAGAGTAAGGGATTCGTCTGCAACAAACACAGAACCTAACGAAACCGCTATCGTCGATTTGACTCCAAATCCTATGTGTGTGCCCAGTGTGCCGATTGACTCGGAAACAAATACTAGTCAGGATGTACGTCGTTACCCGTTACGGCAACGTAAAGCACCTGATCGTTATGGTTTTAGCAATACTGCTCAGGTGTAAATATTATTTGTCATATAAGTTGTTTTGTTTTAGTTTTTAATTATTCTTTTCTTTTTATTAGGTTTTTATTTAGGTTAATAAGTTTTATGTGAACATGTTGTATTTTGTAAATAAGGGCGGAGGTGTAATGTATGTTAGTAGTTGTCAGAGTTAGATTTATATTTATATGTTAAGGTAGTTTAGGATTTTAGTCTATAATACATGATTGAAGGAAACACACGTCTTTTATTTGTCACTT